>NIVC01000733.1:127500-196765 GCA_002269645.1 Macrostomum lignano | reverse complement strand
ACAAATAGTCAATTTAACATTCCAGCACTATAACTTGATCCCAACTCTGGCTCACTCCATTGACGGGACGCCACTTCATCCGTTTGCTAACAAAGGTACGAAAATTGCTAATTAATTTGACTGATTAAAGTTATATTTAATTAAAAATGATCTGCAGCTTCTGATTTTTCCGTCAGAGCCATGTGCTCAAAACAACTTATTTTAGATTTTCATTTATCAAAAGTACAATTGTCAGTCAGTCAGTCAGTCATTTGGTTCGAGGGTTCCTAGAAGTCTATGAAAATCCCTGTCCTGAAGTCTATATAACAGTCCCTGTCCAGAAGTCTATGGCAATCCCTGTCCTGAAGTCTACGACGTATGACAATCCCTGTCCTGAAGTCTATGGCAATCCTGTCCTGAAGTCTATGGCAATCCCTGTCCTGAAGTCTACGACGTATGACAATCCCTGTCCTGAAGTCTATGGCAATCCCTGTCCTTAAGTCTATGGCAATCCCTGTCCTGAAGTCTATGGCAATCCCTGTCCTGAAGTCTATGGCAATCCCTGTCCTGAAGTCTACGACGTATGACAATCCCTGTCCTTAAGTCTATGGCAATCCCTGTCCTGAAGTCTATGGCAATCCCTGTCCTGAAGTCTATGACAATCCCTGTCCTGAAGTCTACGACGTATGACAATCCCTGTCCTGAAGTCTATGGCAATCCCTGTCCTGAAGTCTATGGCAATCCCTGTCCTGAAGTCTATGGCAATCCCTGTCCTGAAGTCTATGGCAATCCCTGTCCTGAAGTCTATGACAATCCCTGTCCTGAAGTCTATATAACAATCCCTGTCCTGAAGTCTATGGCAATCCCTGTCCTGAAGTCTATGGCAATCCCTGTCCTGAAGTCTATGGCAATCCCTGTCCTGAAGTCTATATAACAATCCCTGTCCTGAAGTCTATGGCAATCCCTGTCCTGAAGTCTATGGCAATCCCTGTCCTGAAGTCTATGACAATCCCTGTCCTGAAGTCTATGGCAATCCCTGTCCTGAAGTCTATATAACAATCCCTGTCCTGAAGTCTATGGAAATTCCTGTCCTGAAGTCTATGGCAATCCCTGTCCTGAAGTCTATGACAATCCCTGTCCTGAAGTCTATGACAATCCCTGTCCTGAAGTCTATGGCAATCCCTGTCCTGAAGTCTATGGAAATTCCTGTCCTGAAGTCTATGGCAATCCCTGTCCTGAAGTCTATGACAATCCCTGTCCTGAAGTCTATGACAATCCCTGTCCTGAAGTCTATGGAATTCCTGTCCTGAAGTCTATGGCAATCCCTGTCCTGAAGTCTATGGCAATTCCTGTCCTGAAGTCTATGACAATCCCTGTCCTGAAGTCTATGACAATCCCTGTCCTGAAGTCTATGACAATCCCTGTCCTGAAGTCTATGGAAATTCCTGTCCTGAAGTCTATGGCAATCCCTGTCCTGAAGTCTATGACAATCCCTGTCCTGAAGTCTATGACAATCCCTGTCCTGAAGTCTATGGCATTCCTGTCCTGAAGTCTATGGCAATCCCTGTCCTGAAGTCTATGGCAATCCCTGTCCTGAAGTCTATGACAATCCCTGTCCTGAAGTCGATGACAATCCCTGTCCTGAAGTCTATGACAATCCCTGTCCTTAAGTCTATGGCAATCCCTGTCCTGAAGTCTATGGCAATCCCTGTCCTGAAGTCTATGACAATCCCTGTCCTGAAGTCTATGACAATCCCTGTCCTTAAGTCTATGGCAATCCCTGTCCTGAAGTCTATGGCAATCCCTGTCCTGAAGTCTATGGCAATCCCTGTCCTGAAGTCTATGACAATCCCTGTCCTGAAGTCTATATAACAATCCCTGTCCTGAAGTCTATGGCAATCCCTGTCCTGAAGTCTATGGCAATCCCTGTCCTGAAGTCTATGGCAATCCCTGTCCTGAAGTCTATATAACAATCCTGTCCTGAAGTCTATGGCAATCCCTGTCCTGAAGTCTATGGCAATCCCTGTCCTGAAGTCTATGACAATCCCTGTTCTGAAGTCTATGACCCTGTCATTAAGTCTATGACAATCCCTGTCCTTAAGTCTATGGCAATCCCTGTTCTGAAGTCTATGACCCTGTCATTAAGTCTATGACAATCCCTGTCCTTAAGTCTATGGCAATCCCTGTCCTGAAACTTCAAAAGTCCTGTCCTGAATTTCTCTAACTCTATGAGACGTGTTTGGGCAATATATTCAAAGAGCATTACTATCAGTAGCCAGCAGCAAAAGCTTAAACACAAATTCCTTCATCGGTCAGGCAAGCCGCAGTCGGCAACGATGATGACCAAACCGGGTCACAGTAATTACGACTATCAAGTGCTGCGACTGCAGAGCCGCTCGGAGACCCTCCAGCCTCATCAGCCTCATCAGCACACCTATTACCAGATCGCCCACCAGGCAAACGCCGGCGCCACCGCCGCAGCGACGGCAACTCTGCGTCGAGGCGAGGCCGACGGTGGAATTGTCGAATCATCGACCGGAATCGAAGGCGGCTGTCCTTCCTCCTCCACCGCCGGGGTCGGCGGCAGCCTGATGACACCGTCGAGGAGTCGACGGCAGCAGAGTCGGAGACAGCAGCAGCAGCAGCAATCGAGACCGACGTTTGACCCGACAGCGGGTGCCAGTTTCGTCTAATTAAAGTACTCTATATAAAGTACTTTCTGTACTCGACTTTCTTAGAAAGCGACTGGACGCAAGATTTAAACAAATTTACTCATTATAACTGTTGCATGCTATTAAATTGCTCTACTAATATATACTTTAAGCGCCAAATTTAAATTGCTTTTCGTGTGCACTATTAGTACTGATTAGTAAGTACATCGCTTCAAGTAAATTGGCTTTGCTATGTCGCTCAAATTGCATGGATGTACTTTAATGTCACTTCTTGTTACTGTTTGTTTGTCTGTAAACTTCGTATATTGTGCATACTAAAATTAGTAAACATTAAGCAATTGCAAATCAAACTTTCAATTCGATTCTGAAGTCAGAGTTGGCTGTAATAGTCTGTATTTGTCTGTCAGAGTTAGCTGTAATAGTCTGTATTTGTCTGTCAGAGTTAGCTGTAATAGTCTGTATTTGTCTGTCAGAGTTGGCTGTAATAGTCTGTATTTGTCGGTCAGAGTTGGCTGTAATAGTCTGTATTTGTCTGTCAGAGTTAGCTGTAATAGTCTGTATTTGTCTGTCAGAGTTAGCTGTAATAGTCTGTATTTGTCTGTCAGAGTTAGCTGTAATAGTCTGTATTTGTCGGTCAGAGTTGGCTGTAATAGTCTGTATTTGTCTGTAAGAGTTAGCTGTAATAGTCTGTATTTGTCGTCAGAGTTGGCTGTAATAGTCTGTATTTGTCTGTCAGAGTTAGCTGTAATAGTCTGTATTTGTCTGTCAGAGTTAGCTGTAATAGTCTGTATTTGTCTGTCAGAGTTAGCTGTAATAGTCTGTATTTGTCGGTCAGAGTTGGCTGTAATAGTCTGTATTCGTCTGTCAGTTTGCTAAATTGATTCTGGGATTCCTAGAAGTCTATGGCAATCCCTGTCCTGAAGTCTATGGCAATTCCCGTCCTGAAGTCTATATGACAATCCCTGTCCTGAAGTCTATGCCCTATGACAATCCCTGTCCTTAAGTCTAAAAAAATTCGTATTTGTCTGTGAAATCAAATTTAGCAACCAACGAGATGCCAAAAGCAATCCGAGCATAAATTGTCATTATTCATAGAAAACAACGTTGGTCGTCAAAAACAGTCTGAGCTAGCCGTGCAATGTAGTTTACTTACAGAAAAAGCGCAAATCCCCCTAACAATAAAGCAATCAATTATGCAATACCACAAATTCACAATCGTAACGAGAGCGACGCTAAAGAAAAAAAACAAATAATTTTTTAACTTGGTGGGCGCTGATTTAAACAAAAGCATTTTACAAAAAATACACAAAATTTAATGAGCTGATGAAGAACAATTATTGATGAAGAGATTCCAGAATAACAACTGATTTCATTGATAATTTTGGGAATTTCAGAACTCAGAAGCAATCAGCACTACTTAACAAAGTATCTTACTGTTAAAGCAACCAGAAATAAAGGATACATAAAAAACTGTAATTAAGCTGCATAAAATTAGTCATTGATCGAAAATTTAATAAATACTGAAATGCAGTCAGTGCAATATGAGCAGGCGGTGAAACAAATTAATAAAGAAAATGTGCTTTTGTATTCTTGTACTTCAAAACACTGCGTGAAGTTTCGTAATTCTGAGTTCCTGGCTCACGTAGGTAAAAAGGAATTAGAAAAATTAAATGTGAACAATAAATTTTTCTCCATGGACTTAATGACCGACTCTCAGGGTGGGTTTATGACCGATTCTCAGGGTGGGTGAATGACCGATTCCAAGGGTGGGTTTATGACCCATTCTCAGGTTGGGTTTATGACCGATTCCCAGGGTGGGTTTATGACCCATTCTCAGGGTGGGTTTGACCGATTCCCAGGGTGGGTTTATGACCCATTCTCAGGGTGGGTTTGACCGATTCCCAGGGTGGGTTTATGACCCATTCTCAGGTTGGGTTTATGACCGATTCTCAGGGTGCGTATAAGACCGATTCTCAGGGTGGTTTATGACCGATTCTCAGGGTGGTTTATGACCGATTTTCAGGTTGGGTGAATGACCGATTCTCAGGGTGGGTTTATGACCGATTTTCAGGGTGGGTTTATGACCGATTCTCAGGGTGGGTTTATGACCGATTCTCAGGGTGGGTTTTTGACCGATTCTCAGGTTGGGTTTATGACCGATTCTCAGGGTGGGTTTATGACCGATTCTCAGGGTGTGTTTATGACCGATTCTCAGGGTGGGTTTATGACCGATTCTCAGGGTGGGTTTATGACGGATTCTCAGGGTGGGTTTATGACGGATTCTCAGGGTGGGTGTGCCGTTCTTTTTCGTGAACAATTTAGATAAAAAATAAAGGCAATTAGGTCAAGTTGAAACAACATTTTCCAGGTAAAACTTAAGTATTTAAACAGTGAAACGAACGGACAACAATTGAGTCACTAAATATTTTTAGACATCGTTCGATGTTCTCTGTAAGCACAAAAAACACGCGAAGGAAATGATTAAATAAGCGCCCAGTAAGTTTTTTGATTTCTACCAAAGGCACATAGAGAGTTAATTCTAAACAACATGGTTGTGACTGATAAAGTCAACAAACTCTGTTTCTAAAATAGAAAACAATTGGAAGACAAAATTATTGTTCATTATATTTTGATTACAAATACACTCAATTGACACTTGGACACGTGGGATCTATAGCCATAGAATAATGAGGATTTAAATCCCCAAATTGATCATAAGAACACGTGGGATCTCTAGCAGTACAATAATGAGGATTTAAATCCCCAAAATGATCATAAAGACACTGGAGATCTCTAGCCATAGAATAATGAGGATTTAAATCCCCAAAATGATCATAAAGACACTGGAGATCTCTAGCCATAGAATAATGAGGATTTAAATCCCCAAAATGATCATAAAGACACTGGGGATCTCTAGCCATAGAATAATGAGGATTTAAACCCCCAAAATGATCATAAAGACACTGGGGATCTTTAGCCATAGAATAATGAGGATTTAAATCCCCAAAATGATCATAAAAACTGGAGATCTCTAGCCATAGAATAATGAGGATTTAAATCCCCAAAATGATCATAAAGACACTGGGGATCTCTAGCCATAGAATAATGAGGAATTAAATCCCCAAAATGATCATAAAGACACTAGGTATCTATAGCCGTAGATTAATGAGGATCTAAAACCCAAAAACGATCTTATCCTAGGGTAAAATACCTTAACCTACTGAGGCATACCAAACTGTACTAAAAGGTCATCTGGTGATTTGACATTCAAAGCGGCTACCGCGTAGGCCACGGCTTGAGCAGCCCCGGCAACCAGCTGCAGGTCGGAAGTGTGGCTGCTGCTACCAGACAGCAGTGCCACAAGTGAATTAGCAGAATTAGCGGGCACCGATGGCACTGCCCGCCTAAGCGGCTGGTGTCCTCTCAGACCATCGTTGCCGGCTCTGATGAACGCCCTGGATCGCTGCAGATATTCCTGCTGTTCGAGAGCCTGCGGGGCGCCTGCGTGACCAGCAGAGGCCACGTCGATAACCTGGCCGGCTACGGATTCAAGGATCTGCGACACGGCCGCCTGCAGGTCCGGCTGTTGATGATTCAGAAGTCGCTGATGCTGTAAAAGTGGATCGCCCATTCCTGAATTGCCGTCAAGGCCGTTAATAGCGCCGTAGCCAGTGTGCTGGTTGCTGAAAGCAAGATGGGGATTGGGATCCCATGATCTGGATGGGGATTGGGATCCCATGATCTGGATGGGGATTGTGATCCCATGATCTGGATGGGGATTGGGATACCATGATCTGGATGGGGATTGGGATACCATGATCTGGATGGGGATTGGGATACCATGATCTAGATGGGGATGTTGATCCCATGATCTGGATGGGGATTGGGATACCATGATCTGGATGGGGATTGTGATCCCATGATCTGGATGGGGATTGTGATCCCATGATCTGAATGTGATTGTGATCCCATGATCTGGATGGGATTGTGATCCCATGATCTAGATGGGGATTGTAATCCCATGATCTGGATGGGGATTGTGATCCCATGATCCGGATGGGATTGTGATCCCATGATCTGGATGGGATTGTGATCCCATGATCTGGATGGGATTGTGATCCCATGATCTGGATGGGATTGTGATCCCATGATCTGGATGGGATTGTGATCCCATGATCTGGATGGGGATTGTGATCCCATGATCGGGATGGGGATTGTGATCCCATGATCTGGATGGGGATTGTGATCCCATGATCTAAATGTGATTGTGATCCCATGATCTGGATGGGATTGTGATCCCATGATCTGGATGGGGATTGTGATCCCATGATCTGAATGTGATTGTGATCCCATGATCTGGATGGGATTGTGATCCCATGATCTAGATGGGGATTGTAATCCCATGATCTGGATGGGGATTGTGATCCCATGATCCGGATGGGATTGTGATCCCATGATCTGGATGGGATTGTGATCCCATGATCTGGATGGGGATTGTGATCCCATGATCTAAATGTGATTGTGATCCCATGATCTGGATGGGATTGTGATCCCATGATCTGGATGGGGATTGTGATCCCATGATCTGGATGGGGATTGTGATCCCATGATCTGGATGGGATTGTGATCCCATGATCTGGATGGGGATTGTGATGTGATCCCATGATTTGGATGGGGATTGTGATCCCATGATCTGGATATGGATTGTGATCCCATGATCTGGATATGGATTGTGATCCCATGATCTGGATATGGATTGTGATCCCATGATGGGGATTGTGATCCCATGATCTGGATATGGATTGTGATCCCATGATGGGGATTGTGATCCCATGATGGGGATTGTGATCCAATGATCTGGATATGGATTGTGATCCCATGATGGGGATTGTGATCCCATGATCTGGATATGGATTGTGATCCCATGATGGGGATTGTGGTCCCATGATGGGGATTGTGATCCCATGATCTGGATGGGATTGTGATCCCATGATGGGGATTGTGATCCCATGATGGGGATTGTGATCCCATGATGGGGATTGTGATCCCATGATGGGGATTGTGATCCCATGATCTGGATATGGATTGTGATCCCATGATCTGGATATGGATTGTGATCCCATGATGGGGATTGTGGTCCCATGATGGGGATTGTGATCCCATAATCTGGATGGGATTGTGATCCCATGATTTGGATGGGGATTGTGATCCCAGGATTTGGATGGGGATTGTGATCCCAGGATTTGGATGGGGATTGTGATCGCATGATTTGGATGGGGATTGTGATCCCATGATCTGGATGATGATCGTGATTCCATGATCTGGATGGGATTGTGATCCCATGATCTGGATGGGATTGGGATCCCAGGAACTAGCAGATAATTTTTTTAACACAGATCTCATTGCAATGTAGGTAAAGGATCAAAGCTAAGGATATAGTACAAATAGAAAGCAAGAGACCAAAGCTTAAAGCTTAAAGAAAGCTTACAATCGCAAATCCTCTTCGTCAGAGACTGGATTAACAAGGAGTCTGTCACTTTCATCCAACTCCGATACAGTGTCTTTGCAGCAACAGCCACCCATTGATAAAAACGTATCAAATGAGAAATGACCAAATGCTTTGTGAGTTGCTACAGATCTGAAAATGGAAAAGTAATACAGGTGAGTCTTAAATTTTTGTTAATAATATTCTGTTAGTAAAATGGATACTTCCATAATATGAAATGTACAGGTTGTGCATTTGCAGCACCAAAATATATGCCCATGGTGCCAAAATGAGTGTCTGCGGTGCCAAAATGAGTGCCTGTGGCACTAAAAAGAGCGACTGCGGCACTAAAATGAGTGCTTACAGTGCTAAAATGAGTGCCTGCAGTGCCAAAATGAGTGCCTGCGCAAAATGAATGCCCAACCACCCACCAATCTCAAGGAAAACTATTGTAAAAGAGTGTTTTTTGTCATTTGTGGGATTACAAGAAAATAGTACTACAAATCTCTGTGATCTTTTCCCAGTCCTCCAAGCAAATTTCAGTTCTCATATCATTTTGCATAGAACTACTGCTTAAAGAAATTATCCGCATAGGCTGAGATCTCTGCAGGACAAAGTGGATTGATTTTATCAGGTTTCATTGTTGCAATAGTCATTTTGGAGTCTTGGATTGAAATTGAGCTTGGGGAACAACCTGGAGCAACTGAGGCATTAGTAGCATTTTGCTTTAAATTTTTATGGCACTGTTGAAAGAAGTATCTTAATTAAACTTTTTATCAATCAAGGCTTGTCCAACTATCTTAATTTAGACTTTGTTATTGACCAATTGGTGAGTTCTTCAAATATAAGACTAGATTTTGTACTTTTAATCAATTTGGAACAAAGAAATTTGTGATTGTTTACTTAGAAACTTTAAATAGTATTTCTTTTTATTTCTTTTTTCTTTTTTCTTTTTTATAGTATATTCTTTTTATATTTATTTTTGTTGCATTTATCAAATTATATATACATTTACACTACTGCTTAGTATTATAAGGGAAAATGGAAAGAGCATAGATTTTTTTTGGATAAAGACTCATTACTATGCTATTACATGTCATTACAAGTATACACTGCATTGACATAATATTTTTTCAGTATAAAGACTTAAGTTATTTCTATCATTAAACATGTTCTTATATATCCAAATAGGGCCTATGACTATTATCACATGTTGCTATAATTGATATTCATTGTTTTCTATTATGTTTTGCACTTTAAAATTCTTGTTTATTTTCTAATTTTTCTTCAACTCCAATTTTACACTAATAGAACATAGTATTATATGCAAATGTTCTTTGCAAGCAGTAGCGCAACCAGAAATTTTTCAAGGGGGGGGGCGGATTCTGAGGGTAAAGTCCCGGGAGGGGGGGGGCAGCGGAGGGGTGGCTCTGTTTTTGGCGAAAATTCGCTTGGTCCCCCTTTGATTTTTTTTCGGTCCCCCGCCTAAGGGGGGGGCGACCGCCCCCCCCCCGCCCCCCCTCCTGGTTGCGCCACTGTTTGCAAGACTTAGTCTCCATATTATAATAAGAAACTACCTAGTTTTTATAGATAACTATATTATTGTAGCTAGACATAGTTATAGCCTATAATAAAATAGACACAGCTGCCATGTGTATAAATAGGCCTTATTTCATGGGATTTCAGATAAACAAACATTTATTTTTTCTTAGCAAAAAATAACCAAATTATAACTAAACCTTTTTAATTTCTAAAATTAAAAAAAAGTTGGCCTATATTCACACTTCTAGTTTCCTAACAATAACTAACATTATCATTAGTTGTTAGTTGTCACCATAATAAAAAAGAATTTTTGTCCTTTCACTATTTTATTCAAACTTAATACTAGAGGTCGGACGGATTGAAATCTTCGGCGGGATCGGGATTGGGAATAATTTTTTTCTCGGGATCGGAATTGGGATTCGGGAATCGGGATCAGGTCTTTTAGTGTATTGTCCATGTAAAGTTAAACAAAATTGAGAAAAGATTGTCAAGATCAAGAAGTAAAACACAATGAAATTGATATGAAGTTTTGACTTTTGTAACCAACAAAGTAAATAATGTAACGAGTACAAGTTAAAGCAAAATACCTTCAAGTAATCACTAATTCTATAAATTATTAATCGAAAGACCTGTTCCCGAATCTTGAGTTTTTTAGGGTCGGGATTCTGGTCCCGCGGGAATTCAATTTTCCTCGGCATCCCGAGATTTCGGGATCAGGATCGGGATCCCGTCCGACCTCTACTTAATACTGATATGTGATAGCCTAGGTGACATCATATTAAAAAATATAGCAGCCAAAATTACTATCAATGATAGAAGTACTATATTTTTACAGATGAAAAAGTGGCACTGGCAGACAATCTGGCAGCAGACAAAACAACTGTCAACCTTGTCCTTAATTAGCCTTCTGGGGTCTAGGCATGCATTACTATGCATTTCTATGAATTCTATAATCTAGTTCTTTATTGCAAGTTAAATGCTAGGCCTAATATCATTAGGAGAGGGCTGGGTACACTGGAGAGCTCGAAAATAATCATCTCAGAGCAAGATAGTTCAGAAATCATTGAAAAAATAATTTAACGAACGAAACTTGAAGATTGCCTATTAGGCCTAATGTTGTTGTTGTATTCACGTCTAGGGCTAGGCCTAGCAGTAGCAGTCGCTTGCCTCGCTGCAAGTTTAAATATAATTGAAGCTGAATTGAAAAAAATATGAAAAATTAAAATAGAATAGAATACAATTTTTTAACAAACAGCTTTATGAATATCAATAGAGCTAGGGGCCTATATAAGAAAAGTAAAGCATATGAAAAGATAAACAGTGGGTCGGTCTCTTATCAAAAGCAATTTGCCAATACGAGCGTAATAACAATTTTGTGCTGAAAAAGGAAACTGTTTATCTACGTAAAAATCTGAAAATCCTTCTAAAAGGCAGGCCTAAAAGGCCTCCTAAAAATTTCCAAGAAACGAGGTTTCCGGTCAGTCCGTCCTTGCATGGTTGGTTGGTGCATAATATTATTGTCTCAATATTTTATGAAAAAGGCAAATTATTATCCATTGTTATCAACCGACTAATAATCAATGTTTAAATTTATAATCAGACTTATAACACTTTTTACATTACCAATTCCCAGATCCGGTTCTGATCTTTCAAGAAAAAAACAGTATAACTATTTAACTTCGGTGAATGTTTGACTGTCTTAACAGTCTCACTTTGCACAATTTTCAATTTCTTTTTGGCTATTGCCATTCATATTCGAAGGCAATTTTGGGGTCCAATTAATTCCACGATAACTTTTTCCATGCATTTCATATGGAGAATTTTCTATCTATTTTCGTGGCGCAACCTTTTTGTGAATTCACTAATTACAACTTTACAGCAACGTATACATATATATCCTTCTAGATTAGGAGACAAAAGCTATGCTTTACAAATTTGATCTGGATCTAGAACCAGAACAAGCATTATATAAAAAGGCCTTACTGTACATTTCTCAGCATCTCAGTTCTTTGTCTACATAAGTGAATTGTTTTATTCAGCTGTATCAACAGCCAACACTAGCTTACTTTGACATCTAACCATCCCTTGTTGTCGTGTAATTTTTTTCAGGAGTGCTCAGCGAAGCTTTTGGTACAGACGGTAATAAAGGAGCTATTGTAGCCAGATTCCCAAGCCTGATTATCATCCTGCAGAGACGAAATATGAGTGGCCAGGGGTATTAATATTACATATGTAATTTAATTCGAAGACATGCAAACAATATCGCTCTGGAAAAGTTATAGCTAGAGCGTCTTTAATGTTATTGAATGCATCTATAGCTATTCCTTTTCATAAGTCTGTGGTGACGCCTAGCTCTGCACCTGTATGGCTTAACATGTATGTTAGCTCATTTGATTCCTTTAAGTTTCCTTTGAGGTCTTACCATGCCAGCGCTGACGGCAATTCCGCATTGCCCATTCCGCTGACTCCTAAGCACAATACTATACTGTACGCATGAGGCACGCACTCATCATACACACGCTCACACAGAGTGTACACAGCGGCCCTTTTGTTTTTCTAATCGTCAGGCATGTGTACGCACTGTGCATTTGGAGCTGGTTGGCCCAATAGGTGCGTGAACCACGTACAAGACAACCCGCTGGCAATTTTTTCGTGTACACGTGCACAAGCCCCAAATGAATGTACCGTGGCCCAGGAATGTGAATGTGGAATGTGAATCGAACCATGCAGGGCCGTTCGTCTACAGCGAGCAGAGATCCATATGTTGCCGTATTATCAAAAGAGATAAGCCATAATTGTAGGTTCTTTTTTAGGTTTAATTAGAACCAAGTATATACATCTCGTAATTGCTAGACAGTAATAATTGTGTAATTATGAGCATCAATATGCATATTATATGTATATATGTAAAAAGTGCATTAAAATTCTTGTCTATCCGCTACAGGTTGCGCTTCGACTATATTCACATCGCTTTGATTTATGGCAGTGCCAATTCATAATTTAGGAAATTTGGAAATTAGAAGTTAGGAAATTATATGTATAAGGTTTCACATTCCCCAGCCTTTTTCGATGATGGTTGATCGTAAATTACGTTAATTAATTAGGCAAAATAAAGGCATGCAGATCACACAGCCATGCAGTAAAAAGAGATTTTCGACTTTTCGAAGTTTCGTAATAAAATCCTTATAAATGGATTTATAGAGACAGTCCTGTTGTGAGTCAATCCCATAGAGATTATAAACACATGGTGACAGCTCAATTTGAGACGAATACCTAATCGAGATGGGGGGGTTTCACAAACTCGAAATTTCACAACGTCGAAAGCACCTTCTTTCACAAGGTCGAAATTTCACCACATCTAAAACTTTAGCAAGAGACTTCATAAGGTCGAAATTTCATAAGGTCGAAATTTCACAACGTAGAAAACTACTGTATGGTTCTTGATAGATAAAATTTTCGACTTTGTGAAATTTCGAGCTTATGAAGTTTCGACTTTGTGAAAGTGGCTGCACTTGAGTTTTCGATGTTATGAAATTTCGACCTTGTGAAATTTCGACCTTATGAAATCTCTTGCTAGATTTTTCGATGTTGTGAAATTTCGACCTTGTGAAATTTCGACCTTATGAAATCTCTTGCTAGATATTTCGATGTTGTGAAATTTCGACCTTGTGAAGTTTCGACCTTGTGAAAGTGGCTGCTATTTGAGTTTTCGATGTTGTGAAATTTCGACCTTATGAAATTTCGACCTTATGAAGTCTCTTGCTAAAGTTTTCGATGTTGTGAAATTTCGACCTTGTGAAGTTTCGACGTTGTGAAATTTCGACCTTGTGAAAGCACCCCATCGAGATTTACATTATAGTTAGCCTAGGCGTGTTGAAACGGGGTGAAACACACACGGCATCCCGCCCGCTGCAATAATCTATGGCCGACTTCAATAAGTAAAAAACCTCGTATGCATATGAGATTAAAGTTTCCAAAACTTGTCTATTTTAAAAGTAAAGCTTATTGGTGCTTAATAATGTTTAGTATCAGTTACTTCGGATTCGTCAAAAGTGAGTTCAAATTCGTCAGCTTATGCAAAACTATATAGCGCTCTATGATAATATGAAGAGAATGAGTGTCTATGGTAAATTTTTAGAGAAAGTGACATTGAATTCGTCTAAGTAAGTAAAATTCGTCAGTGCAAATGCAGCCTGATCAGAAAAAGTGTTTGCTTTGTCCTTGGTAAGAAAAGAAGGTGTCTATGGTAAATTTAAGTAAACAGCCAATGTAACGCACAAAGTCCCGTCAAGCCGACGACTGATTGCCTGCGTTGTCACAGCAAGAGCAGCAGGAAAATCTGCAACAAGCTTTTGCTGCATTTCTTTGAGGGTCACAGTCGGCTTCTCTTTCACATACCTCGTCAACGCCCCGAGCATCTCCTCAGAAAACTTTAGTCTCACTGCACCTCCACGCGCGTTAAGATCGATCCTACCCTCATCAACATATCTCCTGATGATGTCACTGGCAGTTGTCCTCTTGATATCCAGTTCAATTGCGAGTTGTCTCCAGTCTCGTCCTTGTTGAAAACAACGCACGAGTCTAGAGCGATCCACAGGCGAAATTCTCATGTAGGGCATCTTTGACAATAATCAAAGCATGAAATGAAGATTTCAAGAAATTAACTTTCTTTTCTTACCATGGACAAAGCAGCACTTTTTCTGATCAGGCTGTATTTGCACTGACGAATTTCACTTAGCTCGAACTTAGACGAATTCGAAGTCACTTTCTCTAAAAATTTACCATAGACACTCATTCTATTTTCCTTGAGCGCTATATAGTTTTGCATACGCTGACGAATTTGAACTCACTTTTGACAAATCCGAAGTTGAAAAGGTTTTGGCCATAGAAATTTTGTTAGATTTCATTCTTTCTTTCTTTGTCTAGAGTGCTGGTGGTGTGCAAATGTGGGGGCTCCGCCCTCAAACCCTCGCAAAGGGGCTAAGCGCCCCCTTGACCCCGCTTTCTTCTGACTTTGCCATAGATATTTTCAGCGGGTCGTTAAACCGACTGATCGAATGCGTTGGAGTAAATGGGATTTTACCATAGACAGTCTCAGCGAGCTGTGAAACGCGGTTTCACGCCCGCTAACTATAACATGGATGGGCCGCATCGGGCAGATACGAGCTGACACGTTAGCCTCGGCGTTATAGCTCATTTCTGCCCTCTGCAGCCCATCAATATTGGTATATTTCATAGTGGACTCCCCGTAGTTTTATTGATATATTTTACTTGCCATGGGCCGTGGACTCGAATCTTTGGTAGAATAGATCCAGTTACATAGCTGTCGCTATCATAATCCAAATTTTTACATAAATTTCGTGTGCATACGTGATTCATAGGTAAAGACACTTCAACTTTCAATTTTTCGGCTTGATAATTCTTATTTGTAGTACAACCGTTAATCTAAGTTGACATCCGTCCAACGAAATATTAACAAAACGCAATTAATTTAGTGGGCGAAAATCCAAAAAACAGGCTTCTAGTATTTCTTAAAAGAAGGAGGCGGTTATTTTTTAATTTTCAAATCACTTTTTTGAAAAAAAAATCTGACAAATTGTATATTTTTACTTCCGCTGTGTCTAGAAAGCAATAAAGAATCATGCATTTGAGCAAAACCGATTGTCAATATTGCTTTATTTGAGTAAGTTTGTTTCATTAGTTTGCTGAAGCTGAAAATGAAGAACACAATAGTAGGTCGACACGCGTTTTCCTTTAAGCAAATTAAATCAAAGTAGAGCCGTGAGAAGAGAAAAGAGAGTGGCTTTTACAAATAGCAAATGTCTGCAACTAACCGTTAATTTTTTCGCGCATCCCTGCAGCACTGATTTTTTCAGCTTTCAGTCAGTCGTTCGTATTCCATGAGATTCACTGGTCGACCCCGTGTGCACAATGAAGTTTTTTTTCTGAGCACTTTTTATGCGAACAAAAACAAAAAGTTTTCAGCATTGTTTCTGACGTTGCCGGCAAGTCTGATTAGTAGTTATAAGGATGTCACAGCAGTTTAATTTAGCTGTTGTTGTTGAGGATCGGGGAATAGACCATGGCAAGTTTACGTCTCTATAGCTTCTGCACTTGTCTGTTGGATCTACGGAGGACTTGCATATATGTATTCTATATGTTGATACCAAATGAATACTAAGTTCATAGTGCAGTCAATATTAAAACCCTATTATAAGGTCATTAAACAAGTTTGGCTCCAGAACTTACATAGCGAGGACAGGGAAGTGATTTTTTACCGTGACTTGCTAAGTTCTATTTAGACGACACTTTTCTATGCTTGACATCTGGGCTTATGTCATCTGGAATATCAAGAACTTTCCATATATTGTTTTCTTTTGCTATTTTTAGCTAATATAAACATTTCGGACCGTTTTTTATCGGTTCTTTGATCACGGAGATATTCATAGATTTTTTAATTTTTCTGGCAAATAGATGACAAAGAATTAGTACCGGTGCCACCATAAATTGCTGTTTCAGACACAGACCGGGCCCCTTGGCGACGCCTGTATGCCTGAATTTGACCTTAAAACGTCGGAAAAAGTCTCATGAATATTTTACAGTCTGCAGTACATGATGCTCTCTCGTCAGTATCAAGAATGTCTCTATGATCTTCTCTTGACTACGTTTCTTGCGATCAGCTGCTCTGACCCTAGCATCAAAACAGTCATGTGTACGTAGCACTAATCCTGATCGGTCCTATGCATGACCAACTATATTGGCTGAAACTATGAAATCATTTCCAATATAGCTTTGCAACTCGCAGCATGATCAAGTTGCAGCTAAAAGTGAAGAAAAACACGGCCACACCCCTTTTGGCTGCACGATATTTTGCCTAACTAAAGGCACTTTTAAACCTTGGGCACGTGAGCTTAGTTGAGTTGAGTTGTTAAGTAGTCCTTGAGTTTTGTATTCGAACTTCAAGGCCGTGTCGGGGGCGGGGGCGCACTTTAATGATTTGGGGGCACGGCGCGTAAGAAAAAGTTGTTATTGTATTTTTTGAGTCTTCGCCGCGGGTGGGGGGAGGGGGCAACTGTATTCGCTCAGCTGTATCTGCTTCTTATTTTAGTTGAATGTGACGCCTGAGGCGACATTGCGAATATTCGCTTGCATAGTCGTAGCGATTCAGGTTGTTCCGACAGGAACTGAGACTAATTTTAGCGATCAATGCGCTTCGTTCTTATCAGAAAGATTTAGTGAGAATTGACGCAGTGTCCATCTTAAAAGTTGTAATTTGCTACATAAACACCAGTGCCGAGAAGCACTGAATACTGAATTCTGACACTTCAGTAATACTGACACTGAATTCTGTTGCATGAAAGTCTTGTTTAACCTCTTATTCTGTGACACAGATTTAGGGCGGCAATGATGACACAGATTTAGGGCGCCAATGATGACAGATTTAGGGTGCTAATGATGGCAGATTTAGGGCGCCAATGTTGACAGATTAAGGGCGGCAATGATGACAGATTTAGGGCGCCAATGATGACAGATTTATGGTGCCTTTAATGACAGATTTAGGGCGCCAATGTTGACAGATTTAGGGCGCCAATGTTGACAGATTTAGGGCGCCAATGTTGACAGATTTAGGTCGCCAATAATGACACAGATTTAGGCGTCTACAGTGCATTACAGAGCTGTTGGAGTACACTAATATTTAGTGCTTGCTCTAATCGCTCATTACCAAGTATGGTATTGCATTTCTCTTACACGGAAGATTCTCTGACGGCCGAAACGAAGGAACTACAGTTCGCTGAACTTGTCCTGCTTTTATCTCAACTCCACACAGGAGGCCACGGCTTTAGTCTGCTGTAAATCCGGGAAGGGGTGTTGGAGTGGGGCTGAAAATACTCGCGAAAAGCCTGCAGCCTATCTACGTCAGAGGCGTAGTGCTGTGTGGACTTGACGCAACTGTACAACATTTAGGAAAAAGGGTACTGAATGAAGTTGAATAGACAGTAAAACTGTCTGTAATTAGATGTAACCGAACTCTGTAATAATCAGATAGCTAGTGGCTTCAGCTGTTTTTTTAGTTGACTCAATTATTTTAAGTCATTATTACAGACTAATAATTTATGCTTCAGCCCATACAAGGGGTGAAATTTTCTGCTTTTGCTTTTAATTCTGACATGAATCAATGTGCACTTCTGACATTGTTCTGCTGTTGATCACACCACACTTGCTTGCAATGTCATTTATCATTCTCTCCCTTCCTTTTCTCCCTAACTCTCTTCTCTCTCTCCCCCTTTCATGTCCCTTTTAAGTGTTCCTACTTTTGCTTCTTTTACCCCTCCTCTCTCACTCCCTCACTTTCTCTCTCCCTTCCTCTTCGTTCCTCTCCGTTCCTCTCCCTTCCTCTCCCTTCCTCTCTCTTCCTTGCATTTCCTCTCCCTTCCTCTCCCTTCCTCGCATTTCCTCTCCGTTCCTCTCCCTTCCTCTCCGTTCCTCTCCGTTCCTCTCCGTTCCTCTCCCTTCCTCTCCGTTCCTCTCCGTTCCTCTCCCTTCCTCTCCCTTCCTCTCCCTTCCTCTCCCTTCCTCTCCCTTCCTCTCCCTTCCTCTCCCTTCCTCTCCCTTCCTCTCCCTTCCTCTCCCTTCCTCTCCCTTCCTCTCCCTTCCTCTCCCTTCCTCTCCCTTCCTCTCTCCCTTCCTCTCTCCCTTCCTCTCCCTTTTCTCTTCCCTCCTTTTTCTTCATCTCAACAACTTATTTGCACTTCTGCATGCACCCAATGACTCCTTTATCTTGTAGTGTGATAATTAATTACCTACTCAATGCTAAATAAATTTGTACAAAACTATTTTAGAATAACGCAAAACCTATTGGAGTACAATTTCCTACGAGTATATTTGTTTCTTCCCTTAGTTGACTGCAGTCCCAATGCGTTTGACTCAAACTGTGAGACATGTATAGATTTAATAATTTATTTCAAACAAATCCAATAAATACAATCTACGCTTATTGTCAGAACTTAGCATTGCCATCGTGCCAATCGATATAAAATACTAACACCCAATCAATCAATTCAGACATTGAAAACAGCAGCTGCTGTGTATGTAGCAAAGTGATTTGTTCGCCCACTGCAGATCAGTCAAACACTGCGGGACGGTTTAACCTTTAATTGACGCGTCTACAGAAAAATACATACCCTATTGGCTAAAGTATTATGCGGATAAATATTTTTCATAACATCGAATAACGTGGCAAAATTATCAAAATGAATAATATCAATAATACGACGCTTGTAGAATGCTTTTTAGAGGTCTGCGGTTGCAGATTTTTACTCTCTCTCTCCTCTCCCTTCCTCCCTTCTCTCTCTCCTCTCTCTCATCTCTCCCTTCTTCTCTTCCCCTCTCCCTTCTCTCCCCCCTTCTCTCCCTTCCTCCATTCTCTCTCCTCTCTCTCTCATCTCTCCCTTCTTCTCTTCCCCTCTCCCTTCTCTCCCCTCTCCCTTCTCTCCCTTCCTCCCTTCTCTCTCCTCTCTCTCTCATCTCTCCCTTCTTCTCTCCCCCTCTCCCTTCTCTCCCTTCCTCCCTTCTTTCTCCTTTCTCTCTCATCTCTCTCTTCTTCTCTCCCCTCTCCCTTCTCTCCCTTCCTCCCTTCTCTCTCCTCTCTCTCCCTCTCTCCCCTCTCCCCTCTCTCCCTTTCTCCCCAATGTTCTGGTATGCAACAACAGTTGTACAAAAGAAAAGACACTACAACAAAATCGATTTAACAACAGTGTGACAATGCTACAATATTTTTAGGTACAATTTTCAAGTCGTTTCATTGGAACAGCCGCCTGCTGCTGTTCGGACAGCTGATCTCGGCCGCTTTCTCCATCGTTGCGCTCTTGAAGCTCCAACTGGTCGCCCGATGTCTGCAGGCGCACGGCGGCGTACTTGCGCCCCAGAATGCGTCGACAAGCTGAGTTCCTGTGCGCCACCAGCAAGTAGGCAACGAATGCAAAGTGAAACAGAGCGCTCAGAATGTTTTTGATCGGCTGCAGAATGTAGTAGAGAATCGGGTAGATACTCTGAGACAGCTCGGAACGGCTGTGGACGGTGTGAGCTTTGAACAAGCCGGTCACTGCCAGTGGCGGGTAGCAGAGCAAGGCCAAGGCTAGAAACAGGACCCTGGCGCTGATGTTCACCAACTCGGCGCTTTGAAACGTTGCCAGCTCAGTCGGTCGACCATCGGGCGTCGCTCCGTTCAGACTGTTGCTGGCCCGGCCGCGTCTGAACTGCTGCTGGTGCTGCTGGTGCTGGCACTCGCGAGCGGATCCGGGCAAGCTGCCACCAAACGGACTGAGCTGCTCCGCCCTGCCGCAGAGCCAACCAACCAGTACGGCCGCGGTGGAAGCAGCGCAGATCAGAATTGGGCCATAGATATTGACGAAGACTTCCAGGATCACGGCCACGCTGTACACGGAGTGGAACTCGGGCAGTACGCTACAGATCAGTTCGGCCCGCGACTCACCCGACGAATCTCCGGAGCTGTCGGTGGCGTCTTCGCGTCCGCCTCCGCGATTGCTCAGGCCTTCGCCAACAATGCTGAACATCCACAGGTAGTTGAGGTGCGCAGCGACACCAACAATCCCGGCTACGGTGACGCCAATTTTCAGGCGGAAAGCGTTGAAGTGTTTCAGCGCAAATTTCAGTCGAAGGCACATCGCCGCCCGTTCCATAGCGAAACAGGGTGAGCGCCCACACCTGCAGGGTCAAAGTCGCATTGTCGCTGAAGTGGTACAGCTTGCACACCCAGGCGGCCACGTGCTGCCCGGCATTCTCCAGCATTTCCGGCCGGTCCAACAACGCAAAGCAGGTCTTGTTGAGCAGGCAGGCCAAGTCTGCCGCGCAGTTCCAGCGAACCAGCAACAGGCAGCTCAGCCGATACCTGACAAATGGCCGGCGACTCAACAGCCACAGGCAGGCAATTAGCAGGGCCATGGAGGCGTAGCACAAGCCCAAGATCACCTGGATGTGCAGCGGACTCAGGACCGATGCAAAAGTGCCAGGCCTGCCATCAGTGACGTTACCGTCTGTTGCATTGGAGTCCGGATTCATTGTCGGCCGGACTCAGGTTCTGACTCTCAAGGGCAGTAGTTTAATCTGCGTCGGTTTTGTTTTCCATTTTTATCCCCTCCTTAGAAATCTCCCAAGGTAACTTGTCTGGCCATCAGCGATTGGCTGCAGCTCTGGACTGGCCAATCAGAAGCGGTCCAGCTTGGATTTGTCCTATTGGTGTCTTCAAAACCGAAGAATCCAACTGCCTGTCACGCGATGGCGGCTCAAATTTCACTAATCTGGCCTGGCTTTGAGGAATCATTTCTGAAACTGGAATTTAATAAATCGAGCTGTCACGCGAGCTCGAATGTTTGGATCTTCACCGCCCGTAACCCGCGTCCCCTCATGACCTTATTTCTCTGGCTAATCCTTTAATAGGCGCTTGACATTACTGACTCTGCTGCTGTGCATGAGCACGGAAAATAGTAATTTTAATAATTCTAATCATAATTCTAATAATAATAATAAGAAAGATATATAGATAGATAGATAGATAGATAGATAGATAGATAGATAGATAGATAGATAGATAGATAGATAGATAGATAGATAGATAGATAGATAGATAGATAGATAGATAGATAGATAGATAGATAGATAGATAGATAGATAGATAGATAGATAGATAGATAGATAGATAGATAGATAGATAGATAGATAGATAGATAGATAGATAGATAGATAGATAGATAGATAGATAGATAGATAGATAGATAGATAGATAGATAGATAGATAGATAGATAGATAGATAGATAGATAGATAGATAGATAGATAGATAGATAGATAGATAGATAGATAGATAGATAGATAGATAGATAGATAGATAGATAGATAGATAGATAGATAGATAGATAGATAGATAGATAGATAGATAGATAGATAGATAGATAGATAGATAGATAGATAGATAGATAGATAGATAGATAGATAGATAGATAGATAGATAGATAGATAGATAGATAGATAGATAGATAGATAGATAGATAGATAGATAGATAGATAGATAGATAGATAGATAGATAGATAGATAGATAGATAGATAGATAGATAGATACTGAAAGAAGCATCTTCAAATTTTCACTAATCCCGAGCTCAATAAATGGAATTTCCTTTGACACAGCATGCACGACGATAATTAGAGACCTCACGAAACGAATGTCAAACTCGTGACTCAGAGTTCCGAGTTAACTTTTAGCGAGATTCTGAATTAATTTGACGCTCTGGATTTCTGGATTTTGTTCTGGACACCCCATCTGCCAGACACCCCATTGCCACAGACACCCCATTGCCACAGACACCCCATTGCCACAGACACCCCGTTGCCACAGACACCCCATGTGCCACAGACACCCCATTGCTACAAACACCCCATTGCCACAGACACCCCATGTACCACAGACACCCCATTGCCACAGACACCCCGTTGCCACAGACACCCCATTGCCACAGACACCCCATTGCCACAGACACCCCATTGCCACAGACACCCCATTGCCACAGACACGCAACCATGTTCTCCTGCAAATTTACCATTTTTCAAACCCGATGACTAATGTAATGAAGGAGTGAATAAAAACATTTTAAATATACACTGCTCAGGCATGAGTATTCAAGCCGTTTAGCAGGGCAGATCCAATCCATCTTTGATGTCTATAAAAAGCGAGTTTATGTTTTGGCCATCAAAAACCATAATACAATAGCTTCCGTCAAATCGGGAGGATAAAGAGAATGCAGAAAATTTTCTAATAATTATTTCCTTTTGTTTGATAGCTCATTAGTTGAATTCTCTTGCTATAGTAGCCGATTCTCGCTAGCTAAAAAGCGATGCAATCTGCTCCTACACACGCTGGCCTTTAATGACTTTTCAATGCCAAAAATATTGACGCCCTAACGAGTGAGTTTGCAGATCAAAGCGATTGACGGCTTTGTTTTTGACGCCAAAAGGCTCAAGGCTAAATTCATCAGCAATCGAAAGCTTACTTTTTTAGGTACGTCTAAGACTCCCCTCTTGTATGATGCTCAATGGTATTGATGTTAGTGATGATTTTTCCTTAAATGGGATGCTTAAATGGGATGATTTTCCTCTATCTCTCACCTTCTCCCCTCTCTCTCTCCTCTCTCCTCTCTTCTCTCTCCTCTCTCCTCTCTCCTCTCCCCTCTCCCATCTCTCCCTCTCTCCCTCTCTCCCTCTCTCCCTCTCTCCCTCTCTCCCTCTCTCCCTCCCTCTCTCCCTCTCTCCCTCTCTCCCTCTCTCCCTCTCTCCCTCTCTCCCTCTCTCCCTCCTCTCTCCCTCTCTCCCTCTCTCCCTCCCTCTCTCCCTCCCTCTCTCCCTCTCTCCCTCTCTCCCTCTCTCCCTCTCTCCCTCCCTCTCTCCCTCTCTCCCTCTCTCCCTCTCTCCCTCCCTCTCTCCCTCTCTCCCTTACCCCCCCTCTCTCTCTTGATCTATTGCTTTCTCCCTCTCTCGCTCTCTCGCTCTTTCCCTCTCTCCCTCTCTCCCTCCCTCTCTCCCTCTCTCCTTCTCTCCCATCTCTCCCTCTCTCCTTCTCTCCCATCTCTCCCTCTTTCCCTCTCTCCCTCTCTCCCTCACCCCCCTCTCTCTCTTTATCTATTGCTCTCTCCCTCTCTCGCTCTTTCCCTCTCTCCCTCTCCCTCCCTCTCTCCCTCTCTCCCTCTCTCCCTCTCTCCCTCTCTCCCTCCCTCTCTCTCCCTCTCCCCCTCTCTCCCTCTCTCCCCTCTCTCCCTCTCTTGTCTCCCTCCCGATGACCGGAATTTCTAACTAAAGAATTGCACAGTTAAAACAGCCGCTAAGTCTCTTACTATCTAAAACTTTCGAGTTCGTGAAGAAAGTGAATTTAGCTTTTGAAAAGTGAGAATTTTTTAGTTTGTACAAGTAAAAGTGACCTAAAAATAAGCAAGTAAAAAATAATTTTAATTACTTGCGGATTTAAAGGTTAAGACCCAATCAAAATTCTTGAGAATTCCACCTGTCGGCTCTCTCGCTCAGCTCTGTCTAAGTTCTCACCTCAAAATAAAAAAAACAAGACCTGAAATATAATAAGCAGCCTCAGTGCTATGGCTTCTAGACAAAAACAGATGCTGACGCTTGTTATTTATAAAGATATTGTGCCCGAAATTTTTAGCTTAGATAAATATATATTTGTTAACAGCAAGTAGCCTAAATTGCTTGTTTTTAGCTTTTTCTGTTTCAATGGCGCCACGAATTATGTAACTGAGATTCTTGTAATTAGAGCCAAGATTCATGTAAATGGAGCCAATATTTATGTAAGTTGTGCCAAGATTCATGTAAATAGCGTTAAGATTCATGTAAATAGCGCCAAGATTCATGTAACTAGCGCCAAGATTCATGTAACTAGCGCCAAGATTCATGTAACTAGCGCCAAGATTCATGTAAATAGCGTTAAGATTCATGTAAATAGCGCCAAGATTCATGTAACTAGCGCCAAGATTCATGTAAATAGCGCCAAGATTTATGCAAATAGCGCCAAGATTCATGTAATTAGCACCAAGATTTATGTAATTAGGGGGAAAATATTCATGTAAATAGCGTCAATATTCATGTCATTAGTGCCAAGATTCATGTAAATAGCGCCAAGATTCATTTAATTAGGGCCAAGATTCATGTAATTAGCACCAAGATTTATGTAATTAGGGGGAAAATATTCATGTAAATAGCGTCAATATTCATGTCATTAGTGCCAAGATTCATGTAAATAGCGCCAAGATTCATTTAATTAGGGCCAAGATTCATGTAATTAGCACCAAGATTTATGTAATTAGGGGGAAAATATTCATGTAAATAGCGTCAATATTCAAGTCATTAGTGCCAAGATTCATGTAAATAGCGCCAAGATTCATTTAATTAGGGCCAAGATTCATGTAATTAGCACCAAGATTTATGTAATTAGCGCCAAGATTCATTTAATTAGGGCCAAGGTTCATGCAAATGGCGAAAATATTTATGTACTAGCGACAATGTAATTCATTTCATTCATGTCACTGGCGAATAATATGGAGAATCGTGCCAAAAGTGTCTACAAAGTCAAGAGAACGACTTTCCTTATAAAGCGCACGATTTCGCACCCAAGCAAAAAAATTGATAATAAAAAATACGTAAAAAATATTTTTTCACTATAAAATTATTGCGTAGTAATTCCCTACTACTAGAAATACTATGAAAAAACACGAACTCAAACGTGCATAATTAGTCTGATTTAGTAAGCCGGAAAAGTTAAGCATTTGATTAAAAAGATAAAAAGATAGCCTAAGACACAAACTCCCTTAGGATTCCTCCTCATTGGGATAAATATATTCGTTGGTGTGGATTTCTACAATGCAAGAATTTTTAAAAATTTTCAAAATTTTTAACAATTTTTTGACTTTGTATTCAACTAAGATATTTGTCTAATTAGATACAACCCGGATTTCTATATTTAATGCTTTACTGGGAGTCAATAATGTGAAAGATTGGGATTGCTAAAAATAGTCAATGGAGAAATGAGAGCGCGGTAGTGCACTCCCATTGAGTGGGCGGGCCTGTCGTGTTTTCCTCTTCAACTCGATCTGAAACTTACTTGATGTGCTCTCACGACTCTTTCGTGTCCCGCACTTCCACTCATGTACTCGTAAATGCTTTTCAATGAACTTCTGAGTCGAATTTTCATATTATATCGTAGCGAACTCGTCTAGTTTATAAAAATTGCCCCTAATCGCGACCCTTGTTTACTGATAAGCTTCCAACTTATCCTTAGAATCAAGCTTATGCAATTAAAGAGACAGAGTCTGTGTCTGTCTGCCTGCCTGTCTGTCTGTCTGTCTGTCTGTCTGTCTGTCTGTCTGTCTGTCTGTCTGTCTGTCTGTCTGTCTGTCTGTCTGTCTGTCTGTCTGTCTGTCTATCTGTCTGTCTGTCTGTCTGTCTGTCTGTCTGTCTGTCTGTCTGTCTGTCTGTCTGTCTGTCTGTCTGTCTGTCTGTCTGTCTGTCTATCTGTCTGTCTGTCTGTCTGTCTGTCTGTCTGTCTGTCTGTCTGTCTGTCTGTCTGTCTGTCTGTCTGTCTGTCTGTCTGTCTGTCTGTCTGTCTGTCTGTCTGTCTGTCTGTCTGTCTGTCTGTCTGTCTGTCTATCTGTCTGTCTGTCTGTCTGTCTGTCTGTCTGTCTGTCTGTCTGTCTGTCTGTCTGTCTGTCTGTCTGTCTGTCTGTCTGTCTGTCTGTCTGTCTGTCTGTCTGTCTGTCTGTCTGTCTGTCTATCTGTCTGTCTGTCTGTCTGTCTGTCTGTCTGTCTGTCTGTCTGTCTGTCTGTCTGTCTGTCTGTCTGTCTGTCTGTCTGTCTGTCTGTCTGTCTGTCTGTCTGTCTGTCTGTCTGTCTGTCTGTCTGTCTGTCTGTCTATCTGTCTGTCTGTCTGTCTGTCTGTCTGTCTGTCTGTCTGTCTGTCTGTCTGTCTGTCTGTCTGTCTGTCTGTCTGTCTGTCTGTCTGTCTGTCTGTCTGTCTGTCTGTCTGTCTGTCTGTCTATCTGTCTGTCTGTCTGTCTGTCTGTCTGTCTGTCTGTCTGTCTGTCTGTCTGTCTGTCTGTCTATCTGTCTGTCTGTCTGTCTGTCTGTCTGTCTGTCTGTCTGTCTGTCTGTCTGTCTGTCTGTCTGTCTGTCTGTCTGTCTGTCTGTCTGTCTGTCTGTCTGTCTGAAATAAATGTCATCGGTATTGAATCGCAACAAAAATTTCAGCAGTTTGTGAGGCCTTGTCTGCTGGCATTTGATTTCTGGCGATCTGCGATTTCTGTGGCTTAGTGACTCTCTCTTGACTGGCTGTTTCTACAATTTTGGATTATTTGCGAGCATAAGTCGAGGCTGTAGCTTCATCGATGTAACTGCTTCGATAAATCTTGACATCATCCTAATTGACACCTGGTGTAATGTTAGTGTTTCACCTGCATCAGGAGATGAAGTATCACCCACGGGCTAATTAGCACATAAGGGTATTGAATAGACTGGCCCTTTTGGGATAAATCCGACCTTCTGGTAAAGTTGTGGAATATCTTAACGGTCCGGAGACCAGAATTATCGATCTCTTTGGGTGGTTGAGGAGAGAAAATAAAATTATCGATTTTTTTGGGGTAGGGGAGGAGAGAGACCAGAATTATCGATCTTTTTAGGGTAGGTGAGGAGAAAGACCAGAATTATCGATCTTTTTGGGGTGGGTGTGGAGAGAGACCAGAATTATCGATCTTTTTGGGGCGGATGTGGAGAGAGACCAGAATTATCGATCTTTTTGGGGTGGGTGTGGAGAGAGACCAGAATTATCGATCTCTTTGGGTGGTTGAGGAGAGAAAATAAAATTATCGATCTTTTTGGGGTAGGGGAGGTGAAAGACCAAAATTATCGATCTTTTTGGGGTGGGTGTGGAGAGAGACCAGAATTATCGATCTTTTTGGGGTGGGTGAAGAGAGAGACCAGAATTAACGATCTTTTTGGGGTGGGTGAAGAGAGAGACCAAAATTATCGATCTTTTTGGGGTGGGTGTGGAGAGAGACCAGAATTATCGATCTTTTTGGGGTGGGTGTGGAGAGAGACCAGAATTATCGATCTTTTGGGGTGGGTGAAGAGAGAGACCAAAATTATCGATCGAATATGTTAGACTGATACTGGCAGCCTCAAAGGGTCATTCTCAGACCGACATAATACGACCAAGTAAACCCTAGTCCTTTTTTTATCAACTTTCATCCCTCGTGCGGTGCCTCCATCCAAGTGTTTAAAGTTCACATTGCATTCGATCTGGTTTCTTACTTGATGGCAGCGTTTATTAAGCTTCGCTAAGCCCCGCTCTTGGGGTGGAGGGCGTACAATATAAATAACATCATGCTGATTAGGTGCGGGCAAAAAAGGTTAAACACGTAGGCCAGTGTATAGTGAAGCGCATTTAAACAGAAAAGCACAGATGCTTAACACAAAATCGCAAGCGTGCGCTATTGAAGAGAATATAAACAGGAATATAAAAACTGCTAGATTTTGTTATAATATGTATAAAATAGATCGCTGAATCATCACAGACACACAGCCGCTTGGTCAATGCAATTGGGTCCTCGGATAGTTCAAACTGACGCCAAAACTGTCACTGTTTTGTATAAATATTCTGATCCAATTGGATTTGAAGTGAACAGTCGGCAGTGGGATTAGCAGTGCGCTTCATGCCAAATCTGACGCGTAGTCGCGCAGGTCTTTTGAGTAGAGCACTGATTTGTCCAGCGAGGATGAATAGTACGGTAGGTTTCCGTTGCCATAGTGACCGCTGTGCTGCAGTGCGAATGAAGCGAGCGATTAGGTAAATCGTGACCCAATACTAAGACACTTGAGTTCAATAAGAAGCCAAACTCAAGAATCCCAGCCTGACTCACCAGCCTCCCAGATGAGGATTCGCGTCCGCCGAGTCGTTTGGAGGCGGCGGCCCACCTGTCGGAGTCCTCGTTGGCGCCGGGGCTCAAGTCGGGCAGGGAGCCGCCGGATCTGCCGCCGCTGCCGCCGCCGCCGCCGCCGCCGCCGCCGCCGCTGTTTCCTAGAAATCGGCCGCTGCCCACGTGATAGGGCGGCGGCGGCGGCGGCTGATGCTGCTGCTGCTGTTGCTGCTGATGCTGATGATGATGATGCTGCTGATAATGCTGCGACGATGCGGGAGGCTGTGAAAACGTCGACGAGGCCACGGACGCCGCAGTCGACGGCGGGCCGCGTCGCAGTGGCGGCTTGCTGGACAGCGGCAGCGACGCCGGCGGAGGTCGCTGCTGCCTGCCGTTGACTGCTGCAGGCGCGTTGCCGTTCGCGCCGCCGCGGGAGCTGCCGCCGGTCCACCTGGCCAGGTCGGCCTCCAGCAGCGCGCCTCCGTCAGTCCCGCCGCCGGCTGCACCGTCCCGATTCGTGTCCAGATTGGTGGTCAGCGCGGCCAAGTCCATCTGCATTCGTTCGTACATCCCGCGCAGCTGCTGCAGCTCGGCGTCTGTCCGCTCCTGCTTGAGTCGCTGGCTCTGCACCAGCTCGTCCTTGCGTCGTTCCCTTTCAGCGGCGAGCTGGCAGTCCTTCTGCAGCTGCTCGGTCTGCTGCTGGAGTTTCTCGTTGACGCGAAGCAGGTCGCGGCTCTCGCCGGCCAGCTTTCGAATCTCAGCTCGCAGTTGCTCATTTTCCTGACGCTGCTCTTCCTGCTGGGATTGGAGCTCTTTCCGAGACGCGTCGCTGGCTTTGAGTCGGTGGAGCAGCTGGTGCAGGTTCTGAGCAGCCGTGTGCACGTCCTGCTCAAGCTGACCAGCTCGGGTCTCCACCTGGACGAGTTGAGCGCTGGTCTCGCGCAGCCTCCGGTCCAGCTGGTAGTTTGTGTCCTCCAGCTCTTCGCAGGTGCCACGCAGGCCGGCGCTCTCGTCCTGCAGGCGGTCCTGCTGCTTCTGCAGCTCCTGCACCTGCAGGGCTCGCTCTTCCGACTGCTTGACTGACTCTTCCAGGCGGGACATGGCAGACTTCAGCTGCAATGTACGAATGTTTTTAGAGTTCAATAAAACTCGTTTTTTATGGTTAAGAGCCGCGCGTTAATCTATGCTCACCTGGCCGTTCTTCTCCTGCAACTCTTGGTCCTTCTGTCGGAGCTTCTCTTCCAGTACAATGAGCCTCTTTCTGTCCGCCTCCCAGTTGCTGAGCTGCTTCTGGTGCGAGTTGACCAACTCGTTGAGCTCGGTGTCGCGTTCTCGCAGCTCCGAGACCAGCAGCTGCAGCTCTTTGCGCTGCTTGACAATGACGCCGTTCTCAAAGTCAGGTGTGCCGGACTGTGTCGAGATGGATTTTGACGGATTTGTTTGTTTTAATATGTATGTATTTTTTTCAATTCAATTCCAGAAAAAGAAGTCTACTACAAGCATGTTTTTTCTTGACTAGAAACGCATAAAAAAGCACCAATCTATTGAAATTTCAGAAGATTCTCGACCTAAGAAGTTGTTTCCTTGAGCAAGACGCTTAACTCTACATTTCTTCAGTTCACCCAGCTGTAAAATGGGTGCCAGCATTAGCTGGGATAATTGAGGCTGTGTATGGCGACCCCCCCCCAGTCCTTGGACTGAACAGCCGTACGCAGCCTTCAGATGCGCCGCTTAAATAGCTGCGGCTGAGCTGTCGGTTGCACATCTGCACATTACTGTAATCATATTACTATTAGAATTCCGAATTTATAATCCAGGTATTTCGAGAACTAAGGAAGCAGTTAAACCAATCTGAGAACGATAGCGCAGACTTCACTTACATATCCATTCCTGTGGTTGTCGCCGCCAGCAGAAGTTCGTCTGGATCGCATCATGACTTTTTTATCGCAGGCAGCGCTAGTAGTGACTCCTTTCGTGGCCGCTTGAGTTGACTCAACTAAAGCCGCTGTGTCTGCTTCTAGTTGAGAGTTTATCTTTCTCAGAAGTTGCTCCACTGATCCTGTCTGTAATAGGGGGTTTCGGTTTGCGTTTTGCCTGCGAGACAGCTGGGACAGCCAATGCGTGAGTAGGTGCTAGTTTCGCTAGAGAAATAGAATGAGACCTTTGGGGACTAAGGGCGGGGGCTGTTGAGGGTCAGACCTGAAAGAGAGAAGAGGAGAAAGCCAGAAAACTTATTGGCAGTTAACCAGCCCCAGTGTGTGTGTGTGCAATGTGCAATGGCCTGCCGTCTGCGCCTGCGGCTCAAGCTGGGGTTGGAGTGTCCGAAGGCTGTCTGCCCGACTGGCTATAGCATTCTGTGCGCGATTCTCTGCTGCAGCAGCTTTTGAACAGATTGCAATCTCGCGCAGTCGGGGGGCTATGAAAGACATTTTTTGGCGAGCGGTTCACTCACAGGACTCGCTGCATTTGTGGCATCTCGTGCATGCGCCCCTCAAGTTTTACAATACTGCGCGTCTTCTGCTCTGTGATGTTTCCAGCTCACCTGGGCGTCAAACTCATCTACTAAGTCTCTCTGTCGCTCGCTCTGGGGCCAAAAATCTCAACGAGCACGTATTACTCTAGAAGTAATTCTATTGCCGCTCACAATTACATTGATGAGTTACTTTATTTTTCTATGTTTTTCTGTGGAATATTTTAGCATTAGTTGATGAATATTTAGTTTGCTGGTTCCTGAAGAAACTGTGTTATTTTTGTCGCAGTCTGAAGTCCCCACTTAAATTCCTGCCAAAATTAGAGATCAAAATTACTTCAATGGGCTGTTTGTTCGCTGGACTCAAATCTTTATGAAAAAAGAGAGAACAGGGTGTACGGACCAGACAGACAGACAGACAGACAGACAGACAGACAGACAGACAGACAGACAGACATACAGACATACAGACATACAGACAGACGGACAGACAGACAGACAGACAGACAGACAGAAAGACAGACAGACAGACAGACAGACAGACAGACAGACAGACAGACAGACAGACAGACAGACAGACAGACAGACAGACAGACAGACAGACAGACAGACAGACAGACAGACAGACAGACAGACAGACAGACAGACAGACAGACAGACAGACAGACAGACAGACAGACAGACAGACAGACAGACGCCAGAGGCGCCAGCACCAGAGGCGCCAGCACCAGAGGCGAAAACGGTCGCAAGTTTCAGTATCCGCATTGCCTTATGAAGAATCACGAAGTAATTAATCGAGAGTTTACTAGTAAGAAGTGTAGCTTGATTAACGACAGCAGAGGTCGGCACCCAGGAATGAATTTGATTCGGCTCAAGTGTCAGTGTAGCAACATATTTGCTTAGTTAATTGCTATATTCCCTCCAAAGAATTGTTTCAAACGCAGAAGAGAATTGCACTCTCAGTTCCAGTCTCTGATGACAGATTGGGTCTCAAGGTAAATACGCCCAGCGCCGTGAAATGCGAAGAAAATTTCTGCGATGAAAAGCAGCGCATATTGCTGAGATGGACAGCTTATGAAAAACTTATACAATAAAAAAATTGACCGAGAAGCGTGGCGCCCGGTGGTAGCGTCATTTTGACGGTTGAACAATTTTCTAAGAAATTCTGTGTCATCAATTTGCATTGAAGAGATGAGCAGAACGCGTAAGAGGGGGCCTTGCTTGAGACCGTTTTGCGATAATAATAATAGAGTCTGATGATGGAGTGATTCACAAACTACACGCCCAGGTGTGTTCTGCAGTTTCGAGTGTCTCTATACAACGATTATAATGAAGTTACACAGTCTGCCTGTTGCAAGTTTGACAGAGCCAATGCAGATCTCAATTTAGGGTAGCAATGATAAAAAACTGCTGAAAAGTTTATTACTCATGCGCATTACACTCTACTTAGACTACGGTTAAAAGTAGAGTATCGAGGAAATTCACTACTTTTTTGCTAGATGCATATTTGCTTGCCTGTTGGCGATGTCAGTCTGTTTTTTAAATCATTTGGCATTTTCAAATAAGCTGCGTTTACCTTACCTGAGCTGAAGTGGTTCAATAGTTTTAGCCAACTGAATAGACTTGTGTTTGCCCAAGAAATTTACTTTTCAAAGACATGCGCTATTTAGTGACAAGAAGCCGGCTGGCTGACTGCCGCTGTAGCTGCAGCTTGACCTCTCTGGCGAAGGGTTAGACTGCCATCAGTTACTGACAGTAAATACGTCCCACTGTGTGCTATCTATCTATCTATCTATCCATCTATCTATCTATCTATCTATCTATCTATCTATCTATCTATCTATCTATCTATCTATCTATCTATCTATCTATCTAAGCTTTGACCTACAAACATAGAGGCAGTTCAAACCAGCATACTGCAACCGAAGAGCAGTCCCAGCTTCCCCTACACCTCATCGGATCATCAATCATTTTCAGCCGCGCACTCAGCAGTGCCAGCCTTAACTGTTGGTATCACACTGGTTTTTGTCTCATAATTCAATTGAAAAAGATGAAATTTCATCCAGCAAGCGATGATTTAAGCACACAGTGCATGCAGTAATGTACATTGATTTTCCACCTCTACCACGGTCATGCTTCGCCCACATGACTAACTTAAAATTGCTCAATTTCCATCTCTCTCGCAGCAGCTGCTATATCCTCATCTTCATCTCCGTTCCATTGTTCCCGAATTCCAAAGTCAAGCCATATTCCTTTGCATTCGCCAAGAAATTAAAGAATTTCTGCAGCCCTACCTAATCCATTTCCACTGCAGCAGCTCTTTTGTGTCTGTCTGTCGATTCTGGAAGACAGACACTTTTTATTCCCAGCTATTGAAGAGGAGACATATCCATAAGCAACTGGGAGTGTTTTACTTCTGGTACTGAATATTTTACTGCAGTTGCTGGAGCGGCAATGTGTAATGGGAATGAGTATGCGTGTGGAAGCTTACAAACTGCTGGAGTAGGTATAGGTTTCAATTGAGTACGGTTTTCGTGTCTTTATCAACTCTGCCCTCCACTGCCTCTCTGCTCTATATCTCTATGGATAGATAGAGGTAGAGAGGAAGAGAGAGGGAGAGAGAGAGACAGAGGGGGAGACATACGGAAAGATAGAGCACGAGAGAGAGGGAGAGAGAGGGCGAGAGAGAGAGGGAGAGAGAAATGAGAGAGAGGGAGAGAGAAGGGAGAGAGAGGGAGAGAGAAGGGAGAGAGAAGGGAGAGAGAGAGAGAGAGAGAGAGGGAGAGAGAAGGGAGAGAGAGGGAGAGAGAAGGGAGAGAGAAGGGAGAGAGAGGGAGAGAGAGGGAGAGAGAAGGGAGAGAGAGGGAGAGAGAGGGAGAGAGAAGGGAGAGAGAGGGAGAGAGAGGGAGAGAGAAGGGAGAGAGAGGGGGAGAGAAGAGAGATAGGGAAGCGTTCTCAAACCTCAACGGTAACGCAGATGTTTAAGATATTTCAAATATTGTATATTCTTCGTCAGGGCTATTATGATCAGTGAGAGAGAGGGAGAGAGAGAGTACAGAACTCTTGCTCTCTCTCCCACCCTTCTCCCCTTTATCTTCCTCTTTCTCCACTCTTTCCATCTCTCTCTTCATCTTCCACTGCTCTCTCTCTACTACTCTAGTCTCACGACCTCATTTTGTTCCTCTACCTCTGCCCCCTCTCTCTCTCTGCTTGCTATTTATCTACTCTCTTTATTCCCTCATGTTTGCATAATTTCTTTTTTTAACAATCGCTCTGCAAAAAATTAAAAACCAGAAAATATTGATACTCGTAGTTGTTTCTCCGCTGCCTTTCAAAGTCTATAGTTCTTAGTTTTTTAAAGTCCTTTGTTTAAATCAGTTTGCATTATCGAATAAAGCTTACCGAGAAGTCGTCCTCGTCCTCCGTGTCATGATCGCTGCAGCAGCACTCGCTGCAGTCGCTGGGATTTATAAATAATTGCTTCTGAAGGATCTGAGCTACCGGTATATTGCTTGTTGTTGAATTATGATGATGAAGCTCCGGATGCTGTCCCAGCTTGGCTGGCTTAGATTTCTCAGCATCGCTGGCATTGTACCGACCAGCGAAGCGTCTGCAACGCTGCATCCGCCTCTGGCGCAGCTCTTTTAACAGCTGCAGATGCTCACGTTTCAACTGCTCCGGATCTGACTGACTCTGCGTCATCTGATGCATTGTCCGTCCGCCTCTGTCTAGGTGGAACGGAAGTCTGATTCAGTATATAATAGGTCGCCTTTCCGAGGAACTCAGTACATATATATAGCTAACTTTTGGTCTCCGTCGATTTCTCTAAGCACGCTTATTGGTTGGCTGTATTGGAGGTCTTGTTGTAATACCCTCTTACATATATATGCTGTGTGAGCTCTGAAGGAACGGTCTTTCGGTAAACACACACATACACACAAGCGATCGTGGCGTGCAGTGTGGAAGCTTCTCTGAGTCTGAGTGTGCACACTCAATCTCAATCTTTCTCTCTTCTCTCAGTCTTCTTAGTAGAATCGCTAAGGTCAGGTATACATGCAGGACTTAAGGAGTTATAGGGCCTATCTACCTCTCTCCGTCTTAACTTCCTGCCATGGCGAGTGCAGAGCTGAACGGGCTTAGGCCAAGAATTTCTTTGATGCCCACCACGCCTTGGATACACTTAAGATGAAATGACTATATATATTCTGTGATTATGGCTGCTATAGCTGAATCAGCCAACCAAAACTGAAGTTAAGCTATAGGCAGAGAGGAAGCTGCGCAGAGGATGAAGGCTTTGGAACCCCGTTAATTCCCTGGCGGAGCAGGTGCGCCTGCCTTCTCGCGTTACTCTGCTCACAGCGTGATCCATTGTTGTGCGCCTGTTCCATTAGTGTGTGTGTTTGGGAGCGCTTGCAGCACCCTGCTGAGAGATGCGACTCCATGCTCCACACCTCATCACCATGCATGGCTGATGGTAGCTAGGGGTACTCGTTAGCTTCAACACTGAGCAAGCAGAGCGAGAGTGAGAAAGAGACGGAAATGATGAACTCAACCTTGACTTTGCTTTCTAACTCTGAACAAAAATGAGTGACATTGCAAGTGAAACTGGGACCAGTGACATGACGAGTGAAAATGATGGAGAGTGACATTGCAAATGAAACGGGGACCAGTGACATGACGAGTGAAAATGATGGAGAGTGACATTGCAAATGAAACTGGGATCAGTGACAAGACGAATGAAAATGATGGAGAGTGACATTGCAAATGAAACTGGGATCAGTGACAAGACGAATGAAAATGATGGAGAGTGACATTGCAAATGAAACTGGGATCAGTGACAAGACGAGTGAAAATGATGGAGTGACATTGCAAATGAAACGGGGATCAGTGACATGACGAGTGAAAATGATGGAGAGTGACATTGCAAATGAAACGGGGATCAGTGACATGGCGAGTGAAAATGATGGAGAGTGACATTGCAAGTGAAACGGGGATCAGTGACATGACGAGTGAAAATGATGGAGAGTGACATTGCAAATGAAACTGGGATCAGTGACATGGCGAGTGAAAATGATGGAGAGTGACATTGCAAATGAAACGGGGATCAGTGACATGGCCAGTGAAAATGATGGAGAGTGACATTGCAAATGAAACGGGGATCAGTGACATGACGAGTGAAAATGATGGAGAGTGACATTGCAAATGAAACGGGGATAAGTGACAAGGCGAGTGAAAATGATGGAGAGTGACATTGCAAATGAAACGGGGATCAGTGACATGGCGAGTGAAAATGATGGAGAGTGACATTGCAAATGAAACTGGGATCAGTGACATGACGAGTGAAAATGATGGAGAGTGACATTGCAAATGAAACGGGGATAAGTGACAAGGCGAGTGAAAATGATGGAGAGTGACATTGCAAATGAAACTGGGATCAGTGACAGGGTCTATGAAATTTGCTTGCGAGAAGTTTGCTTGCCGAAGTCTGCTTGCCGAATTTTCTTGCGGAATTTTGCTTGCCGAAGTCTGCTTGCCGAACTTTGCTTGCGGAATTTTGCTTGCCGAAGTCTGCTTGCCGAACTTTGCTTGCGGAATTTTGCTTGCCGAAGTCTGCTTGCCGAACTTTGCTTGCGGAATTTTGCCTGCCGAATTTTGCTTGCAGGAAATTTGCTTGCTGCACATAAGCTTGCCGAAGTTTGCTTGCCGAAGTCTGCTTGCCGAACTTTGCTTGCGGAATTTTGCTTGCCGAATTTTGCTTGCAGGAAATTTGCTTGCTGCACATAAGCTTGCCGAAGTTTGCTTGCAGGAAGTTTGCTTGCCGAACTTTGCTTGCAGGAAATTTGCTTGCGAGGTTTGCCAGCCAAATTATTGCGGAACCTTAAAGAAACCTATTTTTGAGCTCTTGTATTTCTAATTTTCATTTTCTAAGATTCGTGGAAGTCGCCTATAGTGTTATGATTTTGTATGAGGATATGGCGGATTATTAACTACATTTTATATACTAAAATATTATTAGTACGCTCGTATATGCAATATTATACATTAGCATCACTGCAATTATCATACCTGCTCAATCGTGCTGAAATCAGGAACTACAAAGATTTATACTGTTACCGATCCCTATCTACCTATACTAAATCTCTAAGCACTCTATATACTACATTCTTAGAATGAAACTCTATAAGCCTAGTTTGAAAGCTTTGAAAGTCAAGAGTCAGTTTACGTCGACCCTGATAAGAATCCACTTGCAAAGCATCTGTAGTAAGTAATAATTGACTGACCAACTTTACAAGCAATCAAAACAAGCAAGCAAACAAGAAAATAATTCTGCAAGTTAAAACCTTGCGATTGTGTGATTGCAATTTTCTAGAAAGCAGACATCAAAATTTCGCAAGCAAAGTTCGGCAAGCAAAATTCCTGCAAGCAAAGCTCGGCAAGCAAAATTCCTGCAAGCAAAGCTCGGCAAGCAAACTTCGGCAGGCAAAGTTCCTGCAAGCAAATTTCCTGCAAGCAAAGTTCGGCAAGCAAAGTTCGGCAAGCAAACTTCAGCAAGCAAAATTCCGCAAGCAAAGTTCGGCAAGCAAAGTTCGGCAGGCAAAATTCCGCAAGCAAAGTTCGGCAAGCAAAGTTCGGCAGGCAAAATTCCGCAAGCAAAGTTCGGCAAGCAAAGTTCGGCAAGCAAACTTCCCGCAAGCAAACGTCGTACTCCCCAGTGACATGACGAGTGAAAATGATGGAGAGTGACACTGCAAATGAAACTGGGATCAGTGACATGACGAGTGAAAATGATGGAGAGTGACATTGCAAATAAAACTGGGATCAGTGACATGGCGAGTGAAAATGATGGAGAGTGACATTGCAAGTGAAACTGCGATCAGTGACATGGCCAGTGAAAATGATGGAGAGTGACATTGCAAATGAAACTGGGATCAGTGACATGGCGAGTGAAAATGATGGAGAGTGACATTGCAAATGAAACGGGGATAAGTGACAAGGCGAGTGAAAATGATGGAGAGTGACATTGCAAATGAAACGGGGATCAGTGACATGGCGAGTGAAAATGATGGAGAGTGACATTGCAAATGAAACTGGGATCAGTGACATGGCGAGTGAAAATGATGGAGAGTGACATTGCAAATGAAACGGGGATAAGTGACAAGGCGAGTGAAAATGATGGAGAGTGACATTGCAAATGAAACGGGGATCAGTGACATGACGAGTGAAAATGATGGAGAGTGACATTGCAAATGAAACGGGGATAAGTGACAAGGCGAGTGAAAATGATGGAGAGTGACATTGCAAATGAAACTGGGATCAGTGACATGACGAGTGAAAATGATGGAGAGTGACATTGCAAATGAAACTGGGATCAGTGACATGGCGAGTGAAAATGATGGAGAGTGACATTGCAAATGAAACGGGGATCAGTGACAAGGCGAGTGAAAATGATGGAGAGTGACATTGCAAATGAAACTGGGATCAGTGACATGACGAGTGAAAATGATGGAGAGTGACATTGCAAATGAAACGGGGATAAGTGACAAGGCGAGTGAAAATGATGGAGAGTGACATTGCAAATGAAACTGGGATCAGTGACATGACGAGTGAAAATGATGGAGAGTGACATTGCAAATGAAACTGGGATCAGTGACGCTTACTAAAAAGTAATTACTCCCAACACTACATTCCGATATAGATTCGCACTGAACTACTATTTTCCAAGCCTATTCAGTAGTATGCAAAGAAAAAATACAAAGTTAGAAAAAATACACAAAAAAATTAAAGTTAAAAAGTTATTTTTTCAAATAGATGATGGCTTGTGTAAGGCTGTTAGGTATATTTTTCAGCGAATAATATCTTTATTTCGCTTTACTAGGCGTATTAATGATAATAATAACAATACAAAGTACAAATAAAGAATCATAAAGTAGCTAATGGTCACTCTGTCAAGGCAAAATGTCGGTTAGAAGAAAAAACAACACACAAATTAACATGATTTCCATTATCAAAACCGAACTCGCGTACAATATTTATCCATGAGACCGCTGTCAGTGCTACACTTCAAAAAGCTACTATTAGTACTATATAAATAAGAGAATTTCAAGATACTACATTACCAAAAAGTCAATTAGATTTTGAGAATTGTGTTTAAAACAAAACACGCGGACACGATTGGTTGGCTTTTTTAACAGGAGAAAAACGGAGAGAATAAACACCAAAAAACACGCACACAGTTTGGGACGCCTGGTTGGAGAATGTAGAAAGTTGGTAAAACTAATGGCTGGGCTTGAATGACCTTCTTTGACACTTGCAGAGAGAGAGAGAGAGAGAGAGAGAGAGAGAAAATACAGACAAACTGAAATAAAGTCTTCAAAAAAACAACTGGAATGCTCTGTAATAATAATAACAATGACAATAATAAAGAAGTAGTATATTGAGCTTGTGAATTACGAAATTTAAGAAATTTAAAGAACTCAGTTGAGAAAAGAAAAAAACTCAGTTAAAGTAGTGGGGCGCAAGATGTATTATAATGAGTTAATTACATTGATTCATTTCGGCCTATTAATAAGTCATACCTTTATGTTAATTAATAAACTTCAAAATCAAGTACCACATTAAGCTGCCGCACTGCTGGAGGCCCTGAGTCCATCGTACATTCGCTTGAAGTCGTCGCGAAATCTCACGCGCAGATCCGGCCGCCGCGATTTGAACGTCGGCGTTAGCAGGCCGTTCTCAACTGAGAACTGCTCAGCGCACAGCATGATGTCCTTGCACAGTTCGAAGCCTTTAAGCCCGTTCTCGCGGCCGATCCGGTTCAGGTCTTCCAGGATCGCTCGTTTCAGCGGCCCGTTAGGGTCCTTGCACAGGGCCTCGAGGTCCTGAGGCAAGCCGTGTGACTTAGCCCAGGGCAGGACCACGTCCGGGTCAGGGACCACTATGCCCAAGACGTAGATCTGCAATATGCATTAGTGCGCTTGTACTTGACGCTTTTCATAAAGTGCACTTGCACTATTAGTGCGCATATCCTAATAACCTACGAGTAGCACGATTTTAAAGTTCGCGTGTACTTATAACGTACGAGAAAACTTTTACTTTACGATTTTGAAGTTCGTGTGTGCTAATAATGTACGAGTACACTTGTACTTTAAGAGTTTAAGTTCATGTGTACTAATAATATACGAGTACACTTGTATTATACAATTCTAAAGTTCGTGTGTACTAATAATGTACGAGTACACTTGTACTTTAAGAGTTTAAGTTCATGTGTGCTAATAATGTACGAGTACCCTTGTATTATACAATTCTAAAGTTCGTGTGTACTAACAATGTACGAGTACACTTGTACTTTAAGAGTTTAAGTTCATGTGTACTAATAATGTACGAGTACCCTTGTATTATACAATTCTAAAGTTCGTGTGTACTAATTATGTAGGAGTACACTTGTACTTCAAGATTCTAAAGTTCGTGTGTACTAATAATGTAGGAGTACACTTGTACTTTACGATTTTAAAGTACGTGTGTACTAATTATGTAGGACTACACTTGTACTTTACGATTCTAAAGTTCGTGTGTACTAATTATGTAGGAGTATACTTGTACTTTAAGAGTTTAAGTTCATGTGTGCTAATAATGTACGAGTACCCTTGTATTATACAATTCTAAAGTTCGTGTGTACTAACAATGTACGAGTACACTTGTACTTTAAGAGTTTAAGTTCATGTGTACTAATAATGTACGAGTACCCTTGTATTATACAATTCTAAAGTACGTGTGTACTAATTATGTAGGACTACACTTGTACTTTACGATTCTAAAGTTCGTGTGTACTAATTATGTAGGAGTATACTTGTACTTTACGATTTTAAAGTACGTGTGTACTAATAATGTAGGAGCAAAACTTGTAGTTTAGATCGTTATAAACTTTTCAAGTTGAATCTAATCACCTCAAGTGAGTCGCCATCAACAAAGATCTGCGCCACATACTGAGACCGGCTTAGGAGTTGCTCAATCTTCTCAGGTGCCACGTATTCGCCCTGAGCCAGTTTAAACAAATGCTTCCTACGGTCCACAATTTTCAAGCAGCCGTTCTCCGTCCACTCGCCAATGTCGCCCGTGTGCAGCCAGTTGTCCGGCTCCAGCACCTCGGCAGTTTTGTCGTCCATCCGGAAGTAGCCGCTGGACACGTTGGCTCCGCGGACGCAAACTTCGCCACGACCGTCGCTGGCTTTCAGGCCCATCTCGGGCACGTCGACCAGCTTGACGTGGTTGCAGGGAACCGGGGTGCCCACGTGGCCCAGGCTGGTCTCGCCGGGCAGGGTGACCGTGACGGCGGCAGTGGCCTCAGTCTGGCCGTAGCCTTCGAATACTGGGCAGCCGAAAGCGGCGCGGATGAACTGCATCACCTTGGCGCCGATGGGGGCCGAGCCTGAACGGGGATTATTGGGATTAACGATAGGATTAGTTAATATTGATATTGGACAAGATAACATTAGTATCGGATTTATTCAAATCGATGTTGGACCAATCAAAATACAGAAAGGTTTAATAGAAATCCACATCAAGTTTTTTTAAAAATCGATACTAAGGTATAAAGAATCGATATCGGGTTAGTTAAAATCGATATCCAGTTATTAAAAATAGATATCGGGCTAATTAAAATCGATATCCAGTTAGGAAAAATCGATACAGGTGAAATAAAAATCGATATCGGTGAAAAAATCGATATCGGGCTAATAAAAATCGATATCAGATCAATCAAGCACCAATTCCGCTCTCACCTGTAATCACCACTCGGACCCGGCCTCCAGTCAGCTGGTGCACCTTAGAGAACACCAATTTATCCCACATCGTGTCCCGTCGTATGATTCCACGTTCGAGCATTCGAGTCTTCCTATCAACAGCCATCTGCAGCAGCTTGGACTTGATGACGCTGCCGGAGACGCCAGCGAGCACCCGGTCGTACATGCGGTTGAGCAGCCGCGGCACGGTGCAGAACAGGGTTGGCCGCAGAGCCTGCATGTCCTCCATCAGCTGGCGAACATCGCCGCGGAAGAATCCGACACGCATGCCGTTCAGGAAGCACATGGTGATTGCGCAACGCTCGAACATGTGCGCCAGGGGCAGGTAGGACAGGTAGGTGTCTTCCGGCGTCATAGGCGGCAGGACCTGCTGCAGTTAGTAGTGAGGGGTTGCAACTATTTTAATACGATAATTATCTTGTAGTAGATGAAGCCGTAATAAGTAGGCGTGTTATGAAATTTAAATATGAAATCTTATCGCAAATGACCACTGTAGACTCTCACTCTTGGATAAACTAGACTAGATTAGAATCTCCTCCGTATAGAGGAAGACTAGATTAGAATCTCACCCCTAGAGATAAGACTCCATTAGAATCTCACCCCTAGAGATTAGACTCCATCAGTATCTCACCCCTAGAGATAAGACTCCATTAGAATCTCACCCCTAGAGATTAGACTCCATCAGTATCTCACCCCTAGAGATAAGACTCCATCAGTATCTCACCCCTAGAGATAAGACTCCATCAGTATCTCACCCCTAGAGATAAGACTCGATTAGAATCTCACCCCTAGAGATAAGACTCCATTAGAATCTCACCCCTAGAGATAAGACTTCATTAGTATCTCACCTCTAGAGATAAGACTCGATTAGAATCTCACCCCTAGAGATAAGACTCCATCAGTATCCCAACCCAAGTAGTGAGAACACGATACAAATATATTAAAATATCACTGCTACAGACACTAAAACTACTATATGTTCACAAATTATCCATATTAGTTTTGATGGCTAAAACTCATCACAGGTAAAAAGCAAGCAGGCCTCACCTGATTAGCGTTGCTCTTCTGGTCTAACAACAGCACACTGTACACGCCAGCCATGTTGCTCATTATATTCTTGTGCGTGAGCTGCACACCCTTGGGTACACCTGGGGAACACAATTAAAGTCATAATTAATCCATTACATTAAGGCCATTAACAAAAATTTCAAGATATAAATAAATAAGTGAAAGAAGCGCCATACAAACTTGAGAGAGCATTCGAGTTTGAGAGCTTCGAGTTTGAGTGAAGCTCCGAGTTTGAATGAAGCTTCGAGTTTGTGAAAGCTTCGAGTTTGAGTGAAGCTTCGAGTTTGAGTGAACTTTCGAGTTTGAGTAAAGCTTCGAGTTTGAGTGAAGCTTCGAGTTTGAGTAAAGCTTCGAGTTTGAGTGAAGCTTCGAGTTTGAGTAAAGCTTAGAGTTTGAGTAAAGCTTCCAGTTTGAGTAAAGCTTCCAGTTTGAGTGAAGCTCAGAGTTTGAGTTTGAGTGAAGCTTCGAGTTTGAGTGAAGCTCCGAGTTTGAGTTTGAATGAAGCTTCGAGTTTGAGTAAAGCTTCGAGTTTGAGTGAAGCTTCGAGTTTGAGTAAAGCTTAGAGTTTGAGTAAAGCTTCCAGTTTGAGTAAAGCTTCCAGTTTGAGTGAAGCTCAGAGTTTGAGTTTGAGTGAAGCTTCGAGTTTGAGTGAAGCTCCGAGTTTGAGTTTGAATGAAGCTTCGAGTTTGAGTGAAGCTTCGAGTTTGATTAAAGCTTCAAGTTTGAGTGAAGCTTCGAGTTTGAGTGAACTTTCGAGTTTGTGAGAGTTTCAAATTTGAGTGATAAACAGTTAGTAAACGCATGATTAATACACGAACACATGAATTAAGCGATACATATCGGTAGACAAGCTCACCAGTAGTGCCGCTAGTGTAGCACAGAGTAGCCAAATCGTCAGGCGCAGGCGGGTTCACCTCGGCGAGATTCTCTCTACCCCAGCTCACAAGCTCAGACCAAGCGTGCAGCTCCACCCCAGCCTCCTGAGCCTCTTTGACCAGCTCCGGTTTAGGGGAATCAATCCCCATTAGCACCACATGTCGAAACGACGGCGCCTCAGCTTTGCACTGCAACAGATTCCTAGCCTTGGTTTCTGAGTCGACAACAACAACACTCGAGCTGGTCTGGCTGAGGATGTGACTGCACGCCTCAGTGCCCAGGGTGTCATATAGCGGCACCAGCACCAGTGAGAACTGATTGCAAGCCACTTCAGTCAGCACCCATTCAGCTCGGTTTTGCGAATAGACGCCAACGAATTCGCCGCGAGACAAGCCCAGGCGACCTGTTAGCGCGCTGCCCAGCTCCCTGGCCTGATCATACACCTGCTGGTAGGTCAGCCACTCGTATGGGCCTTCGCCAACCCGAGTACCCAAGCAGGGTCCATTGTTCGACTGGCGGATGCCGCGAAGGAACCCGTCGTGCAAAGTTTTGGCCTCTTCGTAGCAGTACTCGATAATCTCGGTCGAGTCCGAGAATGGCCAGCATCGAGAGCCGTCCTGAACAGGTGGGTGAGTGTGAGTAGCTTGTGAGTAGTAAAAAGCGGATTTTATAGTTTGGGCATGAAAAAAAGAATCTATAGATTCTCACCAGCCTAGAAAAATGCGCGCCTAGAATCTCACCCCTCAGAGAGACGAGCGGCTCTAGAATCTCACCCCTAAAAGAGACAAGCGGCTCTAGAATCTCACCCCTAAAAGAGACAAGCGGCACTAGAATCTCACCCCTCAGACTCTCAGAGAGACGAGCGGCTCTAGAATCTCACCCCTAAAAGAGACAAGCGGCACTAGAATCTCACCCCTCAGAAAGACAAGCGGCACTAGAATCTCATCCCTCAGAGACAAGCGGCTCTAGAATCTCACCACTAAGACAAGCGGCTCTAGAATCTCACCGCTAAGACAAGTGGCCCTAGAATCTCACCCCTAAGAGGCGCTAGAATCTCATCCCTAAGAGGCTCTAGAATCTCACCCCTAAGAGGCTCTAGAATCTCACCCCTAAGAGGCTCTAGAATCTTACACCTCAGAGTCTCACTCCTTGCAGAATATCATGACATCAACAAATTTGTATATCATGCTTTTCAAAACCCATTTTGCCCAAAACCCAAGCTGTTATAAATAAAAACATCGTGCTACAATAAAAACCTGCTGTAGTGTGCTGGAATGCATTAGAAAAGTCACATGATGGCGCTATTGCTAAGTCACTCTTAGGCTGTTGCTTAAATTAGTACGAGTTCTGGTTTCGCGTTAGAAAATTTGCATTTGTTATAAATAAAAGTTAGTTAAGCTATAAGGTCTATTTTTAGCATAACAGTAGATATTTACGATAGATGGCTAGTGCCAGTGCCAGAACCAGAATGCGTGTTTTGTTCATTTGGATTTTTTAATGACTAATCTGCTGGTCCCTCAGTCGTGACTTGGCAATATTTCAAGACTTTTAACGTAACTTTTGACCTTTAGCTAGTTGTAGTTGTAGCTCATACTAAAATTAGAGGCACGCACGTCACTTATGCCTATAGTATATATATATATGTGCGCATAAGGTCTAATCATATTTAGTTCGGCCGTTTCGAATTCGAACTTCAAACTAAAGCGCAGAGATAAGAATCAAGACTCGCGAGAATAAATGGTCTCTTTCAGTTCAGTTTTGTATACATGACTGACCTACGAGTATTAATAATTATTAACTAGAGCTTCCATTCACATTTAGATTAAAGGCATATTATATATTATACTAAAGTACTTACAGGTAAGAGAGTAGATTGAGTTTCGTAACGTGGAAATACCGATGTGCCAGACTTGGATCGGCGCATTGTTCCAGACTTATTGTTATTACCATCTCCGCTGGGAGAATATTGTCCTGTTGAACTTTGATTACCCATTTATCAGTATATTAGTATAGACTTTAGTGGAAGAATCTTTTGTTGGTTTGGTTTTAAAAAATTAAAGCTGTTGTTAAATTTCTGAACAATTAATATAGAGGGCGAGCCTCTAGAGAGAAGGGGGTTGAAAATGTTAAGCAAGTTCGTAGAATAAGGGCTGCTGCTATTCATCGTTTTACAACACTGTTCATTCCACAGACCAAGAAATATAACTAGACTGCGCATCCCGCATTTCTTGCTTGGGCTTGTTTTTGACCAAATGACAGTGGAAAAAATGGTCCCTCTCTCCCTACTCGAAAACGATCGATAATTGTGCTTGGGCAAGAAGTTAGGGTACAGGCCTGCTTTTCTTTCCGCCTGCGTTGATATGTAGCTATATATTAAAGTGGTCTGGGGCCAAAAATATAAACTTATAAAACACATACTTGAAATACAAAGCAAGCTGCTTCAGTCTAATCTAAATCAATCCTCACTAAATCGAACTGCCATGGAAGAATCTAATTCTTCAAAACTGCCTAGCAGAAAAAGTCACGGCAGCTTTTGCTGCGCTCTAGGCTGCTCGAACAACTCGTCAATGTCTCCGGCAGTGTCCTTCCATTTTTTTCCAAAAGACACTGAAATGAAGAGAAAGTGGCTGGTTGCGCTCCGACGCAAGGAGTTCAAACCATCGGCGACCACCCAAGTCTGCTCGGTCCACTTTGCAGAGTCTTGCTTCAAGGAACAACTAGCCGGCTTTCTGCCCACCACAAGAAGGCGGCTGTATCCAAATGCTGTTCCTTCTATCTTCCCGACGCTCCCTGACCGCCTGCAGCCTGTTGAAAAGAAGCGAAAAACAGCCACCGCCGCCGCCGCCGCTGCTCAGGAAGTTGACTTTGCTGCATTTTTGAAAGCGCCGGAATGTAGCAAGACGAAGGCTCAGCCAACTGACACGGAGGCAGATGAACCAGAACAACCCCTACAAGAACTGCATGCCAACTGTGTGGCCAGAGAACTATTCGAAGAAAAGGTGAGAGTCCTAAAAAACCTGAGGCGCAGATACAAAAGGCTTTTGGCTGCTCATAAGAGATCTAAGAAAAGTGCTAAGGCCATTGAAATCCTGCGTCGGACGGTACAGAGCAAGTACAGAAAAATTCGATCTCTGCGCTCAAAGCACAGGCAAATTAAACATAGAGCCAAAACATTGAAGGACGCAATTCTGGATCTAAAGGCCAAGTGCATGTTAAACGAAGCAGCGGCATCTCGATTGAATTTCTTGACCTCCGATTCACTGCTGAGCAGCATCGTGCCTTGCAATAGAAAAAGGACAAAGAGGTTCTCTGACGAAGTGCGCAAATTCGCCTCTACATTGCATTTCTATAGTCCGAAGGCTTATGAGTATGTACGAAAGTACTTTCAGCTTCCACATCCTGCGTCACTTAGAAAATGGCTCTCAAATGCAAAGTGCTTTCCAGGGTTTTGCGATCAGGCTTTCCAGGAACTTTCGCGGCGACGCAGCTCCACTGACGGCCAAGCCTTTGACTACTGCAACGTTGTTGCTGATGAAATGTCGCTAGAGTCGATGATTGAATGGAATTCAAGCGAAGGTATGTTTTTTGGCTACGTTGACAAAGGCGATGGCAAACCAAGTGATCAGGAGGCGTCTTCGGCACTGGTAGTGATGGCAGTGGGGCTTAAGAGCTATTGGAAGCTGCCTTTAGGGTATTTTCTAGTGAATGGAGTTGACGGCGAATTTCTTTCGAGCGTTGTAGAGGAATCCATTCAGCGACTGTACCAGGTTGGCGTCATAGCAACATCATTCACATGCGATGGAACTCAGCACAACATTCGAGCGATCGAACTCCTTGGCTCCAGGATAAGTTCTCCGAACGAGGTCGTCGCCTGCTTCCCGCACCCCTGCGATCCTAGCATTCAGGTTGCAGCCTTCCTGGATGTGCCTCACATGTTAAAGCTGATTCGCAATCAGTGGCAGTCACTGGGAAGATTTGTTTGGCCGAACAGAGGAAATATTGAATGGAAATATGTTTCCATGTTGCAGCAAGTACAAGAAAGTCATGGACTCCGACTTGGAAACAAGTTAAGCAGGCATCACATCAACTTTGCTAATTTAAAGATGAAGGTCTATTTGGCATCACAACTGTTTAGCAAGTCAGTGGCCGACTCTTTGCGATGGGTGCATCAGCAAGGTGTGATCGGATTTGAGCACTCTGATGTGCTAGTCACCGCAGATTTCGTTGAGCACATGAATGATTTGTTCGACGCTTTCAATTCCAAGCGGCTGGTCAGTTATGGCGCCAAAATGGCGCTTAGAGCTGACAATCAGTCGGATTGGATCGATTTCTTCTCTAGCTCGATCGAACTTCTCCGTAGCCTTGAAACTCCGGCTGGCTGTAAGATAGTAGAAACCGCAAAGAAGACTGGCTTCCTAGGCTTCATCACCAACTGCCATGGCATTATGGAGCTCGCTAAGTATTTATTTTCGACTGGCGAATTCTTCTTTCTTTGCACTTACAAGCTTTCGCAGGATTTTCTCGAACTGTTTTTTAATGCAGTAAGGCTACGAAATGGCTGGAACCATAACCCAACGCCCACGCAATTTCGCTCAGCATTCAGGCAGCTGTTGGTGCATGCCGGAGGTGGAATTCTACAGTCCGTGAGTCCGAATGTGAGGCAGCAGGATGCCACTATTCAGTTATCATTGTCTTGTCTGCCATCATCATCAGGACAGCAGCCATGGAAGCAGATGAAAGCTCAAAATGAAATGGGACTGAGTCTGGGTTCAATCCAACACTGCAAGAATGCATCGGTGTGTGAAATTTGCCAGTCCATCGTGTGCTATATCGCAGGCGCGGTCGTCCGAAGAATGATGAAAGCAGTTGAATGTGCTCCGTGCAGGTCAGCTCTGATCGCAAGCTCTGAGACGCCAGGAGCTTCACGCGGACCATGCTCACTCGTTGCCATAAAAAATGTTTTGAACAAGGAAGGAACTGGCGGCCTGATTTTTCCTAGCAGCAATGTCCTGCGGGTGCTGCTCAATGCAGAGACTGTTGTTCGGCGTGCCAGCTACAGCAGCGGATTCTCTAGTGATGTAGCTGTTCAGGAGATTCTGCGCATGTCAATCAATCTGTTCCCTGAACTGGACTCTCATTCGGCATCCGCGAGTATCAGCATTGAGTCTCACAAGCTGCATTTGATTCGAGTAATGGCTATGCTTTTTATAAATATTCGAATGAAGAAGCTGGCTAAGGATCTTTCACGCGCTGGAAGAAAACCCGGCAAGAGGCAAAGGCTGCTTCGAACAGCGATTTTTCTTAATTTGTAATCAGCGTATTCGCATATGGAGGCTGGTAAGTTATGGCTTCAATGCATTCTGTTTAAGCTTATTCCCGTGATAAACTATATATTTGCCATTAAATGCGTGCAAAAAATTCTAGATAAATTAAAAATGAATCTGTAGTTGTTGATTTGTTAATCCTATTTCTTACTGAGTCTGAATTTTCACTAGTTACGAACATAAAGAAAAAAGAGACCCCGACAAGCTGAGTTGGCTGAGGGTAAGAAAGGCCCGGGCACAATTATCGATCGTGGGGGAGTGGGCACTGGGGTGCCACTTTTCCTACTAGGAAAAAGGCACAACTTTTTTTACCCTCATGCGCAGTCTAGTTATATTTCTTGGTCTGTGGTTCATTCACATTTCTCTCCCTCTATCCCACATAAATAAAGCCAATGTACACTCTAGCAAAGCGTGGATGTACACCCGAGTCTTTCCAAATCTGGCCCTTACCAGAATTTATTTGTCTACGTCAGCCTCTATTTAGTTCTCTGGTTTTAGTTTTAGACTCTGCCGCGCCCCGCAGCGCCCCACCCCCCGCAGCGCACGCAACCCCCCCCCACAGGGCACGCACAACCCCAACCCCAAGCTCTGCACCCTCAGACCTCACCCAAACCACTGCGCCGTGGCCTCAACACAGCCAAAAAATTAAACGAATGCCGTAGACTCGAAACCAGTGGCTGCTAAATTGTTTAATGGAAGCGAGTCCGGCCTGGTAGCTTGGTCCCGAGTCCTGACCTGAGAGTAAGAAAATACGGCTTCTCTTCTCTCTTTTTTCTTGTCTACGACTACTTTTCTAAAAGCTTTTAAAAACGAAGCGCATTTTTTTCGGAAGCTAAAGAAAGAAGTAAAACGATTGTAGAGATATGATGCAAAAATTCACTTGGAAAAAAAATTTCCCAGCACTGAAAACAACGAGCGCTGATGGCTAAACGTAGGAAAGTACTCGTAAAATAGAAAGAAGTGCCCATGCCCACGCCCAGCAAAACTTGTCTGAGTGCTTCTAAGTTTTACGAACATTGCAAAAGATAGCTACTGTTTTGTTCAAGGCATGCATTCTGTGACGGGGCGGGGCAGTCTGAAATAAGATACTTCTTGGTCTGTGCTTCTAACCGAAATTTTGCAACTGAGAATACGGGGTTGCTGAGATATCAAGGCTTACGGGGGGTTGCTGAGATGTCAAGGCTTACGGGGGGATTGCTGAGATGTCAAGGCTTACGGGGGAATTGCTGAGATGTCAAGGCTTACGGGGGAATTGCTGAGATGTCAAGGCTTACGGGGGGATTACTGAGATGTCAAGGCTTACGGGGGGGATTGCTGAGATGTCAAGGCTTACGGGGGGTTGCTGAGATGTCAAGGCTTACGGGGGATTGCTGAGATGTCAAGGCTTACGGGGGGATTGCTGAGATGTCAAGGCTTACGGGGGGATTGCTGAGATGTCAAGGCTTACGGGGGGATTGCTGAGATGTCAAGGCTTACGGGGGAATTGCTGAGATGTCAAGGCTTACGGGGGAATTGCTGAGATGTCAAGGCTTACGGGGGGATTGCTGAGATGTCAAGGCTTACGGGGGAATTGCTGAGATATCAAGGCTTACGAGGGGATTGCTGAGATATCAAGGCTTACGAGGGGATTGCTGAGATATCAAGGCTTACGACTACGAGGGGATTGCTGAGATATCAAGGCTTACGACTACGAGGGGATTGCTGAGATATCAAGGCTTACGGGGGGATTGCTGAGATATCAAGGCTTACGGGGGGATTGCTGAAATGTCAAGGCTGAGGTCAGACAGAAGCTCCATGTAGTTAATTCAATTTTTTTAATTCCGTTCCATGAACCACATCAACATAATTGTGTCTTCTGTGAAAACCATGAAAGCTATGTGCCAAATAATCACGAAAATTTGCCCAAACAATAATTAGCACAACATTTTTAAGATATCGCATCCAAAACATTACATAAACATTCCCAATCTTAAAAAAACTTCAAACTCGCACAAAACACCCAGGTCGTAAAACCGTCACAAGGTTCAGATATGATGCAATGTTTGTGTTGTCATGCTTTAGACATTACATTCCTATATACGAAGTCACACTCACAAGAGATCACATTCTTAAGACAATATATTCGTAGACATTATCCATATTCCAAAAGCGTCACATTTCGAGATATTGCATTCTTAAAGACATTACATTCCAAGACTTTGCATTCCAAAGATATTACACTCCCAACCCCAAGGGATCAGATTCCCAAAGCATCACAAACGCTTATTTATCAACAAGATAGGCTAAAAAAACTTTTTTTAAAACTGCTTAACTCCGATTGTAACGGAATGTGTGCCCGTCACTGCGTGCCCAAAACACTGACAGCATCCTAAAATCAATAATTAAAATAAAACGCTTATAGCTCGTAAATGTACTCGTAACTGAGAAGAACAAACACAGAAAATTGCGGAACACCTTACCGAAAGCACCCTGGACTGTTGCCGATCCTCAAGCACACTTAGCAGAGGCGTCGGGCCGAACTGTCTGCTGGGATATGACAGCCAACGATAAAACAGAGTGCCAACCAGCACGGCTGCTGCACCAGCGCCTAATGTCTGTACTGAACTGCTGTCCATTCTGCTTTCTTAACTGTAGGAACTTTATATATAGAGACTAATATTGATATTGTTATTAATAAGGCGCTATATATGTATTGGGTTCTTTAGGTCGCACGTATTCTAAGGTATAATGAAATCTTCTTCTTCTTCAAGTTCGATCTGGCCTCTGCTTGCCAGGCGCGGTTTTATTTTAAAGAAAAATTTGCGAACTCGTTCGCTTCTTAAGAGTGCGATAAGATATAATGTATTATATAGATTAGGATGCACAGTCTAATACTCGAAGACCAGTAGTTGACTTTCTTGTCATGGACGGAGGGTTACTCTGAAATTTGACGAAAAATGGAACGATTCTGCTATATTAAACTGATTGCCACATTTAACAAGGGTTCTATTTTATGCAGTCAGGTATATGTAGCCGGCTTGGCATTCAATTGAAACTTAAATTTTAACGCTTAACTGCAAATTAAAAAAAAACGCAAAAAACTAAAACTGTGACTCCTGCAGTGTTTGTACCGCATTATTTATAAAATACTAACGCTTCTGGGCCTATAGTTTCTCTAGTTTCTCATCAATTACTCATGCTTCTGTGCCTAGATTCTAATGTTTCTCATCAATTACCAATGCATCTGTACTTAGATTCTCATATTTCTCATCAATTACTCATGCTTCTGTACTTAGATTCTCATGTTTCTCATCAATTACTCATGCTTCTGTACTTAGATTCTCATGTTTCTCATCAATTACTCATGCTTCTGTACCTAGATTCTCATGTTTCTCATCAATTACTCATGCTTCTGTACTTAGTTTCTCTAATTTCTCATCAATTACTCATGCTTCTGTACTTAGATTCTCATGTTTCTCATCAATTACTCATGCTTCTGTACTTAGATTCTCATGTTTCTCATCAATTACTCATGCTTCTGTACTTAAGATTCTTATGTTTCTCATCAATTAATCAGGCTTCTGTACTTAGATTCTCATGTTTCTCATCAATTACCCAAGCTTCTGTACTTACGAGGCTCGTAGATTCTCATGTTTCTCATCAATACCGATGTATCTGTATCTATCAGTAGGTTCTAAAGTTTCTCATCAATTACTCATGCTTCTGTACCTAGAATCTCATGTTTCTCATCAATTACTCATGCTTCTGTACTTAGATTCTCATGTTTCTCATCAATCGCTCATGCTGGTGTACTTAAATTCTCACGCGTTTCTTATCAATTGCTCATGCTTCTGTGCATAAGTTCTCAAGCTTCTCATCCGTTGCTCATGCTTCTGTAATCTCTACAGAATTCAGGTTTAAAAAAGCATTGCCCAATTCAAAACTGGATTTTGCCAAAAGCTTCTCGCTAAACTTGAATATAGTTTTCATACTATACTACTGGTACAATTCGAATTTTAAGTAGCATTTATGCCAACTGCGCTTAAAAGTTTGATTGAATATTAAAGATCGTACAAAGCCAAATAGAAACAGGCTCATATGAATTGAAAGTCCAAATCTTAAGTTAGAAGTGGTACCACCGTACACAAACTATTAGGGGTCAACGCAGGCCTCAGCTACGTACCTAGTGACGCTCAAAGATCACAGATTGTGTACAAGCACGCTTCTAAAAGCGCAGAGTTTTATCTGCGCTCAGTTTGAAAGTTTAACATACACTCGTAGAACGTTTTCGAACTATTCGTTATCATTACGACTACGAGATTTATACAAGCAATGGACTTTCCATGAACTCTGTTTCGTAGTAATTCATACCTCAGTTTCTTGGTATAATTCGAAACTAGCCAATTCAATTCGAACTGTTTTGATATCCATGTCATTTATACCGCTACGCTACACGTGACGCTTAATATACCTTCTAACAGGTGTTTTTGGGCACAAGAAAACTTTGCTAACCACTATGAAATGTGAGTTTGATTTAGCTATTTCGTGATTTATTTAGACTAAATAAATTTCACGAAACGCTACAATCGTGGAAGTTGAGGCGTTGTGAAACTGGATTCTGAAAAATTTTAGGCAATGTAAATTTATTTTAAGTTCATCATGCAAACCGGATAAACAGGCAACCGTCAGCGAGTGAGTAGCTAGGAAGAAAATTGATTCGTTTGAAGAAGGAAACGATATATGCTTCAATTTGACGGTGAGCAGGACACGGAGAGAATGAGAAGAGAGAGAGAACGGTTTTGGGAACGACGAGGATCAGATCTTCCCTCTAAACATGCTCATTCGTTAAGTTGCGGAGCTGATGGCGCGCGCGGATCGCGGAACAGGATGGACAACCAACCAGCCTCTATAGGACGCGGAGGCAAGATGAGGGGAAGAAAATAATGGACAGAGAGAGGGAATAGAGACGAGTGGAGGGAGACGAGAAGAGAGCGAGGAGCAAAGAGACAGCGAGAAGGAGAGGGGAGAGGACAGGCAAATATCGGGGCCAAAAGGGGAGACTTTTACCGGCTCAGGGAGGGCCAGTTGAGGCACATTGATTTGGAAAGTCTCTCTCTCAGTCGACGATGTACCCACCCCCGCCCCAAACACTCCCAGGCACTGAACCCGATCTCGGCCCTAGCAGGCAATACCCGTTCTAGTAACCCCTCCTATTTCTATTTCGTTGCTTTAGGCTCGTTCAGGCCACGCAGCGCTGCGCATAAGTGTAACGGAAGAAAACATAGAACGAACGTTGAGTAGCTGAGGGATAGAGAGAGAGAGAGAAAGAGAGAGACGGACTTACGAGGGGAGAGGAGAGAAAGGGAGAGAAAACGGGAGGCTTAGTTTCTCCGTCCATCGTTGCATTGGCCTCCAGAGCCAATGGACAGAGAGAGGGAAAGAGGGGGAAGAACATCGACTCAAGTCAGTTTAGCGAAGCAAGCGAGCTGAAGAGAGACAGGGGAGAGAGGAAGAGGGGAGCGGGCCTAAAACCAGCAGATTTCCAGCGACGAAACCTATTCGGGGCGATACATCGCGTACCAGCAGCGCGCGCACTCTCTCAACCAAGTTTTTCTGTCTGTAACTGCATACAGCTGAAATTGGCTAAGTCCAGTTTCAGACTAGAATCATGCAAAACAGTGTGGTGGTTGCTAATGGCGACGGAGTTCTCGAAGCGAAAGATGAAGAGGTCGGCGGAAACAGTGGAGGTGGAATCGAAATTAAAAGCGCGGCTCAACAGCGACGGACTAACGGAGCGATTGTAAGGAACAAACGGGTCTATTTCGATGTCGAGACAAAAATGCACACGCTTAGTAGGGTGAGTTTGAAACAATGAAAACCGGGATAATATGACAACCGTTCGGTTTTTTTAAATCACACACCTAAACTTTATTTGATCCTGCATACCCAATTGAGAACAGATCGAGAACGGCGAGGCCAAGTCGGCCATAATCCGAGAGATGCGCCTGCCGCCCAGCACCCTGGCAACTTGGATCAAAGATCGCGATCGAATTGCCGATCTCTACAAGCACAGCCTGGGCAATAGGAAGCGACTCCGCCGGGCCGATAAATCGCCAACGCCAACCACTATCGACGTCGATCCGTCCACTTCCGCACATCTCGGCGGTCCATTTGTCACGCCGTCGGCTAGCGATGAGACAACTATTGGTGGAGCGGACGATCAAGCCAGCAACGTGGACGACGAGGTGACGCCGCCTGGCGAGGACGGCGAGGAAGCCGATTCAACCGAGACTGAAGCCGAATACGGAGCAGTGGAAAAAGACGATTCAGAGCCTCAACTACAGCCTGTGCAAAATTCGCTGCAGCCGTCGCTTCATACTGTAACGACAACTGCCGCAGCGACAACAGGTGCAACTATCGCAATCCCGCTGCTGCGCCGCGCACCGCAGATGGTGCTCCCCCGCCCGCTGATTCCAAGGGCGCAAGCACAGCAAAATCAGTGCCAGCAGTTGCAGCAGCAGCAGCAGCAGCAACAGGCAAGTGTAACCCTCAGACCGACGATCTCGACACCAACTCATCTGCCTCCGACTGCTGCTGTTTCGCTGGGTGCCTTTTTAGCTGCAGCGGCACCGCAGCAGACTCAACAGCATCACGGATTGTTGGCTACGCAGCAGCTTTTGCAGCAGCAGCAGCAACAACAACAGCAGCAACAGCAGCAACAGGAACAACCGTTGACCAAGTCGATGCTTGAAGAACTTTTCCAGCGCTACACTGCTCAACTATCGGCCATTCTAACATTCACAATATCGCCGATTCATTCAACCTTGGAGCAGTTGAACCGACGTCTAAACCAGATTCAAGCTGATCAACTTGACTGGTCAAGCCAACGACACTCTAATGCTGGGAGCAGGAACTGCGACTGGCTGGAGCACACCAAGCAGGATCCAAGTGAGCCGGACAAGGTCCTGCTGGCAACTGACACCAGCTACCAGATGGCTATTCCATTGGCGTGGATTCAAGAATGCTGTTGCGCAGAACCAACGTCTAGCGGGCCAGAACGAACGCTAATTAATCTGCTTAACCGGGCGCTTGGTCAAAAACGGCTACGTCAGTTGCTGGCGCTGGGTCCAACAGCTCTGAGCGAAGACGTCACCTTCAAAGCACTGCGTCACTACGTTTCTCTGACGCAGGGTCCAGTTTCTACTCAGCGGATGTGTGCCAGACGAGAGGAACTGCTTGCCCAAGTTGGTGCCGAGAACGCAATGGATAATAACAATGAATTGGAAGGTGGATGTGTTTGATCGTCTAAGCATGCATACCAGATACTCGTTACCGATAATGAAATATTGAGAGTCAATTTTGAGCATCACAATGCACATTAAGATAAGTCAATAGCGTGCACATATCAGATCTTATTTAATGCGACAACCAACTATTATATGCCTTCTATTCGATTTGATATTAATTCTGTCCATAGTATCCATTTCTAGTTCTAGAACCTGAGCACTTTTGAATCTAATGCATACTTACATGTAAGTTTTCATTACTCAATTTGCAAGCATTATAAAAGTGCACAATGTTTAACTGAATTGCACTTCTTTCTTCTTTAAACTTTTATAACTACTTATACTCTATTAAGTTAATTGTGTATATGCTCTTACATTCTTTAAACAAATTTATTTTCAAAAAAGAAGTTTTAGGTTCAATATTAAACTTTATATGGGGCTAAAAACAAGTGATATAATATAATGGAACATATTAGTTCTAATTCAATCAAAAAGATAGAAAAACATAAATTAGGAATTGAAACTAAGGAATTACAAAAGCCAAATAAGTTTATTTATAAGAAGTAAATAGCTGTTTCAAGCCTTTATAGCTATATGAAAATATAATTAAAATCTTAAATATACAGTATAGTCACAAAAATAGTAATAAATAAACTTTCAAACTCTATAACTATTAAAAACATAATGAAAATTGCATTACAATTGGCTTATATATTTTTTGGAATATTAGACACTAATGATTGCTCAATATTAACAAATAATATAAAAAAGTAAAATTATCAAGAATGGTAGGAAAGGACTTCACATGACTATGACTAAGTGATAAAGGCAAACAAGCTAGCTAAAAATCAGTCCTAGTCTACTTATGAAAGCAGTAACATAGCTAGGGTGTTATCTATATATTGGCCAATATCTCCAAAATTTGAGACCCATAACTTTTTAAACTTTTATATTTCAGTAAACTGATTACACTAGTACCATGCATTGGTGCAACCAAAAATTGGTTAAGAGGGGGCAGATACTAGAAGGTAAAAACCCAAGGGGGCAGAGGGGATAGGCATAGCCCTAAGATTTGGCAAAAATGCACTTGGTCCCCATTTCATTTTTTAAGTCTCTACCAAATAAGGGAGGCAACTGCCCTTTAGGTGTGCCCCTTGGTGCCATGTATAGACTTGAGATTTTAATTGAGACTTGACTTAGAAAAGTCAAAAACTAAGGAAAAAAGGCAATCATATAATGACAATAAAGTGCACTTATGCAGAGCATTGCATAGGCTGACATGCACAAACAGATTAGTTAAAACAATTCTTACTTAAATATTTATTGTCAATATTTATTAGATTTTATTTTAGTATTTTATAATATACAAAAATGAAAATTTATAGTGTTTCCCAACTTTTTAAGCATAAGTTTAGAAACTAGGAGCAAAAACAAATGGCCCCAAAGAAAATTCATGGTTATGCCCTGGCCTTGTATGCAAGGTTTGTGTGACGTTGCTAGTTTAAGTGGTCCCGAGAGGGGCCGTTGGACTATAGTTTCCCTTGCTATTTCTCATTTTAATTTTTCCAATAGTTTATTTTAACGTTTACTTGTAGTAGTGCCCAATGAATTTGTACTTATCGCTAACTCATTGCGCATTTTGCTATCCTTTCATGCGACCGTAGAAAACTGGCACGATCGATAATTTTAAGTTCTTTAGCCAGCCAATGAGAACCGCTCATGCTTCGTGCTACCCCCCTCTGCGCTCCTTTATTAACCCTCGCCTGGCGAGTTGGGGGTCTCCACCTTCTTTCCTGGTTTTGCTCTCTCTCTCTCCTTAGGCTTGTCTGCCTTGTTCTCTGTCTGGCTGCCTCGAGCCTCCTTACCTCACGCCACGGCTGACGCCAATCCTGCCTACTGTGTCCCACCGCCTTCACTGTGCTCATTGCTATTGCTCATTACGTTACGTCGCCATCGCATCACTCGTCTGTCACTTGACTTCACCTCCAATTATATTCAAAACCATTGTTGCAGCCGCCAGTGCCCAGAAGCTATAGTTTGTGTATTGACAGTAATAACCAAGCCTAATATTGATTTTAACAATAAAACAACTACGGCAGTTTCCTGCCTTTATTGTCAAGTGCTCCGCTACACAATCCGCTTTGCAAGAGTTGACTTCAACTTATTTTGGAACTACGACTTACAACGACTCTCGTAAAATGGCCCTTTTAAGGGTCCTAGCCATAGTTAGCCGCTACGCCACCATCAACATCGTGACAGTTTGACCCCTAATTTTAGAGTTTTATACTAACTATGGCTATCTAACCCTGTTACTTAACCCTGTTTAACTTGCAGAGCTAGCAATAAATACATGCTAATCTACTGGTACTTAGCTAGCTAATGACCTTAAAATGTCTATACAATACTTATATATTAACAGTTGAAAAAATGAAATAAATTCTATAGTAGGGAAAATAGATAGGAAACACTATTTAATTAATGAACTAATAAAAGTAAAATTTTATGATAGAAGATTGAAAGGTTTTAAACTAAAGTCTAAAAATCAATAGAAAAATAATGCTAAGGATTAACACAGAATTCATATCCACAATTACACCATATAAACTATATGTTCTCTAAACAACACAAAGACTGATTTTGGTCTACTACTAGTACTAGGCCTAGTCTACTTTACTAGGACTAGACTGTAGTTTGGCGTCTAGCCTAAGGTTATTCTGAATCAGCTGTAATAGAAACCATAGGCTATTAAGCTAGAAAAACTAGACTAAAAGCTAAATATTAAACTCGTTTCTCTCTCAGTTTTTAAAAAAATTTCTGTGTGAAACCAGTGAGTCTACGAATACGTGATGCGTATTGTGATACGTACGTGATATAAGTACGCGATAAATCGCTGCTTCTTTAATCAGTCAAATTTGTACGTATTCTCGTAGCTAATAAGTTCAAAGTTAAACAAAAATATTTTCTTTTTGTTACTATTGTGTCATAATATGTGTTGAGTATCAATAAAAAAGAGTATTTACTGTTTGTTTCATAGGAATTAGTTTTTGAGTTAAAAATCTTATTCTGAGATACTTGTCGCTTAAGAAAATTCTTAAAATTTAACTTTAAAAGCACCATACAATTTTACATTTGGCCATTCTTAATTCATTCTGCAACTTTTTGGTAAGTACAAATCTTTTTTATACACTAAATGACCTATCTGTTGCGCCAGCAGTTGTTGCTGATAGCAACATGTTTAAATCCACAATAATTCACGAAAAAATATGTACTGGTACTGGCAGTACATGTATAATCAGATAGAAGGAAGGATGTGGATGTTATTTACCAATTAATAGCTGCCTGTACTTTTACTAAAGTTTTTAAAAGAAAGCATTTCTTTTATTTTTCTGTTTGATTGCAGCAACTTCTACTGCCAGTCGAAATTCGGGTACAGGAAGTCATGGCTCCGCTGCAGGAAATCGAGATTCAGATTCGACAGCTGTGCGAGTCGCGTCGGGTTCGAGTCGAGAATTTCTTTATGGACTTCGACAAGCTGCGTTCGGGATTCGTTACATGTAAGTTGTACCGTTTACTTCTAATTTAAATTTCATAAAAAGATTTCACAATTCGACAATAGGCTGTACAGTAGCTAGTTTAGAACATGTGTGTTATATTTTTATCATTCCAAACTGATAGGCAATCAATTCCTGCGCACCCTGTGGATGAATCTGGGCGTCAAGCTCAGCGAAGAGCAGGAGTCGGCCCTGCTGCAAAAGTACCGCGCTCCTGACGGCCGCTTCAACTACCGTCGATTCTGCGACTCCATCGACGCTGGACGAGCCTTCCGCCCGGACGACTTGTCCGTGCATCCGTCGGCTCAGATCCCGGCCGCGTCCGAACTGCTCGGCACCCGACGAAGCGTTCGGCCACTGTCGCCGGACAGCGAGAACAAAGTGCTGTCACTCTTGGAGCACCTGGCCAGGCACTACCGACTCGGAGGCTACTCGCTGCGAGCCGCTTTCAAAGAATTCGACCGGCACAATGTCGGCTGCGTGACGGAGTCGCAGTTCTACCGAGCCCTGCCGGTGCCGAAGGAGTTCGGCGAGGCCGAGGTGGCGCTGCTGTCCAGACGGTACGCCGACCCGGAGCGAGCCGGGCTGGTGAGCTATCTCAACCTGCAGAGCGACCTCGATGCCGTGGCCGGCTTCTCCGCTCAGCAGGATCAACAGGTGGCGACGAAATCTGCGCCAGCACCGCCGTCAGCTTTCAGCAACGGAGAGGTGATTCATTATTGCTGAGTTTTTGTATAGGCCGGAAAAGTGCTTAAAAGTGCATGTTTCATTTGTAATTTACGAACACCCGTAGGTCCTTGCCGTATGCTTCTCTGCAGAGAACTGTAGAGAGGAGAGATGAAAGCAGAGGCGAAACATGAGAAGAGAAGGGGAAGGGGAGAGAGAAGAGGAGAGAGAAGAAAGGAGAGGAGAGAATAGTGGGGAGAGAGGAGAGAGGAGAGAAGAGAGGAGAGAAGAGAGAAAAGGGGCAGAGAAGAGAGAGAAGTGGGGAGAGAGGAGAGAATAGTGGGGAGAAAGGAGAGAGGAGAGGAAAAAGAAGAGAGAAAATGAGAGAGGTGAGAGCAGAGAAGAGAGAAGAGAGTAAAGAGTAGAGAGGAGAGAGGAGAAAGAAAAGGGGAGAGAGGAGAGAAATGGGAGATGGGGGAAGAAGGGAGAGGGAAAGGGAGACAAGAGGGATGAGAGGAGAGAGGAGAGAGATGAAAGGAGAGAGGTGAGAAGATAGAAATGAGAGAGGAGAGAGGAGAGGAGAGAGGAGAGAGATGAAAGGAGAGAGATGAGAGGAGAGAGGTGAGAAGATAGAAATGAGAGGAGAGAGATGAGAGAAGAAAGGAGATTAGAAGTCCAGCCAGTCCATTTCCAATCCAAGCACCATGATCACCAGCCGAGCCAAACTTCGACTCAAATTCCAGACCGAAGCCGTGACGGACCCGTCAATTGAGATGATCCTTCAACGCCTTCGCGTCGCTGTTCACAAGTACGGCATTCGCCTGTTGGAATTTCTGCGCGATCACGACAAACTGCGTCACGACCTGGTGACGGAGAACCAGTTCGTGAAGTCGCTGATGCTAGCAATCGGCAAGCAGGCCCAGCTCACCCTGCCCGAGTGCCACGCTCTCGCGCACTACTTCGCCGCCAAAGACGGCAGCAACAGAGTTCGCTACAGGGACTTCGCTCTGGCCATGGACTCTCCGTTCAATGTGCCGCACCTGGAAAAGAAGCCCCTGGCCACGGTGGAAGTGCCGGCGCAGGGGTCGCTAGCGAGGACTCTGCCCCGCCTGACAGCTGCCGAGGAGGCCGACTTGGCCGACACTATGGAAGACATTCGACGACAGGTGCTGGAGAGGCGACTGATGGTCTATCAGTACTTCAAGGACTACGATAGGGTGAGTTGGTTGCTGTGTCTGGATTGGAAGCCTGTTAGCATGTTAGCGAATAATTATTAATTAGGGAGTGAGCCTTAAAATTGACCTAAGAGTGACCCCATGGAGTTGGTGGGGGGCGGGGAGAGTGACCCCATGGAATCGGTGGAGAAGGAGAGTGACTCCATGGAATTGCTGGAGAGTGACCCCATGGAATCGGGGGAGAGTGACCCCATGGAATCGGGGGAGAGAGTGACCCCATGGAATCGGAGAGGGACTCCTTGGAATCAGGGGAGAGTGACCCCATGGAATCGGGGGAGAGTGACCCCATGGAATCGGGGGAGAGTGACCCCATGGAATCGGTGGAGAGGGACCCCATGGAATCAGGGGAGGGTGACCCCATAGAATCAGGGCAGAGTGACCCCATGGAATCGGTGGGTGGGAGAGTAACCCCATGGAATCAGTGGGTGGGAGAGTGACCCCATGGAATCGGTGGTAGAACTTTAATAATCTCCAAAAATTTAATTCACTTCGATGACAAAGAATTAAAAAAAACCACAAGAATTGAACAAGAATTTTGATGAAATGATTCGATTCCGTAGACAGAATTTCATCCGTGTTAATTAGTGTGTAACCGTGCACACCAGATCAGTACGGATTCATCTGTATGGGTTTCGTGCTCATTTTGCTGTACTGTAGGCTGCGGCAAAGAGATCATTTCAGTGAATTCCCTGCCTTTACTCGCTTAAGTTGACGGGTCATTATTATTTAAGAATTTTAATAGCGAGAAATTTTACACAATTTTGCTTATACTCGTATTTGTGCTGTATTACACGTCTGCTTACTTTCCCCTCTACTTTCCCCTCTCCTTTCCCCTCTCCTTTTCCCTTCTCATTTCCCCTCTCTTTTCCCCTCTCATTTCACCCTCTCCTTTCCCCTCTCATTTCCCCTCTCATTTCCCCCTCTCCTTTCCCCTCTCCTTTCCCCTCTCCTTTACCCTCTCATTCCCCCCTCCCACTTCCCCTCCCTCTTCCCCTCCCACTTCCATCCCATTCCCCTCTCATTTTCCCTCTCATTTTCACTCCCATTCCCCCCACATCCCCTCTCATTTCCCATCCCCTTTCCCCTCCATCTTCCCAGGAAAACTCAGAATCTAAAAGAAGCAATAGCAAAAGCAGCCAAGCAAGAGTTAATAATCCTATTTAGCTGCAATCCAGAGCATATTATACATGCAGCTACTTGACCTTGACCCGGTCTTCTGTCTCATTTTCTTTTTCCCAAAGGATCTGAAAAAAGGTTCTTAAGTAAAAATAGATCCCACAATGCCGGTCTTTTATTCCTAAGGAGCCAAGGAAAGTGGAAAGTTGCAATTTTAATTGCAACTCTTCCTCACAAAATTCCCATAATAACAGTGATCGCTCCCGACTCTCATTGACTTCCTGTCAGCTCGAATTCATCATTTCAAATAACCTTAATTTCCGAGCTGAGCAATTAGAGAGTTCTGCTATTTTACAGGCCACTAATTAGACTCCAAGGGAGGGGCGGGTAACTCTTAGAACTCTCCGCTGACTTGGCGCAGCAATCTGAGCTGCTCCTACCTGCTCGAATATCTAATCTAGCAAAGAGAGATGCAGTAAGCTCGATCGTACTCGTAATAAAAAACTCTAACTGACGTCAGACTTATTATCTCTGTAACGCAAGATGTTCAAAAATGAGCTAATACAGCTCAATGCAGCTCTCACGCACAAGATGCGCAGTCACAAAGAGCTATAGTTTCTAGGGAGACAGACAGACAGACAGACAGACAGACAGGACAGACAGACAGACAGACAGACAGACAGACAGTCAGACAGACAGACAGACAGACAGACAGACAGACAGACAGACAGACAGACAGACAGACAGACAGACAGACAGACAGACAGTCAGACAGACAGACAGACAGACAGACAGACAGACAGACAGACAGACAGACAGACAGACACAGACAGACAGGCAGACAGTCAGCCTCCCGGCCCGCACCCACAGAGCACGGCCTACACCCGGGTGATGACGCCACAGCAGTTCGCCCGATCGCTGCACTTCCTCACCCTGGACGTCAGCCCGGAGAAGCTGAAGCTGCTCGCCCGCAAGTTCGCCGACCCGGCCACAGGAGACGTGAACTATCCGGCCTTCGCCGAGGCTGTGGACGCGGACTTCTGCCAGCAGCGGGTGTCGCGTCAGGCCGACTTGGAGACCCGGGCGGCCCAGGCTGAGACCCGCGACTGGCAGGCCATCGTTGAGAGGCCGGTGGTGACTGTGGGAGACAATGTCACCTTCGATGAGCTGATGGTGCGCATCAGGTCGTTGGTGCTGAGCACGAGGGCTAGGGTGAGTACTATCTGTAGTAGTAGTCGTAGTAGTAGCAGTAGTAGTAGTAGTAGTAGTAGTAGTAGTAGTAGTAGTAGTAGTAGCAGTAGTAGTAGTAGTAGTAGTAGTAGTAGTAGTAGTAGTAGTAGCAGTAGTAGTAGTAGTAGTAGTAGTAGTTGTAGTAGTAGTAGTAGTAGTAGTAGTAGTAGTAGTAGTAGTAGTAGCAGTAGTAGTGGTAGTAGTAGTAGTAGCAGTAGTAGTAGTAGTAGTAGTAGTAGTAGTAATGCAACGAATGCAGTATAATTCCTACGAAACATCCACAGGTCAAGGACTTCTTCGTGGACTACGACACCCTGCGCAGCGGTTTGATGACGCGGTCCCAGTTCCAGCGCTGCCTGTCCCAGTTGGGACTCAGCAAGCTGGGCTGGCATGACCTGAGTTCGCGTCAGCTCGACCTGCTCTGCAACCAGTACGCCGATGCCAGGGACGGGGAGAAAGTCCGCTGGATGGACTTTGTGGCGGATGTGGATAGCGGTGAGTATGGAGTGGGAAGCGATATGGAAGCGGTATATGGAAGCGATATGGAAGAGATAGGGAAGCGACCGGGAAGCGACAGGGTAGCGACAGGGAAGCGACAGGGTAGCGACAGGGAAGCGAAAGGGAAGCGACAGGGAAGCGACAGGGTAGCGACAGGGAAGCGACAGGGTAGCGACAGGGTAGCGACAGGGTAGCGACAGGGAAGCGACAGGGAAGTGACAGGGTAGCGACAGGGTAGCGACAGGGTAGCGACAGGGAAGCGACAGGGTAGCGACAGGGAAGCGACAGGGAAGCGACAGGGTAGCGACAGGGTAGCGACAGGGAAGCGACAGGGTAGCGACAGGGTAGCGACAGGGTAGCGACAGGGTAGCGACAGGGTAGCGACAGGGTAGTGACAGGGAAGCGACAGGGTAGCGACAGGGTAGCGACAGAGAAGCGACAGGGTAGCGACAGAGAAGCGACAGGGAAGCGACAAGGAAGCGACAGGGAAGCGATAGGGAGGCTTTAATTGAGCAGATAGACAGCCACTTCCCACTCCGTCACCGCAGTGTTCACCCGCACCGGCTTGGAGAAGGACCCGTTCGCTGCCGTACCCGCCCAGGAGCTGTTCGTGGCCCCGAAGCCGGGCACGATCAACTGGGAGGCGTCCGCGAGCCCGGAGCACCGTAGCTGCTACGACCAGGCCCTGGAGCGGCTGGCCCTGAAGGTGGCTCAACGCCGGATGCTCGTCAGGCCGACTTTTCGCGATTTCGACAAGCACAGGCGGGGCACAATGTCCAGGACGCAGTTCCGGCAGGCGATGACGATGCTGGGGCTGCACTGCGAGCCGGAAGAGCTCGAGGCCATCGAGGCTCGATTCGCGGTTGACGAAGGCTTCAACTATGCCGCTTTTCTGGAGGATCTGGAGCCCGAGAAGCCGGTGGAGTTCATGTACGGCAAACGGCTGCAGGAGCTCCGGCTGGTGCAGTCGAGAGGCCGCCTGCCGGACCTTCGGCCGGCCACCGACGCCGACCAGGTGCTCTACAGGATTCGAACCAAGGCTGTACGCGAACGAATTCGGGTTCAGGAGTTTTTGCGCGACTTTGACAAGCTTAGAAGCGGCCGAATCTCTAAGGTGACGTTTAGGCGAGCGTTGAGCGGCTCGGGACTGCAACTGGGCGAGTCCGAGTTCAGCCACTTGGAGGATCTGTGAGTTCGGCGGCATTGTCCGATTTTATTGCGTTTGCACTTTTGCGGTGCAGCATCGCGCCTTTGATCCAGATTTTATAGATTTTTATTTTCAACTTTCATTGTACTTTAAAAGTACAAAAACCACAGCAAAAATTTTGCTGTAATTTTGTAGTACACAGGGAAGCGACAAGTACTAAGAATAGTTCAGATGTACTTTTAAAGTACATAAGTACTTGCATAAGTCTGACCGTACTTTTAACGTACATAAACCCCAGTGAAAGCGTGACAGTAATTTTAAATTCTCACTACGTTGAAAGATTTAATATTACTTGTAGACTATAGAAATACATGTACTTTAGGAGTGCGACTGAACTTGTAAAGTGCATAATTTGTTATTGCAATACTTCCTTGCACTCTAAAAGTACATGAGAGTTCTGACTTCCAAAATTCAGCTTAGTAAGTTGCAAGACCATGGAGCTTTTAGAGCGAGGTTAAGTGCCACTTTTTTTACCTTAAAAACTTGGAGGCTTAGCTAGTGTTGTCTTTTGTTGACCAACCCATTTTCCTGAGTGTGCAGGTACTTTCTAGTTTAATGGAAGAGACTTGCTGTTTCCTTTTCGTGTAGCACTGTGCAACAATAGCGATCGAGCTCAATCAATATCGATTTTCAAAGTGTTGTCAAAGTGCTCTCTTAGTGATGAGCATGGAAAACAATGCCTCAAATCTGTCCATCATTCCGGATGCGTCTTATTTGGTCAAGAAACTTTCAGAGGACTAAAAAACAAACTGGCAAAAGTTTTTAAGCCTCCGTGAAGAGTTTCTGGTTTGACTTCTTCACGTTTTCTCTACAGATCAATAGTGTTAATGCTTCATCTTTTTGCTTCTCACGAATTGCAATTTGTTTGTAAGCGACATCCCAAATCCCCAACTCCGACATCCCAAATCCTCGAGCTCCGACATCCCAAATCCCCAAGCTTGGACATCTCAAATCCCAAAGTTCCGACATCCCAAATCTCCAATTTCCGACATCCCAAATCTCCAACTCCGGCATCCAAAATCTCCAAGCTCCGACATCCCAAATCCCCAATTCCGACATCCCAAATCCCCAACTCCGACATCCCAAATCTCCAAGCTCCGACATCCCAAATCCTCAATTCTCGATTAGAACCCCTAAATTCGGAATCCCGAATCTTCGAGACTTTAATTCCCTAAACTGAAAGTCCCAGTTTCGCAACTCGGCCAAATTTCACCGCACCTGGCAGGTACCAGTCGCGCAAAGACCCGGACTCGGTGGAATGGATGCGTTTCGTTGACGACGTAGAGGCTGCCTTCACGCAGAAGCACCTGGACAAGACTCCGCTGGCTAACCCTGAGCAGTTTGTGCCTGAGCCAGAGAGCTGCATCAACTACCTGCCGGCCGAGGCTGAGCAGTCGGTTAACAAACTGCTGCTGCTCATTGCTCAACAGGTGAGCATGGACTGGAGCCGACTCTACACTCAGAATTTCTTACTGTTCAGGTCGTTTGGGATTTGGCACATGGCTTTTGGGGAAGTTCTGGGAGTTCTTTGGGAGATGGGACTTTTTACCTGTTTAACGTTAGGCTTGGATGTAGGGACAGAGATGGGGATGCAGGAACAGGGATGCAGGGACAGGGATGCAGGGACGGAGATGAGGATGCAGGGACAGGATGCATGGACAGGGATGCAGGGACAAAGATGTAGGGACAGGATGCAGGGACAGGGATGCAGGGACAGAGATGTAGGGACAGGGATGCAGGGACAGAGATGCAGGGACAGGGATGCAGGGACAGAGATGCAGGGACAGGGATGCAGGGACAGAGATGCAGGGACAGAGATGCATGGACAAGGATGCATGGACAGGGATGCAGGGACAAAGATGCAGGGACAGGATGCATGGACAGGGATGCAGGGACAAAGATGTAGGGACAGGATGCATGGACAGGGATGCAGGGACAGAGACGCAGGGACAGGGATGCAGGGACAGAGATGCAGGGACAGGGATGCAGGGACAGTGATGCAGGGACAAGGATGAAGGAACAGGATGCAGGGACAGGATGCATGGACAGGGATGCAGGGACAAAGATGCAGGGACAGAGATGCAGGGACAGGGATGCAGGGACAGAGTTGCAGGGACAGGGATGCAGGGACAGGGATGCAGGGACAGAGATGCAGGGACAGGGATGCAGGGACAGAGATGCAGGGACAGGGATGCAGGGACAGTGATGCAGGGACAAGGATGAAGGAACAGGATGCAGGGACAGGATGCATGGACAGGGATGCAGGGACAAAGATGCAGGGACAGAGATGCAGGGACAGGGATGCAGGGACAGAGTTGCAGGGACAGGGATGCAGGGACAGGGATGCAGGGACAGAGATGCAGGGACAGGGATGCAGGGACAGAGATGCAGGGACAGGGATGCAGGGACAGGGATGCAGTGACAAAGATGTGAGATGGGGATGCGAGGCCATGAAAAAGCCAGTAGCCAGCAGCCCAGCCAACCAACACCGGCCCACAGGTCCGCGAACGGCGCACTCAGATGCTGCCATTCTTCGAGAGCTACGACAAAGTGCACCACGGCACCATCTCGCAGAATCAGTTCAGGCGAGTCCTCACCGATCTGGGCATCGTAAGCAGCTTCTCGGAGGAGGAATGGGCGCTGCTGTACCGCAAGTTCAAGCAGACAGTCGGCACAAGAGAGGATGTTAATTATTTCTTCTTTGTTGACGTGGTGTACAGCATGGCGGGTTTCGACACCAGGAAGCCTTGATGCCGGATGCCCGACAAAGTGATTTCGATTTGACTGCTATAGCCAAGGATTAACTATCACTAATCGGTTATTAAAAACCACTTCACATGATTCCTATAGCTGCTGAAGAAATGTCTCCTTTTTTTTCTGTATTTCTGCAACAACGAGAGAGCTAAAGCCGAAGTTTTTGCTCGGAATTTTTTGTTTGGTTTTGCTTTATACTGCTACACTAATATACCTTGATGAAGCTGTTGCTTTAACAAGTCTTGCTTATCAACCCTTCTTGAAGCATTCGAATTCTGAGGGTGGATTAGAGACGATTCTCAGGATGGATTAGAGCCGATTCTCAGGATGGATTAGAGCCGATTCTCAGGGTGGATTAGAGCCGATTCTCAGGGTGGATTAGAGCCGATTATCAGGGTGGATTAGAGCCGATTCTCAGGGGGGATTAGAGCCGATTCTCAGGGTGGATTAGAGCCGATTCTCAGGGTGGATTAGAGCCGATTCTCAGGGTGGATTAGAGCCGATTCTCAGGGTGGATTAGAGCCGATTCTCAGGGTGGATTAGAGCCGATTCTCAGGGTGGATTAGAGCCGATTCTCAGGGTGGATTAGAGCCGATTCTCAGGGTGGATTAGAGCCGATTCTCAGGGTGGATTAGAGCCGATTCTCAGGGTGGATTAGAGCCGATTCTCAGGGTGGATTAGAGCCCATTCTCAGGGTGGATTAGAGCCGATTCTCAGGGAGGATTAGAGCCCATTCTCAGGGGGGATTAGAGCCGATTCTCAGGGTGGATTAGAGCCGATTCTCAGGGAGGATTAGAGCCGATTCTCAGGGGGGATTAGAGCCGATTCTCAGGGTGGATTAGAGCCGATTCTCAGGGTGGATTAGAGCCGATTCTCAGGGTGGATTAGAGCCGATTCTCAGGGTGGATTAGAGCCGATTCTCAGGGTGGATTAGAGCCGATTCTCAGGGTGGATTAGAGCCGATTCTCAGAGTGGATTAGAGCCGATTCTCAGGGTGGATTAGAGCCGATTCTCAGGGTGGATTAGAGCCCATTCTCAGGATGGATTAG
>NIVC01000733.1:110000-122500 GCA_002269645.1 Macrostomum lignano | reverse complement strand
GGGGGAATTGCTGAGATTTCAAGGCTTACGGGGGGAATTGCTGAGATGTCAAGGCTTACGGGGGGGATTGCTGAGATGTCAAGGTTTTCTGGGGGGATTGCTGAGATGTCAAGGCTTACGGAGGGGATTGCTGAGATGTCAAGGTTTTCTGGGGGGATTGCTGAGATGTCAAGGCTTACGGAGGGGATTGCTGAGATGTCAAGGTTTTCTGGGGGGATTGCTGAGATGTCAAGGCTTACGGAGGGGATTGCTGAGATGTCAAGGTTTTCTGGGGGGATTGCTGAGATGTCAAGGCTTACGGAGGGGATTGCTGAGATGTCAAGGTTTTCTGGGGGGATTGCTGAGATGTCGGGAATTGCTGAGATGTCAAGGCTTACGGAGGGGATTGCTGAGATGTCAAGGTTTTCTGGGGGAATTGCTGAGATTTCAAGGCTTACGGGGGGAATTGCTGAGATGTCAAGGCTTACGGGGGGATTGCTGAGATGTCAAGGCTTACGGGGGGATTGCTGAGATTTCAAGGTTTTCAGGGGGAATTGCTGAGATGTCAAGGCTTACGGGGGGAATTGCTGAGATTTCAAGGCTTACGGGGGGAATTGCTGAGATGTCAAGGCTTACGGGGGGAATTGCTGAGATGTCAAGTTTTTTTGGGGGAATTGCTGAGATGTCAAGGCTTACGGGGGGAATTGCTGAGATGTCAAGGCTTACGGGGGGAATTGCTGAGATGTCAAGGCTTACGGGGGGAATTGCTGAGATGTCAAGGCTTACGGGGGGATTGCTGAGATGTCAAGGCTTACGGGGGGAATTGCTGAGATGTCAAGTTTTTTTGGGGGAATTGCTGAGATGTCAAGGCTTACGGGGGGAATTGCTGAGATGTCAAGGCTTACGGGGGGAATTGCTGAGATGTCAAGGCTTACGGGGGGAATTGCTGAGATGTCAAGGCTTTCTGGGGGAATTGCTGAGGAGGGGGGGCACTAGATTGCTAGTTTTATTTTAAGTTTGTTTAATTGTTACAATTTTCAAAGTCTTACCCTTACTGAATAGTAAATGCTTCAGAATCTCACCCATGACAGAATTAAAACGTTTCAAAAAACCGCTACAGAGATTATTGAAACAGAATGATTATTCTGTAAAATCGACAAAAATTATTGACAATAAACAGTAAAGCACTCAATGTGATTACACAAGAAATATTTAATACACAAATTTTGTGCCCAAAACGAATTAACTTTCTTAGGCCAATAAGAAAGCCAAGTCAGGATAAACGGTAACAAAACTACAATTTTATTCTTAGCAAGCAAATTGATGCTTAATAGCTAAAAATCTATAATTCAGGTTAACAAGAAAACTGAATATTTTGAAGAATACAAGTTTTTCTGTCACGAAATGATTTAATTGAATGCCCTTGATTTAAGAAACTATTTTTTAAATACAACAGAGCCGATTCTCAGGGTGGATTAGAGCCGATTCTCAGGGTGGATTAGAGCCGATTCTAAGAATTTATTAGAGCCGATTCTCAGGGTGGATTAGAGCCGATTCTCAGGGTGGATTAGAGCCGATTCTAAGAATTTATTAGAGCCGATTCTCAATGTGGATTAGAGCCGATTCTCAGGTGGATTAGAGCCGATTCTCAGGGTGGATTAGAGCCGATTCTCAGGGTGGATTAGAGCCGATTCTCAGTGTGGATTAGAGCCGATTCTCAGGGTGGATTAGAGCCGATTCTCAGGGTGGATTAGAGCCGATTCTAAGAATTTATTAGAGCCGATTCTCAATGTGGATTAGAGCCGATTCTCAGGGTGGATTAGAGCCGATTCTCAATGTGGATTAGAGCCGGTTCTCAGGTGGATTAGAGCCGATTCTCAGGGTGGATTAGAGCCGATTCTCAGGGTGGATTAGAGCCGATTCTCAGTGTGGATTTGATCCGATTCTCAGGGTGGATTAGAGCCGATTCTCAGGGTGGATTAGAGCCGATTCTCAGGGTGGATTAGAGCCGATTCTCAGGGTGGATTAGAGCCTATTCTCAGGGTGGATTAGAGCCGATTCTCAGGGTGGATTAGAGCCGATTCTCAGGGTGGATTAGAGCCGATTCTCAGGGTGGATTAGAGCCGATTCTCAGGGTGGATTAGAGCCGATTCTCAATGTGGATTAGAGCCGATTCTCAGGGAGGATTAGAGCCTATTCTCAGGGTGGATTAGAGCCGATTCTCAGGGTGGATTAGAGCCGATTCTCAGGGTGGATTAGAGCCGATTCTCAGGTGGATTAGAGCCGATTCTCAGGGTGGATTAGAGCCGATTCTCAGGGTAGATTAGAGCCGATTCTCAGGGTGGATTAGAGTCGATTCTCAGGGTAGATTAGAGCCGATTCTCAGGGTGGATTAGAGCCGATTCTCAGGGTGGATTAGAGCCGATTCTCAGGGTGGATTAGAGCCGATTCTCAGGGTGGATTAGAGCCGATTCTCAGGGTGGATTAGAGCCGATTCTCAGGGTGGATTAGAGCCGATTCTTAATGTGGATTACAGCCGATTCTAAGGGTGGATTAGAGCCTATTCTCAGGGTGGATTAGAGCCGATTCTAAGGGTGATTAGAGCCTATTATCAGGGTGGATTAGAGCCGATTCTCAATGTGGATTAGAGCCGATTCTCAGGGTGGATTAGAGCCGATTCTCAGGGTGGATTAGAGTCCATTTTTAGGATGAGGACTTAAAAAGTAAGAAAAATTAAAGATCAAATTTCTGCTGGTAAGTAGGTATCTCATTTTATAAAGAAACTTTGTTTTAAAAGCAGCAAAAAGAGACATATTATACGACATATAAACAGAAATAATTTACAAGAGAGGTACAAGAAGCGTCAGATATCAATAATCATGAGTATATAGAAAAATAGTTTTGTCAATTCCATTTTCGTCTACAGTTTTTGACCCTAAATTTTCAACGCTGTGCAGAGTTGCGTGCTTCGAATCCAATTAGTCGTCCCACAACTCCTCTGAGCGACCAAATTTAAAGATCATATTGCCGGCAAAAATGAAGCCATTCTGCAAGAAGATGGCAACCCCCGGCCACATTGGAGACTTCTGCGGCCCAACGTACACGCCAAATAGAATCCAAACTGATGCAATCAGCGATCCGAAAGCCAAGATGAAGCCCAAGAACAGCCACAGTCTGGCAGCATTCTGCCCAAAGCAGCCATCAGTGTAGGTGTCACTGCCAGTCACCTGGCCATTGCTAATAGAGTTAACCATGAACACCGCTACAGTAGCCAGGACTCCGCACGTGTGCACCGCGTGATGCATCTCCGACTGCGACGGATAACCAGCGGCTGCATCGATCATGATCCACCAGCCGATGGAGACGAGGCAGCCGCCCAGAATGCTGGAGATTAAATTGCGATACGGCCGCACCGCTGAACAGTCGCATTCTGGCAGGCGAAAGTTGTCAAGGCAACCGGACATTGTTTGTGCTGTTTGTGTCACTGGTGCTCGTGTGAAAATTAGGGCTGCAATTGAGCGTGACAATAATTCACGTTTTTATTGAGATGAAACTGAGGATCTGGGAGGCTGGCCCAGCAACTGAGGATCTGGGAGGCTGGCCCAGCAACTGAGGATCTGGGAGGCTGGCCCAGCAACTGAGGATCTGGGAGGCTGGCCCAGCAACTGAGGATCTGGGAGGCTGGCCCAGCAACTGGAGATCTGGGAGGCTGGCCCAGCAACTGAGGATCTGGGAGGCTGGCCCAGCAACTGGAGATCTGGGAGGCTGGCTCAGCAACTGAGGATCTGGGAGGCTGGCCGAATAACTGACACTCTGGGAGGCTGGCCCAGCAACTGAGGATCTGGGAGGCTGGCCCAGCAACTGAGGATCTGGAAGTCTGGCCCAGCAACTGGAGATCTGGGAGGCTGGCCCAGCAACTGAGGATCTGGGAGGCTGGCCGAATAACTGACACTCTGGGAGGCTGGCTCAGCAACTGAGGATCTGGGAGGCTGGCCGAATAACTGACACTCTGGGAGGCTGGCTCAGCAACTGAGGATCTGGAAGTCTGGCCCAGCAACTGAGGATCTGGGAGGCTGGCCCAGCAACTGGAGATCTGGTAGGCTGGTCCAGCAGCTGAGGATCTGGTAGGCTGGCCCAGCCACTGGAGATCTGGGAGGCTGGCCCAGCAACTGAGGATCTGAGAGGCTGGCCCAGCAACTGGAGATCTGGGAGGCTGGCCCAGCAACTGGAGATCTGGGAGGCTGGCCCAGCAACTGGGGGTCTGGGAGGCTGGCCCAGCAACTGGGGGTCTGGGAGGCTGGCCCAGCAACTGGAGATCTGGGAGGCTGGCCCAGCAACTGAGGATCTGGGAGGCTGGCCCAGCAACTGGAGATCTGGGAGGCTGGCCCAGCAACTGAGGATCTGGGAGGCTGGCCCAGCAACTGGAGATCTGGGAGGCTGGCCCAGCAACTGAGGAGCTGGGAGGCTGGCCCAGCAACTGAGGATCTGGGAGGCTGGCCCAGCAACTGGAGATCTGGGAGGCTGGCCCAGCAACTGGGGTCTGGGAGGCTGACCCAGCAACTGAGGATCTGGGAGGCTGGCCCAGCAACTGGAGATCTGGGAGGCTGGCCCAGCAACTGGGGGTCTGGGAGGCTGACCCAGCAACTGGAGATCTGGGAGGCTGGCCCAGCAACTGGGGGTCTGGGAGGCTGGCCCAGCAACTGAGGAGCTGGGAGGCTGGCCCAGCAACTGAGGATCTGGGAGGCTGGCCCAGAAACTGGAGATCTGGGAGGCTGGCCCAGCAACTGGGGGTCTGGGAGGCTGACCCAGCAACTGAGGATCTGGGAGGCTGGCCCAGCAACTGAGGATCTGGGAGGCTGGCCCAGCAACTGAGGATCTGGGAGGCTGGCCCAGCAACTGGGGATCTGGGAGGCTGGCCCAGCAACTGGGGATCTGGGAGGCTGGCCCAGCAACTGGAGATCTGGTAGGCTGGTCCAGCAGCTGAGGATCTGGTAGGCTGGCCCAGCAACTGGAGATCTGGTAGGCTGGCCCAGCAACTGAGGATCTGAGAGGCTGGCCCAGCAACTGGAGATCTGGGAGGCTGGCTCAGCAACTGAGGATCTGGGAGGCTGGCCGAATAACTGACACTCTGGGAGGCTGGCCCAGCAACTGAGGATCTGGGAGGCTGGCCCAGCAACTGGAGATCTGGTAGGCTGGTCCAGCAGCTGAGGATCTGGTAGGCTGGCCCAGCAACTGGAGATCTGGTAGGCTGGCCCAGCAACTGAGGATCTGAGAGGCTGGCCCAGCAACTGGAGATCTGGGAGGCTGGCTCAGCAACTGAGGATCTGGGAGGCTGGCCGAATAACTGACACTCTGGGAGGCTGGCCCAGCAACTGAGGATCTGGGAGGCTGGCCCAGCAACTGGGGGTCTGGGAGGCTGGCCCAGCAACTGGGGATCTGGGAGGCTGACCCAGCAACTGGGGATCTGGGAGGCTGGCCCAGCAACTGGGGATCTGGGAAGCTGGCCCAGCAACTGGGGGTCTGGGAGGCTGGCCCAGCAACTGAGGAGCTGGGAGGCTGGCCCAGCAACTGAGGATCTGGGAGGCTGGCCCAGCAACTGGAGATCTGGGAGGCTGGCCCAGCAACTGGGGGTCTGGGAGGCTGACCCAGCAACTGAGGATCTGGGAGGCTGGCCCAGCAACTGAGGATCTGGGAGGCTGGCCCAGCAACTGATGATCTGGGAGGCTGGCCCAGCAACTGGGGATCTGGGAGGCTGGCCCAGCAACTGAGGATCTGGGAGGCTGGCCCAGCAACTGGAGATCTGGGAGGCTGGCCCAGCAACTGAGGATCTGGGAGGCTGGCCCAGCAACTGAGGATCTGGGAGGCTGGCCCAGCAACTGGGGATCTGGGAGGCTGGCCCAGCAACTGAGGATCTGGGAGGCTGGCTCAGCAACTAATGATCTGGGAGGCTGGCCCAGCAACTGGGGGTCTGGGAGGCTGGCCCAGCAACTGGGGGTCTGGGAGGCTGGCCCAGCAACTGAGGATCTGGGAGGCTGGCCCAGCAACTGAGGATCTGGGAGGCTGGCCCAGCAACTGAGGATCTGGGAGGCTGGCCCAGCAACTGAGGATCTGGGAGGCTGGCCCAGCAACTGAGGATCTGGGAGGCTGGCCCAGCAACTGAGGATCTGGGAGGCTGGCCCAGCAACTGAGGATCTGGGAGGCTGGCCCAGCAACTGAGGATCTGGGAGGCTGGCCCAGCAACTGAGGATCTGGGAGGCTGGCCCAGCAACTGAGGATCTGGGAGGCTGGCCCAGCAACTGAGGATCTGGGAGGCTGGCCCAGCAACTGAGGATCTGGGAGGCTGGCCCAGCAACTGAGGATCTGGAAGTCTGGCCCAGCAACTGAGGATCTGGGAGGCTGGCCCAGCAACTGGAGATCTGGTAGGCTGGTCCAGCAGCTGAGGATCTGGTAGGCTGGCCCAGCAACTGGAGATCTGGTAGGCTGGCCCAGCAACTGAGGATCTGAGAGGCTGGCCCAGCAACTGGAGATCTGGGAGGCTGGCTCAGCAACTGAGGATCTGGGAGGCTGGCCGAATAACTGACACTCTGGGAGGCTGGCCCAGCAACTGAGGATCTGGGAGGCTGGCCCAGCAACTGGGGATCTGGGAGGCTGGCCCAGCAACTGGGGATCTGGGAGGCTGACCCAGCAACTGGGGATCTGGGAGGCTGGCCCAGCAACTGGGGGTCTGGGAGGCTGGCCCAGCAACTGGGGGTCTGGAGCTCGTGAACTTTTTATTGCTACAAAAACCTACAGAGAAAATAAAACACAAAGTTACAGACTGCCAGAGTTAATGTAAATTTATTGGCACAAAAATTTCCAAACCTATACTACAATAACGCTAGGCTATAGATACTGTCATAATTTTCTGCTCCAGTTCTCGACTAGCCGTAAGTTTGCAGTTCCTGACGTCGGAACGGACAAACAGACAGAAAAAATGTGAAACGCACTTAGGCCTCGAACAAGGCGGGGTTTGTCTGTAAAATTCCATTAGCTCGGTTCTCAAAAAATGGAGATGGATGCGCGGGCGGCCCAGATGCAGCTGAGCTCACAAGCGGGAGAACAAGAATCGAAAAGACTAAGAGGCGCACTCTATAGTGCTGTGCGCTGGGAACAGCTCACAAGACTTCAGACGGGGAGACTGGCGAATGAGTAAGCAGCGAACCGGCTCTCTACTAGAATATTCAATTTCAGACGCATTGGAACTAGACAACAGATATAAGATGGAGAGAAGGAAACTAAGCACACACACAGGCACTGAAGTGAAAGGAAAGTGAACCGAAATCAATTGGCATTGGCATTGATTACAAGCTTGAGGTAATTTGCTAATAAAATTCCACTCCTAGCTCTACGGGTGGGAGCAGTTGATCAATGCAAGTGGACTGAGAATTTCCAGATAGACGCCTAGCTATCTAGGATACATTAATAGATGGATAGACAATAGATAGATAGATAGATAGATAGATAGATAGATAGATAGATAGATAGATGGATAGATAGACAGATAGGTTAGATAGATAGATAGACAATAGATAGATAGATAGACAATAGATAGATAGATAGATAGATAGATAGATAGATAGATAGATAAATAGATAGATAGATAGATAGATAGATAGATAGATAGATAGATAGATAGATAGATAGATAGATAAATAGATAGATAGATAGACAGACAGATTAGATAGATAGACAGACAATAGATGGATAGATAGATAGATAGATAGATAGATAGATAGATAGATAGATAGATAGATAAATAGATAGATAGACAGACAGATTAGATAGATAGACAGACAATAGATAGATAGATAGATAGATAGATAGATAGATAGATAAATAGATAGATAGATAGATAGATAGATAGATAGATAGATAGATAGATAGATAGATAGATAGATAGATAGATAGATAGATAGATAGATAGATAGACAGACAGATTAGATAGATAGACAGACAATAGATAGATAGATAGATAGATAGATAGATAGACAGACAGATTAGATAGATAGATAGATAGATAGATAGATAGATAGATAGATAGATAGATAGATAGATAGATAGATAGATAGATAGACTAGATAGACAGACAGACAAACAGATTCGATAGATAGATTGATAGATTAGATAGATAGACAGACAGACAAACAGATTCGATAGATAGATTGATAGATTAGATAGATAGACAGACAGGGAAATAGACAGACAGACAGATAGATTAGGCATACAGATTAGATAGACAGACAGAAGATTCGATAGATAGATTGATAGATTAGACAGATAGACAGACAGACAGACAGATAGATTAGACAGACATACAGATACAGTAGAGCTGTCAATTATGACAGATCCCACCGAAAAACCCAGGCAATGTATAGCCGGAGCTCGGTCAGGATTCCTACACACATTCCATATTCTAAGTACTGTGAAGTGAAATAATTCAAACAAAACGAATCATTCTGCCAAACATCACAGACGAAACGGAATCTGCTTTATTATTTTGCCAACCGCATTGACCAATAATGTTAATAATCATGTTATTACGAATGTTTAGAAGCCACCAGAGGTGATTAGTCTTGATTATTAATATATTTTGATATTATTCTTACCGAACGATATGTATCGAAAAAAACGTTCTTTCGACAATATAATCACCTCTCGTGCTTATTCTGGGTTTGCATTCTCCGCTATCGCGCGGCGCACTTGTTAAAAATGGTCTCATCCGTATTGTCAGCGCTACAAAAACGCAGAACATTACTGTTTAAATAGTTCGGGGTCAGCAGGTTCACAAGTTCCCATTTAATTAAGCGACGCTTCGACCGGCCAAGTCAACCAGGCCCATGGCCGGGCACTCCCGGTAGGCGCTACGCGGCAGTTTCAGCATGTTTTTAACGCGGGCCAGGCACCAATTGTTGGCACAGTGCAGCAGGCCGGCGGTCTGAAACGGAATATTTCTCGTTTTTTTTGAAAAAAACTACTTATAGTAGGATAAAAACATATTGTCATAAAAATTTGTAAATGCAATAAAAAATTTAATGTTAATTTGCTAATTGCCTACTTATTCAAGTAAGTAGTGTTAAGAGAGAAGACAATTGCATTTACATTATGCTGGTAGCAGTAGCGGCAGACAAACAGGCAGCGATGGTGGGGCTCCATAAGCGGGAAATATTCCAACGGTAGGATAGCGGAATCGTCGGCGTTCTCGTCTTTAACGATCGCCGACTGCGACTGCCTGGCGCTGCTGGCCGCCGACGGGCGACTCGGCGGACCGCCAGAAGCAGCAACGGCGGCAGAAGCAGACGAAACTAACAGAGTTGACACAAGCAGCAGGGCCGCCAGAGACAGAACAACAAAGCGAGACATTGGCCTCAACTAGAGCTTATATTTTTATAATCACAAATAATTAACCAGCGTAAAATGTCGTTTCCTGTTGGAAAACTCGCCTCAATTTCGATAACAAAATAGTTGGCAGCGAAGAGAGCTGAGCAGGCAGTCAGGGAGGCAGTTTTATAGGCTTGTTGAATGGAGAGAGGGAGACTGAGAATAAGGGAAGACACGGCAGCCAATGAAGCCGCTGAGCCAATAGAGAGCTAACATAGTCTCTTACATCTGGGGAAAATTTTCCCAACACAAAGGCCACGACTATTGGATACTGCATGCGCCACTGTATTTGTGGTGAGCTTGGAGTTGGAGCTGACTTTGGAGATCACGGCTCAGCGACTCGACACTCGTCTGCGATCTGGTATTGCGTTGGGTCAGGTCGGCCTGGGTGGGGTGGGGGTTCGTTTGATTGATGCTGAATGCGAATGCCAGGCTAAAGACAGACAGGCAGACAGGCACACAGACATACAGACAAACAGACGGACAGAAAGGCAGACAAACAGACAGACAGACAGACACACAGACACACAGACAGACAGACAGACAGACAGACAGACAGACAGACAGACAGACAGACAGACAGACAGACAGACAGACAGACACAGACAGACAGACAGACAGACAGAGCAGACAGACAGACAGACAGACAGACAGACAGACAGACAGACAGACAGACAGACAGACAGACAGACAGACAGACAGACAGACAGACACAGACAGACAGACAGACAGACAGAGCAGACAGACAGACAGACAGACAGACAGACAGACAGACAGACAGACAGACAGACAGACACAGACAGACAGACAGACAGACAGACAGACAGACAGACAGACAGACAGACAGACAGAGCAGACAGACAGACAGACAGACAGACAGACAGACAGACAGACAGACAGACAGACAGACAGACAGACAGACAGCCCGCACTCACCTTATTAGCCAGAAGTACAACAGGTATGCGGGACTCATCCTCCAGCATCAGTTTGTCGCGAACGTCCTGCACCCACTGCGAATGGAAGCAGAGCAGTGGTGGAACTGCAAGTTACTAAGAGTATCATGACAATGATAAACACTAGCAGCCAATACGCTAGGGACACAATAACATAAGATATGCACCGAGGCCAGAGCCATGTGACTGCTGGAGGGTGCCCAGCAGCAGCAGGATCGCAATCCCATGTGGCCCCACTCTGCCCTCAGTAACTCAAAATGAAGAATGTGCTAAGTTAAGAACAACAACTGAGCATTAGTGGGAGCTATTTTACATTACAATGTTTACGATATAGATAAGCCTAGAGTAAATGAAATAGCACCTTTACTGATTCAGAGCTAAATTTATCAGCTGATTATCTACTACATTAAATTAATTATTAATTACGCCATATAGTTTCTCAGATAGTAACTACGCTCGTAGTTAGAAAAAAACCTAGGCTAATCAAAGTACTTCTATCACAGAATGATGAATTCATGTGCAATCAATCAATTTCTAAGAGCATATAAACAAAACTTGCTATGCATTAAGCTAACAGCGTTTGTCCTTTGCAATGTCTGTGGAATTGCACTTCACCATTATTGAAGAATTTTAATACAAACAAGGACTCAAGGATCTGAGCAAGTAGACTATTGAGTGCACTTTCTTGATAATTATTTTCCCACCTACAGCGCACAAGAATTGTTAAACTAGTTGGGATTATCGCTTATCTGGTTGGAGATTATTACTAATCGGATTGGAGATTATCGCTAATCGCATTGGAGATTATCGCTAATCGGATTGGGGATTATCGCTAATCTGGTTGGGGATTATCGCTTAACTGGTTGGAGATTATCGCTAATCAGATTGGAGATTATCGCTAATCAGATTGGAGATTATCGCTAATCAGGTTGGAGATTATCGCTAATGGATTGGAGATTATCGCTAATCGGGTTGGAGATTATCGCTAATCGGATTGGGGATTATCGCTAATCGGATTGAAGATTACCGCTAATCGGGTTGGGGATAATTGCTAATCAAGTAGGGTACAAAATACTTTTGCAATATGAGGATTGGCATATACAAATACACATACAAATACACATATACAGGTGCTAGCTGGGATAGTGATCGTTTGGGCACTACTTTCTGCAACAGCATCTAAATTGCGTAAAACAGCAGGTAGTTTAAAGAAAAACTATCAATGGTCTAGTTGAGTGTTGATTTTTTTCTCTAGCACTTTTATTAGCTGAGTTATGGCCCATCACGTGGTGATATCTATGGCAACTTATGAAATTGTAACTTACGGCCAAAGTAGTGCCCAAACGATCACTATCCCAGCTAGCACCCTTTGTATCTAACCGAAAGAACTTGAAAGACAACAACCTGTCATTTCGGTAACAGGGACTAAAATAATGAACAAAAGCTAAGCTGAGGCATATCAAAGTTGCGTTTGATAAGCTAGTGAAAGCCCAGATTCCATTTCCGTTGACTTGACTCGGCAAAGAGATTTTTATCAACTTTTTTATCTACTACAGATCAAAGAGGATAAAAAGGAAAAAGAAGACAAGTTCTATCTACATCAACAAAGGGTTCAAGGCGTAAATATGAGCACATGAAAAGGAGAAACAAATGATGATAAAAAGCACTGTAATTACAGTGGGGTAAACTTAAAACCCTCGTTTCTAAATATCTGTTCTAATGCAATTGTTCCGTAATGCTAATGGTCTATAGCTCTGTAGCGCATAGTGCAAAGATACACAAAGATAGCTTACTTATAAATGCGTTAACACAACTCAAGTCGAAGGCAGCGATTCTGCAAATTCAGTGCAATAGAAATCAATATAAACATAAACTGCATGTAAGTCTGATTGATTTGTACAGAAACTTTATTTAAACTTTTAAAAAATAAGGGAACCAGATACAAATGAGTGCAGTACAATACTCGTATTCAAAATAAGTGACACTCAGACAGACAGACAGACAGACAGACAGATAGACAGATAGATAGATAAAGACAGACAGACAGACAGACAGACAGGCAGGCAGGCAGGCAGGCAGGCAGACAGGCAGGCAGGCAGGCAGGCAGGCAGGCAGGCAGGCAGGCAGGCAGGCAGACAGGCAGGCAGGCAG
>NIVC01000733.1:45000-102500 GCA_002269645.1 Macrostomum lignano | reverse complement strand
AGGTTGGGTTTATGACCGATTCTCAGGTTGTGTTTATGACCGATTCTCAGGTTGTGTTTATGACCGATTCTCAGGTTGGGTTTATGACCGATTCTCAGGTTGGGTTTATGATCGATTCTCGGGTTGGGTTTATGACCCATTATCATAGTATGTTTATGACCGATTATCAAGGTGGGTGTATGACCCATTCTCAGGTTGGGTTTATGACCGATTCTCAGGTTGTGTTTATGACCGATTCTCAGGTTGTGTTTATGACCGATTCTCAGGTTGGGTTTATGATCGATTCTCGGGTTGGGTTTATGACCCATTATCATAGTATGTTTATGACCGATTATCAAGGTGGGTGTATGACCGATTCTCAGGTTGGGTTTATGAACGATTCTCATAGTATGTTTATGACCGATTCTCAGGTTAGAGTATGACTGATTCTAAGATTCTAAGGGTGTGTTTATGACGGGCGCATGAGCGATAATAAAACTAGCTTACGCGTGACACGAAATTAAATATTAGATAGTTAGATTAATAAATCTAGTTAACTATACGCAGGAAGCAATGTAGACATCTAGCAAATCTAGCATCAAGTCTAACAATACATTCCCTTATGAAATAATCAGCTCACTAATGAAATGTAACAAAATTTATACAGATTAAATTTCTGTTCATTTTTCATTCTTTTTTTTGAAATTTGAGACTAATTAAGAATCGGGAAACTGTAAGAAATCCCAAAGCTACTGAGCCTACATACTTTAAATATCGATTTGTCTCATTATAGAGGCAAACGGACTTCAACCAGAGCCTACACTTGTTTCCTATAAAATGTTCAATCGATTTTTCCAGGAAATGTTATGCCGAGCAAATAAGGCTAAGCATCGCACCAGACAGCAGTTCCATCATCATCTTGGAATTACAGAAGAAGAAGAAGAAGAAGCAAATAGTGGGAGGCTGAGCAAACTATTTCTTTTGCGACAGTTTTGGTTTGTTTGCACTAGAGTTTAAGCAATAAAAAGCATAGGAGTTATAGTATTAGATTATTAATAATTCATAAAACAGACATTTTTAGACTGCTAGTGGTGGTTGCTGAGCATAACACAATATGCCTAGTAATTATTAATTAGCAAATAAAGCTTAACGTTAAACCCGCCTTCACACTGATTCCTAAGAAATAGAAACAATATAGTACTATAACAAAAGAAAAATCGGCACCAATATAAGCTGGTATCAAATTTAATTAATTCAAACAGTTCTTCACCGGCAGATAGTTGTTTTTTGTATTTTTTCTCAAAAAACTAAAACTTAAAACTACTTACAGTAGGTAATCAGGTCGCAACTATTTAATTTATTTATTTACAGTAGAATATTGTTTTCTAGAACTATTTTGTTATAAAGTTGCTAATGCACTTTTCTACATGGATACTAAATTAATCTGTCTACCACTCCAACACTCTGGACACAGAATTTGTCATTCCAAATACTGCTTGCTTATACCATTTCATTTAGGTTGCATTTTTTAATTTATAATTAAAAAGGATTCTTGGGATTTTAGGACTTTTAACAATCTTGAATTTTAGGTAATTTCTAAACACGGAGTCTGCAGACTTGTGCAACTTCTGTGGGTTAGGGAGGTATGGGCGAGAGGGACGTATGGGTGAGAGGGAGACAGGGATGAGAGGGAGCTAGGGTGAGAGGAAGATAGGGGGTGAGAGGGAGATAGGGGGTGAGAGGCAGCTAGTAGTGAGAAGAGGGAGAAGATAGGGGTGAGAGGGAGCTAGGAGTGAGAAGAGGGAGATAGGGGTGAGAGGAAGATAGGGGTGAGAGGGAGATAGGGGGTGAGAGGGAGATAGGAGTGAGAGGAGTGAGATATGGGTGAGAGGGAGATAGGGGTGAGAGGGAGAAGATAGGGGTGAGAGGGGGATAGGGGTGAGAGGGAGCTAGTAGTGAGAAGAGGGAGAAGATAGGGGTGAGAGGGGGATAGGGGTGAGAGGGAGAAGATAGGGGTGAGAGGGAGCTAGGAGTGAGAAGAGGGAGATAGGGGTGAGAGGAAGATAGGGGTGAGAGGGAGATAGGGGTGAGAGGGAGATAGGGGGAGAGGGAGATAGGGGTGAGAGGGAGATAGGGGGGTGAGAGAGATATTTCGAGCTTGTGATACTTGGAGCTTATGAAGTCTCAAGCTAATTCAATACAAGCGACCCTATGAAACGCCGCTAAAATGTGTCCAACTCCAAATTCAGATAATACAATCAGAGTAGAAAGACGCGCACACACACACACACAGAAAACAGACTATAAAAAACAATTGCTACAACATCACTACTGAATCACTTCTTAGACGCCAGCAACACAGTGCCAGCAACCAAAGCCACCATGGTGAAGCCTTGACCAAACACCCGCAATCGCATCATAGTCTGCTGAGCTTGGCTATTCCTTTTAATCATGTAACGCAACCCGTTGCCCAGAGCGAATACGGTTAGAAGCATACCGCCCGGCACTAAAGGATTCTCTTTCATTTTGTGCACAACATGATTGATGCCAGTAGGCCGTTCTTGGCTTGTATCGCCAACGCCGCTAGCCAGATCACGTGACAGAGTGTCAGGCGGAGGCAGGAACGCCTGCGGCTGTTTAGGCTTTGCACCGCCAGTTATTAACTCTTGTTTAGCTCGATAGCGAGCCTCTAATTCCGCTTTTTGACGCTTCCGTTCTTCTTTGTCTGGGGCGGGCATTGCTTGGCTTGGATCGAGTTTGAATTGTTTGCCAGCTGCAAAATAATAAATAGTGGATTGAATTGACGGCTACTTTATTTGCCTCATTGTCAATGCTTAAGAAATTTCCTAGATACGAGAGAAAAGCAGAAAAGCGCTCTGACGGGGGGATGAGTGACTCTGACGGGGGGATGAGTGACTCTGACGGGGGGATGAGTGACTCTCTGACGGGGGGATGAGTGACTCACTGACGGGTAGATGAGTGACTCTCTGACGGGGGATGAGTGACTCTGACGGGGGGATGAGTGACTCTCTGACGGGGGGGATGAGTGACTCTCTGACGGGGGGATGAGTGACTCTCTGACGGGTAGATGAGTGACTCTGACGGGGGGATGAGTGACTCTCTGACGGGGGGATGAGTGACTCTCTGACGGGTAGATGAGTGACTCTGACGGGGGGGATGAGTGACTCTCTGACGGGTAGATGAGTGACTCTCTGACGGGGGGATGAGTGACTCTGACGGGGGGGATGAGTGACTCTCTGACGGGGGGCGGATGAGTGACTCTCTAAGGGGGCGGATGAGTGACTCTCTAAGGGGGGCGGATGAGTGACTCTCTGGGTGGGAGCGCATGAGTGACTCTCTGAGGGGGGGGGGCGGATGAGTGACACTCTGAGGGGGATGAGTGACACTCTGAGGGGGGATGAGTGACACTCTGAGTGGGGACGGGGCGGAAGAGTGACACTCTGAGTGGGGACGGGGCGGAAGAGTGACACTCTGAGGGGGATGAGTGACACTCTGAGTGGGGACGGGCGGATGAGTGACTCTCTAAGGGGGATGAGTGACTCTCTGGGTGGGGGCGGATGAGTGACTCTCTAAGGGGGGCGGATGAGTGACTCTCTAAGGGGGGCGGATGAGTGACTCTCTAAGGGGGGCGGATGAGTGACTCTCTAAGGGGGGCGGATGAGTGACTCTCTAAGGGGGGCGGATGAGTGACTCTCTGGGGGACGGATGAGTGACTCTCTAAGGGGGGCGGATGAGTGACTCTCTGGGGACGGATGAGTGACTCTCTGGGTGGGAGCGCATGAGTGACTCTCTGAGGGGGGGGGGCGGATGAGTGACACTCTGAGGGGGGATGAGTGACACTCTGAGGGGGGATGAGTGACACTCTGAGTGGGGACGGGGCGGAAGAGTGACACTCTGAGTGGGGACGGGGCGGAAGAGTGACACTCTGAGGGGGGATGAGTGACACTCTGAGTGGGGACGGGGCGGATGAGTGACTCTCTAAGGGGGATGAGTGACTCTCTGGGTGGGGGCGGATGAGTGACTCTCTAAGGGGGGCGGATGAGTGACTCTCTAAGGGGGCGGATGAGTGACTCTCTAAGGGGGGCGGATGAGTGACTCTCTGGGGGACGGATGAGTAACTCTCCGAGGGGGGGCGGGGGCGGGATGAGTAACTCTCTGAGGGTGGGAGCGCATGAGGGACTCTCTGGGTGGGGGGGGGGCGGATTCTCCGAGATGTTTAGAGATTCTTACGGTTGATGAGCGTTTAATAAATGGAAAAGTGAAATAATAGGTAAAGAAATTAACTGGCTAAGTCCAATTATCAGAAAATTAAGACTTTTTGCAATCAAAGCTAATTTGCAAAATAGCTACCTAAGTTTTCATTCTAAGTGTTAGTTTTTTTACTATTGTTGCTAAATCAGATGAGCAGATAGCATTATTTAAACTCGTACATCTGTTATACTACTTTACTAACTTTCGAAGAAACCACTAGAACAAATCAGTAAACTAATAACAGTAACATATGTTATGATAAAGGCTGATAATTTCACCGTAAAAAGGCAGTGTGGAGCAAAAACTGATACTCGAGATCAAATCCATCCACGCAAGACTGTTTCAAAGTCCTAAACTGCTGATACAGCTGCAAAAATGGTAAACAGATGCACCGGTCAAGCTAAATTTGGCGAGAAAAGCTCTCATTATTCTACTGAACAATCAAACGATAAATAGTATGCACTGGAAATCGACAAAAATTGTGTTAAACAGAGGAATTATTATTTTAATAAAAGTATTCCGAATGCATGTACCTAATCGATTAATTTACTTCTTTACTGGTAGAAATTCCAGCAAAAAAAATCAATGATAGAATTTCATATAATTGCTAATTTAGGTATTGTTTTAATGATTGCAACTTTCGATTTTAAATATCCAATTCAACTAATGATAAAAAGGTAAGGCAGAAAAGACAGACAGACAGACAGACAGACAGACAGACAGACAGACAGACAGACAGACAGACAGACAGACCAGACAGACAGACAGACAGACAGGCAGACAGACAGACCAGACAGACAGACAGACAGACAGACAGACAGACAGACAGACGGACCAGACAGACAGCCAGACAGACAGACAGACAGACAGACAGACAGACAGACAGACAGACAGACCAGACAGACAGACGGACCAGACAGACAGCCAGACAGACAGACAGCCAGACAGACAGACAGACACTAAGACAGACAGACAGACAGACAGTCAGACAGACAGACAGACAGACAGACAGACAGACAGACAGACGGACCAGACAGACAGCCAGCCAGACAGACAGACAGACGGACCAGACAGACAGCCAGACAGACAGACAGACAGACAGACAGACAGACAGACAGACAGACAGACAGACAGACAGACAGACAGACAGACAGACAGACAGACAGACACTAAGACAGACAGACAGACATATCAGATTACAAATTTATAAAAACTTTTCAAGCATACCAGTATCATGCTACTTAAAGTAGAAAAACTTCACTGAAAATATTAGAGCGGGAACTCGGGAGCGCAGCACACGGAAGGCAGTGCAGGCTACATGAACTCGGCCATGGAAGGCGGCTCACATGACCACACGCATTTATCGGCTGGCGGCCCAGCAACAAACCGGCAGTCTCCCCTGGCAACTGCTGCCACAGCGGCAGGGAACAGCCGGTGCTCGAGCAGCTTGACTCGGTCCTGCAGGGTCTCCTCAGAGTCGCCAGGCAGCACAGGAGCCGGGGCTTGCAGTACGATGGGCCCGGCGTCGACTTCGGGCACAACGAAATGAGCGGTGCAGCCGGTGACGCGGACGCCGCTGGCTAGCACGTCGCGATGCGCGTGGGCGCCCTGCGCATTTCAGAGAAGTTGAATTGTAGCAATAGTGTGGGAATAATAAAATTTTCCCGGATCAGCTTCGCCCGGAACTTGGCTGAAATTCGGGTCAAGGGAGCTGATCCGGGTGAATTTTCCGGATCAGTTGGTCCGGATCACTGGAGAATTCCGACTCAATTCCCGAAATCTCACCCGGAACATTTTCACCCGGAACACTACTGAAATTCGGGTCTACACCCAGAATTCCATAGTGTTCCGGGTGAAAAATTCCGGAAAATCAGACCGGAACAGCTTTCCTTTTCCCGAAAATTTTCCGGATCATATTTCCGGATTTTTTTCCGGAACAAGGGGCTGTTCCGGGCCAAAAAAGCTGATCCGGGCCTTCACCCGGAAATCAATTAAAAATCGGGCCCGGATCACAAAATTCCGGAAAAAAGTCCGGGTGAAACGTTCGACGGGACAGAATCCCCAAAAATCTTTCAGAATCACTCCAAATCCTACAGAATCGCCCCAAATCTTTCAGAATCGCTTCAAATCCTACAGAATCGCCCCAAATCCTACAGAATCGCCCCAAATCTTACAGAATCGCTCCAAATCCTACAGAATCGCCCTAAATCCAACAGAATCCTCAAACATCCTACAGAATCCCCAAAAATCCTACAGAATCCCCAAAAATCCTACAGAATCGCCCCGAATTCTACAAAATCGCCCCAAGTCCTACAGAATCGCCCTAAATTCTACAGAATCGCCCCAAATCTTTCAGAATCGCTCTAAATCCTACAGAATCGCCCCAAATCCTACAGAATCGCCCCAAATCTTTCAGAATCGCTCCAAATCCTACAGAATCGCCCCAAATCCAAGAGCCGCACACCTTAAACGCTGGTAGCAAGCTTGGATGCGTGTTCAACACTCGGCCGGGGAAGGCGTCCAACAGTACCCTGGTCACGATGCGCATAAAACCAGCCATGGCAACTAATTGGACACCTTTGGAGCGCAGCTCTTCAACTAATGCCGCATCGAACTCCGGCCGGCCACCCGGGTAGTCTTTGTGACTCAGCACGCTAGTTGGGACGCCAGCTTTGGTCGCGCGTTGCAAGCCCTGAGCGGTGGCTACGTTTGAAATGACCAGAGCTACTCGATAGGGACAGCTGGTGCCCATCTGGCGGCTGTAGTCCAGTAGAGCCTTCATTTAGGAATATTGTGACATGTGATGATGCATCTCTGATTATGATTTGGTATATCCGCTTGGTGACTCTGCATCTCTCTCGTAATGACCACATCCCTTTCCTAACATTACGTCATTACCCTACATCTCTTTCCTATTGACCCTACATGTCTCTCATAATGTCCCTACATCTCTCTCATAATGTCCCTACATCTCTCTCATAATGTCCCTACATCTCTCCTACATCTCTCTCCTAATGACCCTCCCTATATCTCTCATAATGTCCCTATATGTCTCTCATAATGTCCCTACATCTGTTCTAATGACCCTCCATCTCTCTCCTGATGACCCTACATCTCTCTGCTAATGACCCTACATCTCTCTGCTAATGACCCTACATCTCTCTCCTAATGACCCTACATCTCTCTCCTAATGACCCTACATCTCTCTGCTAATGACCCTACATCTCTCTCCTGATGACCCTACATCTCTCTCCTAATGACCCTACATCTCTCTCCTAATGACCCTACATCTCTCTCCTAATGACTCTACATCTCCTTCCCAATGACTCTAATTTCTATCCGAATTGACCCTAGCATCTCTCTCCCAACGACCCCTGGCAAAGCAAACCTACAGCTTACCTGCAGGTTAGTTCCAGTACCAGAGATAAGCACACCAAGAGCTACAGGTTGAGTAGCAGTTGCAGAAGGCAATCCTCCTAGCACATACTCCATAGTAGCCAGAGGGCTAACAGAATCTTGACCAATCAGATTCACGCCAGGCTTAGCAACTAATTCGCCAACAACGAATGCTTCCGGCAGTCGATTCAATAAATTAGCTAGCCACTGTTGCTTAGTAACGATAAGCATACCAATGCCGCAGTTGAATGTACAGCAGGCCTCCTCAATACCCATGCCAGCGCTGTGCATTAGCCAACGAATTAGTTTAGGAATTTGCCAAGCGGTCAAGTTAATGTTGGCGCCGAGATGAGTCGGCAGGCAGCGCGGCAAATTGCCGATTATGCCGCCACCGGTTATGTGAGCTAATCCGGTGATTAGGCCTGACCGGATTAGCGGGCCGAGCTATCAAAAAAATAGAGATAAGTAAAAGAATAGCGGCGGTTAGTTTGAGATTATTTATAAGAGCCGTTTTTGGGGAACCACCACGATGGGACTCTCACGATGGGTCTCTCGAGATGGGACTCTCACGATGGGACTCTCAAGATGGGTCTCTCGAGATGGGACTCTCACGATGGGACTCTCAAGATGGGTCTCTCGAGATGGGACTTTAAAGATGGGAGTCTCAAGATGGGACCCTCATGATGGGATCCTCAAGTTAAGACTCAAGATACGACTCTAAAGATATGACCCTCAAGATGGGACTCTCAAGATGTGACTCTCAAGATGTGACTCTCAAGATGTGACTCTCAAGATGTGACTCTCAAGATGTGACTCTCAAGATGGGACTCTCAAGATGGGACTCTCAAGATGTGACTCTCAAGATGTGACTCTCAAGATGTGACTCTCAAGATGGGACTCTCAAGATGTGACTCTCAAGATGTGACTCTTAAGATGGGACTCTCAAGATGTGACTCTCAAGATGTGACTCTCAAGATGTGACTCTCAAGATGGGACTCTCAAGATGGGACTCTCAAGATGTGACTCTCAAGATGTGACTCTCAAGATGTGACTCTCAAGATGTGACTCTCAAGATGGGACTCTCAAGATGTGACTCTCAAGATGGGACTCTCAAGATGTGACTCTCAAGATGTGACTCTCAAGATGGGACTCTCAAGATGTGACTCTCAAGATGGGACTCTCAAGATGGGACTCTCAAGATGTGACTCTCAAGATGGGACTCTCAAGATGGGACTCTCAAGATGTGACTCTCAAGATGGGACTCTCTCAATATACGGTTGTCAAGACGAGACTTGTTTTTATATTTTTAACCGATTTTTAAAGGTCTGATTTCCATCGCAAGAATCTCACCTGATTCACGTAGATCCTAGTTGGCGTCAATAGTTCTTCGCCAAGCGGACAACCAGCAGGAGGCCCGTCGCCAGCAGCACTACTAGCAACAGTAGTCATAGTAGAATATGCAACTCTACTATTATAACCGTCTGGCAATTGACGAATCATTTTTCTAGCAAGACTGTAGCCGTTAGAATGCAGACCGGATGAGAGCAAGGCCACGATTGGATCGCCAGCTGCCATCTGGTCTAGGCGTGGTAGCATGCGGGATCTGAAATACGGTACAGATGACTTTAGGTGACAGATGACTTTAGGTGACAGATGACTTTAGGTGACAGATGACTTTAGGTGACAGATGACTTTAGGTGACAGATGACTTTAGGTGACAGATGACTTTAGGTGACAGATGACTTTAGACTGACTGACTGACTGACTGACTGACTGACTGACTGACTGACTGACTGACTGACTGACTGACTGACTGACTGACTGACTGACTGACTGACTGACTGACTGACTGACTGACTGACTGACTGACTGACTGACTGACTGACTGACTGACTGACTGACTGACTGACTGATTGACTGACTGACTGACTGACTGACTGACTGACTGACTGACTCACTGACTGACTGACTGACTGATTGATTGACTGACTGACTGACTGACTGACTGACTGACTGACTGACTGACTGACTGACTGACTGACTGACTGACTGACTGACTGACTGACTGACTGACTGACTGACTGACTGACTGACTGACTGACTGACTGACTGACTGACTGACTGACTGACTGACTGACTGACTGACTGACTGACTGACTGACTGACTGACTGACTGACTGACTGACTGACTGACTGACTGACTGACTGACTGACTGACTGACTGACTGACTGACTGACTGACTGACTGACTGACTGACTGACTGACTGACTGACTGACTGACTCACTGACTCACTGACTCACTGACTCACTGACTGACTGACTGACTGACTGACTGACTGACTGACTGACTGACTGACTGACTGACTGATTGACTGACTGACTGACTGACTGACTGACTGACTGACTGACTGACTGACTGACTGACTGACTGACTGACTGACTGACTGACTGACTGACTGACTGATTGACTGACTGACTGACTGACTGACTGACTGACTGACTGACTGATTGACTGACTGACTGACTGACTGACTGACTGACTGACTGATTGACTGACTGACTGACCGATAGCTCAGCTCACCTGTCAACAATGCCAACGCAGCAGCCAATCAGATCAACGCTGGAGTCCCTGGCGTACATGCCGGGCATTTCGGCTGTTTCGCCGCCAACAAGAGCGCAGCCGGCCTGAAGGCAGCCGTCCGAGACGCCTGAGATTCAAAATTAGAATCTTTATTAGATAAACCCATATTAGAATCCCAAATTGCATTCCGTATTAGATGAACTCCTATTAAAAAACAAAATTAGAATCTCTATTAGATGAACGCCTATTAGGATCCCAAATTAGAATCCCTATTAGATAAGCCCCTATTAGGATCCCAAATTGGAATCCCTATTAGATAAGCCCCTATTAGGATCCCAGATTGGAATCCCTATTAGATAAGCGCCTATTAGGATCCCAAATTGGAATCCCTATTAGATAAGCGCCTATTAGGATCCCAAATTGGAATCCCTATTAGATAAGCGCCTATTAGGATCCCAAAATAGAATCCCTATTAGATAAGCGCCTATTAGGATCCCAAAATAGAATCCCTATTAGATAAGCGCCTATTAGGATCCAAAATTAGCCAAATAAAAGTACAAATAGTTACCAGCAACAACAGCGGCAGCCACTCGGGCATCCAGCCTGCCGCACGAATAAGTGTCTAAAAAGAATAGCGGCCTGGCACCCCGGCAAAGCACATCGTTGACGCACATAGCAACTAAATCGACTCCAACTCCGCCCCACTGGTTCACAGCCTCGGCCACTAGTAGTTTAGTTCCCACTCCGTCAACTCCGGACACTAGCACTGGATCCGGACAGTGTCCGAGAAAATCGCCGCCGCAATTATTTAGCGAGTAGGGAGCGCCGAAACTGCCGATGCCTTCGAGACAAGCTGAGGAAGCGGTGAGACAGGTAAGAGAGCACAGAGGCTTGATCAGGTCGACTAGATGGTCGCCTTCTGCCACGTTGACGCCACTGGATGCGTAGGCTGAGGAGCCGGACTGGGATTGGGCGACTGGGCCTGTCTGTGGGGTAGACAGACAGACAGATAGACAGAAAGACAGACAAAGACAGACACAGACAGACAGACGGAAAGACAGACGGAAAGACAGACAGACAGACAGACAGACAGACACAGACAGACAGACGGAAAGACAGACAGACAGACAGACAGACAGACAGACAGACAGACAGACAGACAGACAGACAGACAGACAGACAGATAGACAGAAAGACAGACACTAAGACAGACAGACAGACAGACACAGACAGACAGACGGAAAGACAGACAGACAGACAGACAGACAGACAGACAGACAGACAGACAGACAGACAGACAGACAGACAGACAGACACAGACAGACAGAAAGAAACACAGACAAAGACAGGCAGACAGACAGACAGACAGACAGACAGACAGACAGACAGACAGACAGACAGACAGACAGACAGACAGACACACAGAGACAGACAGACAGACAGACAGACAGACAGACAGACAGGCAGACAGACAGACAGACAGACAGACAGACAGACAGACAGACAGACAGACAGACAGACAGACAGACAAAGACAGGCAGACAGACAGACAGACATAGACAGACAGACAAAGACAGACACACAGACAGCTAACTCACCTGGTCCCCAGCCACACAGCCAGCAATATCCCGGCGCCAATCGACCCCCAAGAATCGAATCCGTCGAGCGCCGAGTGCCGCACGCAGAGCGGCCCGGCATTCGGCGGGGCCAGTTGCCACGGCAACCAGATTGCAGACCCGACCGCCCGCTGTAACAGTCTGGGCGCCGCTAGAAGCAGCCGCGGCAGCGTCGCAAGCGGTGCCGGCGTGGAAAGCCAGCAGCGGATCGCCAGGCTGATTGGCAAAACTGTCCAAGCCTTGGACCGGATAGCGGCCGGGACAGGAGGCCGGGTAGGGGCTCTGGACTAGGACGGCGGCCAGGGACACGCGGGACGGTTGGCATGGCAACGGGCCGGGCGTTAGGCTACCGTGAACGCAGTCTAGGCATAACTGTTTGGCGTTTGAATCAACCAAATAAATTAGTAAGGAAGGTGCGATTCTTGAGCTGGTTGAAGGGCCGATTATCATTGTGTCATGGGGGTGATTTTGTGGTAAGGGCCGATGTGTAGTCGTGAAGGGGGTTCTTGTTGCTGATGGCGATTTTTGTTGGGGGGGGGGGGGGTTTGGGGGAGGGCGATTATTCTTGGCGGAGGGGCGCTTTTTCCTAAGGAAAGACGATTTTTTCGGGGGGGGATTTTTTGGGGGAAGGGCGATTTTTGGGGGAAGGGCGATTTTTGGGGGAAGGGCGATTTTTGGGGGAAGGGCGATTTTTGGGGGAAGGGCGATTTTTGGGGGAAGGGCGATTTTTCGGGGGCGATTTCTCTTGGGGGAGGGGCGATTTTTTCTTGGGATGCGATTTTTCTTGGGATGTGATTTTTCTTGGGAAGCGATTATTCTTGGGAGAAAAGCGATTTTTCTTGGGATGTGATTTTTCTTGGGAAGCGATTATTCTTGGGAGAAAAGCGATTTTTCTTGGGGGCGATTTTTCTTAGGGGGGCGATTTTCGTTGGAGGGATTTTGTTGGTGGAGGGGCGATTTTTTCTTGGGATGCGATTTTTCTTGGGAAGCGATTTTTCTTGGGAGAAAAGCGATTTTTCTTGGGGGAGGAGCGATTGTTCTTGGGGGCGATTTTCGTTGGAGGGATTTTGTTGGTGGAGGGGCGATTTTTCTTGGGGGGTGGGGATTTTGTCGGGGGACGATTTTCGTTGGGGGCGATTTTTTATTGGGGGGGCGATTTTGTTAGAGGGGCGATTTTTTTAGGTTATGGGCGATTCCTGGGAGGGGCGTATTTTTTGTCAGAACGAATTTTTGTCAGAACAAGGTGCGATTCTTGAGCTGGTCGAAGGCCAGATTCTCGTGTCATGGGGGTGGTTTTGTGGTAGGGGCCGATTGCAGTCGTGAGGGGGATTCTTGTTGCTGAGGGCGATTTTTGTTGGGGGAGGGGCGATTTTTCGTGGCGGAGGGGCGATTTTTTGGGGGGGATTTTTGTTGGAGGAGGGGCGATTTTTGTTGGAGGGAGGGGCGATTTTTGTTGGAGGGAGGGGCGATTTTTGTTGGAGGGAGGGGCGATTTTTGTTGGAGGGAGGGGCGATTTTTGTTGGAGGGAGGGCGATTTTTGTTGGAGGGAGGGGCGATTTTTGTTAGAGGGAGGGACGATTTTTGTTGGAGGGAGGGGCGATTTTTGTTAGAGGGAGGGACGATTTTTGTTGGAGGGAGGGGCGTTTTTTGTTGGAGAGAGGGGCGATTCTTGTTGGAGGGAGGGGCGTTTTTTGTTGGAGAGAGGGGCGATTTTTGTTGGAGGGAGGGGCGATTTTTGTTAGAGGGAGGGACGATTTTTGTTGGAGGGAGGGGCGTTTTTTGTTGGAGAGAGGGGCGATTTTTGTTGGAGGGAGGGGCGATTCTTGTTGGAGGGAGGGGCTATTTTTGTTGGAGAGGGGCGATTCTTGTTGGAGGGAGGGGCGATTCTTGTTGGAGGGAGGGGCGATTTTTTCTTGGATGGCGATTTTTGTTGGGGAGAGGGGCGATTTTTTCTTGGGGCGAATTTGTTGGTGGGGATTTTTTCTTGGGGGGAAGATTTTTGTTGCTGAGGGCGATTTTCGTGACCTTTCATCAGTCCTCTACCTGGTACAAATCGCAATCAACCAGCGGCATGAGAGCCTGAGTCTCCGGATCACCCAGCCGACAATTGAACTCCAAGGCTTGAAAATCATCCTGGCCATTGGCATCAACGCCAGCCCTAATCAAGCCGGCGTACAATGCGCCAACAAATCTTCGACCCTCGGCGCGCAGACCGTCAATTGCGCGTTGTAGAAAATCGCGCTCAAGCCGACTCAACAACTCTTTATTAGTTGGCTGGTCGCTAGCAATAGGTGAGAATGGCCTGTCAGAATCCAGCCTACACGGAGCAGCGGCTCCCATCCCGCCAGTGTTGGGCCCGCAGTCTCCATCAAGGCGTCTCTTCCTATCCCTAGCTGGCGGCAAAACCGACACCCGTTCGCCGTCGCTAAAACCAATTAGCGACAATTCAGGACCGTCGACTCGAGCTTCGAGTAGTATAGGACCGCCGCAACGTTTGAGCAGATCTTTAGCAGCTGCGATTGCTTCGGCTGGAGTGTCCGATACCACAACACCTTTACCGGCTGCTAGGCCGCTCGCTTTGGCTACAAGAGGCTTGAACGGGAGCGAAGATAGCGAAGCGGCAATTGCTTCGATGGCCGCTAGGTCCTGCGTGCGGGGGAATGTTTGATTTAATTCATTTTCGCTTTATACTACTTAGCACTACTTAGTATAGAGTTTTTTTGAAAGTAGTTGCCATTTTTGAAATGGTTTATTTGACTAACTTTTTAATCAAATGTATAGACTATACACTTTCGGTTTTGAAGATACACTACAACTTCTGGTTGTAACGATGAGATAATTGCAGAATGCAATCTACGTTGACTAAAATACTCGTAGGCTCTTTAACTTCCGGCTCTTAAGAGAGCCTTTGACTTCCAGATGGTAAGGATTAGACTCTTTAACTTCCGGTTGTTAAAAGAGCCTTAAACTTTTGGTTATTAAGAGAGCCTTTGACTTTTAGTTGTTAATGATAGGCTCTTCAACTTCAGTTGAAGTCAAGTTAAGGTTGTAAATGATTAGGCTTTTTATGATTAGGCTGATTAGGTTGTTAATGATTAGGCTCTAACTTCCGGTTGTTAAGGAGTAGGCTCTTTAACTTCTGGTTGTTAAGGAGTAGGCTCTAACTTTTGGTTGTTAAGGAGTAGGCTCTTTTACTTCCGGTTGTTAAGGAGTAGGCTCTTTAACTTCCGGTTGTTAAGGTGTAGGCTCTAACTTTTGGTTGTTAAGGAGTAGGCTCTTTAACTTCCGGTTGTTAAGAGTAGGCTCTTTAACTTCCGGTTGTTAAGGAGTAGGCTCTTTAACTTCCGGTTGTTAAGGATTAGGCTCTAACTTCCAGTTGTTAAGGATTAGGCTCTTTAACTTCCGGTTGTTAAGGAGTAGGCTCTAACTTTTGGTTGTTAAGGAGTAGGCTCTTTAACTTCCAGTTGTTAAGGAGTAGGCTCTTTAACTTCCGGTTGTTAAGGAGTAGGCTCTAACTTTTGGTTGTTAAGGAGTAGGCTCTTTAACATCTGGTTGTTAAGGAGTAGGCTCTTTAACTTCCGGTTGTTAAGGAGTAGGCTCTTTAACTTCCGGTTGTTAAGGAGTAGGCTCTTTAACTTCCGGTTGTTAATGATTAGGCTCTAACTTCCGGTTGTTAAGGAGTAGGCTCTTAACTTCCAGTTGTTAAGGAGTAGGCTCTTAACTTTCGGTTGTTAAGGAGTAGGCTCTTAACTTCCGGTTGTTAAGGAGTAGGCTCTTAACTTCCGGTTGTTAAGGATTAGGCTCTGACTTCCGGTTGTTAAGGAGTAGGCTCTTAACTTTCGGTTGTTAAGGAGTAGGCTCTTAACTTTCGGTTGTTAAGGAGTAGGCTCTTAACTTCCGGTTGTTAAGGAGTAGGCTCTTTAACTTCCGGTTGTTAAGGATTAGGCTCTAACTTCCGGTTGTTAAGGAGTAGGCTCTTTAACTTCCAGTTGTTAAGGAGTAGGCTCTTAACTTCCGGTTGTTAAGGATTAGGCTCTGACTTCCGGTTGTTAAGGAGTAGGCTCTTAACTTTCGGTTGTTAAGGAGTAGGCTCTTTAACTTCCGGTTGTTAATTATTAGGCTCTAACTTTCGATTGATAAGGAGTAGGCTCTTTAACTTCCGGTTGTTCAGAGAGCCTTTGACTTTCAGTTGTCAATAATTTTCTAATTTCCGGTTACTATTTTCAAACAACCCATTAGCAAACTACAAACCTCGCAAACTACAAAATCAGGCGTAGGAATGCTGTTCCTCTTCATAAACTGTTTGGCAAATGCTTTGCTCCATTCAATTTCTGAGGCCAAACGACTGGGTCCAAACACGGCTATGCCAGCCTCAGTTAGAACATCGGCAATACCCTTAGACAAAGGATCTTCTGGACCGACAAACACAAGATCGACTGAACTGCTGCGGCACCAATTAGACAAATTGGCGAAGTCTTTGATATCAACGCCTGGCGGAGGTGGTCGAAATTTCGCTTGAGGATTAATAACGCTACTGTTACTATCGTTGCTAATGTCATTAACAAATCCACGCGTGCCAGCGTTGCCAGGGACAACGTAAACAGTGGAAACTTGAACAGATTGAGCTAGCTTCCACGCTACGGCGTGCTCACGACCGCCGGAGCCAATTACTAGGACCGTAGCCTAGAATAATGAAATAGCATGAGGCGAAGGTTATGCACATGCATTCATAATTTGACTAATTGCTCAACAAGAACCCGAGGGATTAACTTTAAATCTTTTAGGGTGCTTCATACTTCATATCTCAGAAACTTCAGTTTAGCTGCCTAATTTCTAGCGTCTACAAATTTCTAATGATATGATTAAAGTATCAAGTCAAACAACTTCTCTCTAAGCTTGTATTCTTAACTTTTCGTAGACTTCGCATATATTTATTTTTTGAAAAGAAAACGCTTCTAAACAGCAGAAACGGCCAACTTGGTGGTTGCAGTTCAGGATAGAGCATATCAAAATACATTACCTTATAAATTTAGTGATATTTAGTAAGTAAAAATTAACAAGTGACGGAGACAAAGAAACTAAAGACCTTTCATTTTAGCCTGCAGAAGGTATGCTAATTACGTTTCTTTATTTAGAAATAAGAATAATAATAATAGAAATGCTTCTCGAGCTTATTTGAGTAGTATATGAATAAGTAGTATATTCAACCGGCTAGTAGTATAGTTCTCTTTTATTAAGAGACAAAATAAATCAGGCGCCAATTTAAGCAATAATTACGTGAGACATTCTATTCATTCTAGGCTTACAAAGCAAGCTAAACAAGTTCGTAATTTATGTAACGAACACGTTTTACACTTTAATTATTAGTATTCGATACATAGATACATTCACTGGGTTTGTGGAGTGGACAATATTATACTACCGATACGTAGCGTATCAAATTACCTTTTTTAGGCTTGAGCCTGGGGATTAAATATGAATTGCCTTAGCAGTTGAGAATGCCTACCTGCCGATATGTAGCGTATTAAACAAAAGTTGAAATTAAAACCAGGAATATATAGGAAACTCCCCTGGAAGTGGACAATGTCTAGCTACCGATATGTACGGTATTAAACAAAAGTTGGAATTAAAACCAGGACGATATAGGAACCTACCCTGGAAGTGGACAATGTCTAGCTACCGATATGTAGCGTATAAAACAAAAGTTGGAATTAAAACCAGGACGATATAGGAACCTACCCTGGAAGTGGACAATGTCTAGCTACCGATATGTAGCCTATTAAACAAAAGTTGGAATTAAAACCAGTACGATATAGGAACCTACCCTGGAAGTGGACAATGTCTAGCTACCGATATGTAGCGTATTAAACAAAAGTTGGAATTAAACCCAGGACGATATAGGAACCTCCCCTGGAAGTGGACAATGTCTAGGCTACCGATATGTAGCGTATAATTAAATAACTGAAAATTAAAGTTGAAAACTTTTTAGTTAAACTACCGACATGTAGCGTATAATATTTTAAATTGCATCCCAGAGTAGATAGACAGCAAGAACATAAACAGATAGGTATTTAATTATTTGCTACATCATAGAAGAGTCTTTCAAGTTTCATTAATTACGCCTCCTCCATCCGAACCTCGCCTTCGGCGGCTCCACTGCTGCCAGGGCCGGCGGCACCATCGCCGGAAGTCGACTGTGTCGACGGTTGACCATCGTCGGCGGCGCCCGCTGAAGGCTCCTCGCGAATCAAAGCCAAATATGGCTCAACAGCTGAGTCTTCGTAGACGGTGAAATCTATATCGGAGCCAACGAGTGCTACTGAGCAGTTCTTGACGCTGAGCTCCATCTCGTTAGGCAGGGTGTTGCGCAGAGCAATTAGACCGTGTCTGAGGGCAGACGGAGTATGGTTTTAATTACGGACACTTATCGCCCTGTAAGATGTATTATAAACAATACAAAAAGTACTACTATAAATACTAGAAATAGAAACATTCTACTCACTACAGAAACTACTACAGAACAGGCAAAACCTACTACAGAACTAAGGTAGCCTGACAAAATCTACTACAGAACAAAGGTAGCCTGACAAAATCTACTACAGAACTAAGGTAGCCTGACAAAATCTACTACAGAACTAAGGTAGCCACACAAAACCTACTACAGAACTAAGGTAGCCTGACAAAACCTACTACAGAACTAAGGTAGCCTGACAAAACCTACCACAGAACTAAGGTGGCCAGACAAAACCTACTACATAACTAAGGTAGCCAGACAAAACCTACTACAGAACTAAGGTAGCCTGACAAAACCTACTACAGAACTAGGGTAGACAACTAACAGCAAAATATTTGCAGAGTGTCAAACAAATCGCAGTACACATACTTGATCAGCTCCTCAGGCGTTTTTGTGGCAGCAATCTCGTCCAGTTTACCCTCCAGATAAGTTCTAGCAGACTGCGATCTGGCCCCAATAGCGATAGACTTGCAATCGTAATAGTTAGCAGACGGGCACTGGTAGAACACGCGCGGCCCAATGCCAATATCAAAGCCAGCAATCAGCAGTCCAACTCCGAACGGTCGCTTACCGTACACCTGAGTTGGTACCTGCAATTTCGAGGCCAAATTATCAACTAAACGGCTAACAGTCAGGGCGCTGTCGTAGGCCCAACGATGATTGAAGCATTCGTCTCGAGCGAATCGGCTTAGCACTTGACCGTCGGCTGTCAGTCCGGCGATCGATACGCCAATGTGGCTGTCAATCTGAATTTGGAGGGCGGGAGAATAATGACTAGTTTCTGGGATGTTTTGTTTGTTTAGTTGCAACTGCGGAAGATCAAGCTTATTGGGGTCAGGATTCTTGTGGTCAGGCTCTGGGGGTCAGCATTCTTAGGGTCAGGCTGTGGAGGTCAGGATTCTGGGGGTCAGGATTTTTAGTTTCAGGCTTTTAAGGGTTAGGATTCTTAGGTTCAGGCTTCTGAGAGTCAGGCTATTAAAGGTCGGGTTTCTTAGGGTCAGGCTTCTGAGGGCCAGGCTTCTGAGGGTCAGGCTTCTAAGGGTCTGGCTTTTAGAGGGTCAGGCTTCTGAGGGTCAGGCTTCTGAGGGTCAGGCTTCTGAGGGCCAGGCTTCTGAGGGTCAGGCTTCTGAGGATCTGGCTTCTGAGGGTTAGGCTTCTGAGGGCCAGGCTTCTGAGGGCCAGGCTTCTGAGGGCCAGGCTTCTGAGGGCCAGGCTTCTGAGGGTCAGGCTTCTGAGGGCCAGGCTTCTGAGGGTCAGGCTTCTGAGGATCTGGCTTCTGAGGGTTAGGCTTCTGAGGGCCAGGCTTCTGAGGGCCAGGCTTCTGAGGGCCAGGCTTCTGAGGGCCAGGCTTCTGAGGGTCGGGCTTGACAGGCTTCTGAGGGTCAGTATTCTAAAGTAAAAAAATTCGGGCTCCAGTTTCTAGGACATGGCTTCTAACTCTATACGACTCACATAACAGCTATTAAATTAAATTCCGTAGTCTTCATAGATATTCAAAAAACTCACTGGTATAATCTTCTTCTGAAAAGAAGACAACTCAGATGGCGCTCTCTTAAGTGCCACCAGAGCGGCATGGGTGCCATTTTTCACTCCAACAGTGGCTGAGCCCTGTTTCACGGCTTCCATAGCATACTCAATCTGATGGATTCGACCCTGGGGACTAAATATGATGACGTCATGGTCGTACTGGTTGCGAAACATGTTGGCACAATTGTTTTTTTGTCAGTATATATGGACTTGCAGATTAATTTGTAAAAAGCAACTGCACTTTCATGCAGTGAAAATTGAGATGGATTGAAAGTTGGCATAGTAGGTTTCTTGTATCATGACATTTTTATGATTTATTCTGGGAAATTTTGCTACCAGTGTGCCCCAGCGCTGACCACAGTGTTGTCACCCTTGTCCCCCCAATCGGCCCCGCCTTTGGCCCACTTGGTGTCTTTCTTCCTCCTTTGTATGCCCCATACATTGTCTCCTCTGCTGGTTTCTATTATTTTTTGCCTTAACTTCTGCTGTTTTTTTAACAAGTCCACACCTGGAACCAATGTCTGTAATGCTTTTCCCACTTGTTGCCCCAAATCATGTGCCCTACTTGTGGAATGGGGTATTCACCCCCTATTTAATGTTCTGTGTAAGTTGGACACAACTAACTTTTCCCCATTTTTGCTTTTCAAACCTTTCTTCTGCTTAGTGCTATTATTTTATTACTTACTAGACACCAACTAAATTTGCCTCTCTGCACCATGGCCCCTAAATCCATCCTATATTATTGGCTCAACAATTGAACTTTATCCAGTAAAAAAAATCTAAATAACCCATATTTAATGCATTGTTTGATCAATAAGCCTAACATTATCTTGAATATTTTGCTTGTAGGGCACAAAATAATCAATTCTCAACTCTAAGCAAGTTCTGAGAATCCCATATATTAATTATATCATGGTGGCAGCAATACACTACTTATAGTAAGCTTTAAAGCTATTTGAGGTGCATTGAATACTCATATGGTGTCTCAGAATCTGAATGACCATGCCATTTATGACTGCTCAACTATGACTTCAACTACCCTCCCCTAGAATTGAAGATCCTAGCAAACAAAGTAACTTGGTGGAAATAATAAGAATTAACTGCATAATTTTTCTGGCTTTATTGTGCAAGCTAAATGCAGGTAGAAATTGAATATAGTAAACCACCCCTCCTTAGTGTCAGAACTATAGATGACTGTCATATTCTTATTTCTATTCTCTATCCCCACCTCACTAATACCCACTTTATAGCATGGTGAGCTAAAGCAACAGAATTAAATGTCTTGCTCAAAGATACAAATTGTTCCAAGTGGGTCAAGAATCAAACAAGCAACTTTTCAATTATACTTCTATTACTCTAACAATTAAGTTATAACCCACTGAAAGTATTAAGATTTCTATCAACTGCCGAATTTGAGTAATCTAAAAGCATAAAGTCTATAGACTTCTGAAACTTCTATAGGTTAGAGAGGTTTAGTATTGTGTAACAAATATTTGTACCATAGATGATAAAATATATTTATAAAACCTAAGGTTGGTGCCATGCCATGCATTTTTATGATTGTTAGATACAAGAAATGTACATAGCCTTGAATAAAAATTAATATAGAATCCAAATTCTTTGAATGAAAAGCTTACAAATCTCAATAGAGCAATAAGAAAGGCATAACATATCAAACGATAAACACTGGATCTGCCTCCTATCAAAAGCAATAAAAAAATTTGTGCTGAAAAATGAAAACTTCTTATCTTTATAGTGTATTTTTTAGAACCTACCTTTAAAAAAATTCTAAGAAACTAGGCTTCCTATCTTTCTACTAAACTTTAGTTTAGTCATCTGACTTTAGTCATCTGACCAAATATTGCTGCAAATATTTTGGCTAATTCCTGACCTGGCCTAAGCAATAGGCCTAATAATATTAGGTAATAGTCCATTTCAATTTCAGTAATAGCCATTTCAATAATAGCCACTTTGGTAACAAGTGAGAATAGTATATATTCATTGATATGCTCCAAAAGAATGTGCAAACAAAATTTTAAAAAGAACAACAAAATATATGCATATCTATATGTGTTTACTTGTTTAAAGTGTTTTAACCAATCTATTTTAATTTCTAGATGAGTTAGATATATGATACACCAAGACATCCCTCTAATTAACTAAATATTATATATTATACATATATTAGAATCCCTGATCTAGTTAGCAAATAGCAACTTAAAATTATAGAATCTACTTTTTTCTTTATTAATTATTTAAAAATTTTATTTTCAATATATGCAAGCTTGCATGGTTTAATTTTTGTTACCTTCAAACTTTTTACAGAATTAACATGCAAGTTTAAACAAATTATAATACAGTTTAATTATAAAATTTAACCTTTTGTGGCAATAAGATATTTGAAATGTTAACTAATAAACTAATTATTGCTAAACTTAATAACTATACATATAAACTAGGCCTATTATTGACAGTCATAAATCTACACACTACTATTAGGGCCTACTGGTGGCTTTTACCAAAATGGCTATTACCAAAGTGGATTATATTCATAATATAAAATTTTATTTCTATTTTTTATAAATGTAATACTTAGCCTTTAAGTTTAGACCCAGACCCAGCTTAGACATAGTTAGATAGTTGAAAAAGCAAAATTATATTAGGCCCCTAGCTATTCACTATTTAGCATAGAAATGAAATGGATAGGCCTAAATACAAGTAATATTAGCCTAAATCGAAAATATTAATAATTATTAGGCTTACTCATACTCATAGGCCTAGGCCTAAGATTAATGATCATCAGATCATGATAGTCTACTTAAAAATAAAGCAAAACAAAATACATTACTAAGAATAAGATGTTGATTTAAAAAAAATAAAAATACTACATTGTTAATTTTAGTTTGATAACTTTTTTATTACTTATCTTGACCATGTGGCATGAAGGCTAGCATGTTTATGTCTTCACTTCGTCTTAAGGTTTTAAGAAGTATAATTTAAGACTTATCAACGCAATGGTTGATTATTGATTAATAATCGAAACGGAGATAAAAAAATATCAAATAAACGTTGAAAATATTCCAATTTAAAATTATGAACAGGTATTAGCAAGATATAAGCATTAGTAATTATATCCATCATTTACCACAAGCTCAAACTCGCGCCGTTGTGGGCGAGGCCCTCAAGGGGAGTACAAGCTGCAATTTGCAAGATTTTTTCTCCGTATTTCACGAGCTTAAAATTTGCTAAATATTTGCGTGGTATAACAAACAAAAAAGCTTAGCTAAAACGTTTTCACACGAAAGTAATTTTAAAAGCTTTAAAATAAGTTGAATACTATTTTATAACGAATATGCTTTTCAAAAATTAGCACGAAAACTCTTAGACAATCTTTTGAACTCCACAAAACTTTTCGTCCAATTAGATTACTTCAGATAGATTGCAAGATTCTGATTGTATTTTCTTTCTTCGCCAGTGTATATTAAACGAACTCTCTCAACTTCACAGAAGCATTAGCGACATATATCAGGCGAATGAACCTGCCATCTTCGCTTCGCTATAACTATAACTAAATTATCTTTCAGCTTGTTTGTTTGCATTTAATTTATTCATCATGACAATGGATGCGATTGAAAGTGGAAGCCCGGAGGAAGCGGCTATGAATGGTCTTGGATCTAACGATCCTGGGTGAGTACTTTTACTGGAATCTAATCCGATCCTTAAGTATCAAGGGACAAAAAATTACGAGTACTGTATATTTAAATGATTACATCGGTTTCGAACAAAAACATGCAGTTAAATACATGTATCTTTTAGAACATCAACTACTCGATAGTATTCAAATAAACGTTTTGGTTTTTATCAATTGTTCCAGAAAAATGTTCGTTGGAGGACTTAGCCCAACAACTGCTCCAGGTGACTGAAAGTCATTGGCATCTATGAAATTTCCTCAATCTAGCGCTAAACTTAAAATCCTTAAAAAACAACCATTTCGTCTGTTTCAGAGCTGTTGCATCAGTACTTTATAAAATTTGGCGAAATTAAGGAGTACATGATAATGAAGGATCCAATTTCAAAGCGATCGAGGTAAGCGCAATAATAAATTTTGTAATTCAGCTACATAAAGACACCTTTCTTTAGGTAATGGGGAATTTCTTGTCGATGAAAGGCAGTCATAGCTACCGAACATATGAAAGCAGCAGGTGATGAGTTCCCACTGTTCTATTCTTTCAACCCTAAAGCACTCTTTAGAGCTTCTCCTCCCTAGTATAATGTATGCAACTAAGAAATATCGTCATTTCCATGTCTATATACTTTCTTGGCTTCCTTGAATTTAGAAAATCTCAAAAACGAACCCCCCATATATCAAATTACATTATATTTTACAAACCAAACATCGAAGTTTTATGCGAACCACACATGCGGAGATGAAGCCGGGGGTTAAGGTGTGCACAGGTCTGATGCTTGAGCTGCGATGCCATCTCGAGGTTTTAGAAGCGTGTGACTTTAAGCATCTGCTGCTGCTGCAGTTTTAGGAGCTTTTTCGAAGACAAGATCTGACAGAAGATTGTAATGTGCAAAGAAAAGCAAATGCTATCCTATTCATTGTCTCCCGCTCTGCAGAGGCTTTGGCTTCGTCACATTCGCTGACCCCGGCAGCGTTGACAGAGTGTTGGAAAGCGCGCCACACTTTCTCGAGTCTAAAAAGGTATTATGCATGCTCGCTTATTAATCCTTTTCTTAACTACTCTAAGATTGCTTGACGTTTACCAACGGTTCTATTACACTGTGTATGTCAATAATCGAGAGTATTAGATGGAGCTTCAACAGCATTACTGTACTGCGTCGCGTTGATGCATAAGCATTTATAAAGCAAACACTTCTTAAGCACACAAAGCTCGCGTAACTCAAACCTCAAAACGTTGGCACAGAAGCGAAGGCGTATTGTATTGTATTGCAGCATGCATTGAACTGATATAGAGCTCTTGAATGAATTTTACCAGTTTCTAATATGTACCGAATATACCGTTTAGAGATAGAAGCTCCAACAAAGTTTTGCGCCCAGCTATTGCAAGAAAAATGTTTGGTCACTATGCTCTCACGTTTCCTTGGAGAGTGGAGGAGTCAACTGACTTCCTTGATACCCTGCTGGATTCCGTTGTTGATAGTAGCAAACTTCAGGATAGAGAAAGTGGGTTGAAAATGGGGTTCTATAGAAAGCATTTGTAGTCACGAGTCACTCAGCCACCTGTTGCTGTAGGAGGAGGCTGATCTGAAAAAAATCGAAAGGAAAAGGACTCAGGAGAAAGTAACTGGCATATTTCAGAGTTTCCTGGAGGATTTCTGAGGCTTTCGCTTGGCTATATAGAATAAAGTGTAAAGGTGGGAAAGCGAGGTTTTAGGGAGAAACTGTGCGGAAGCAAAGCCAACAGCTAACAGAAAGGGGGCAGAAGAAGATGCAGGAATAGTCAAAGTTTACTGAAGCAGCAAAAGGCTGGACGTCGCTCGTTCTCGTTGTGTATCTAGCGAGGCAGGGGGAGTTCGGGTGTGTATTTTGTCAGCACACACACGGCAGAACGGCAGTAGCTATGCAGGAAGAAGGAAGTTTGAGGAGCCCAACAGTGACAATCAAACTCAATGCCTGCAACAAGCGGGAGTAGCGACTCTCTCTCTACTGCAGCTCTGTAGACTATGGGAACAGATGAAGCTTGCAGACTCCGAGTTTTGGGGAAGAATTTCCTAGGGCCTAAGGCTAGACCTCTGTTAGACCAGCCTATCCCTCCTCGATCCGGCTTTGATGAAGGAAAAAAAGAGACGAGAAGATTCCTCTCCTTCCAAAAGGCCTACAAACACATATATATCTGTAGATTTTGTGCTGTGCATGAGTCTCCAAGGTTCCTATGTAGCCATGGCCGCAGGCGGTCTCTTCCCATAGTTAGTTGAATTTGTGTCGAGTTTTTTTGTCAGAAAACTTCGTCAGCAGCAGCAGCAATTCGGCGTACCTTGTTAGAAAGGAACTCCGCCCCTTCCTATCCTAGATTGCTGCTTTAGAACAAGCCGCCTGCTGCCCCGCCTCCCCTCCGGCGGCAAGCAGAGAAGATGAGGCCGTGTGAGGGGCAGAGAGAGAAAGAGAGAAAAGAAAGTGACGCTCGCTGCATCTGTGGCGCTTGCCCCCCTCTCGCATTTGAGGAGGCGGGCAAAGGGAAAAGGGAAGGCGGGGTGAGACAGAGAGAGAGTGGGAGGGGTAGTTGAGGTAGAAAAATTGAGGCGAGACTGTATCCGGGCGAGGGGAGCGCGGTGGATGAGGAAATACAGGGGGGTAGCCGGCCCCATCTGTAGGTAAAAGGGGAGACGAGGTGATGCTCAAGGCAGAGAATACTATATAGAAAGAAGAAGTAAAGACAGTCCAGACAGAGGCAGGGGAACACAGCAGAGAAAGGGAGTAGAACGGATTGAGTAATTGGAGCAGATCCTTATGTACCAGATGGTACACTTTTCCAGTCCAGCCCTGTGGTACATCGTATAATTTTTAGCAAAGGATTAAAGGGTTATTTAGTTTAGGCTGCAATCTGAATTGCACTGATAATAAAATTGGCAGCCTTGTAAATCTCAAAAGCGCTATAATTGTAGAGATTAGCTGAGGCGTTGGCTGAGCTGCAGATCTGAGTAATACAACTGGTAATTTGAATTCCCTACAGGGAAATGTGCTCAGAAACTTTCTCGGCACACAAAACAGCGAGAGGCTGCTTCATCAAGGATTGAAGAGTTTTTTTTCGTTAACCGCTTCATCAGAGCGGGGGGGACTTTAGGGGACCCAGTTAATGAGCTGGCAAAGTCTCAAACTGCATAAATTTTGTATGAGAAGAAGGGTGAATGTGTGTCGGATTGGACGAGATGGGAGAGGGAGAGTGGAGAGGAGAGTGGCATGGTTTGAAGTGGAAAAATTGTGAGACAAAGAGGTACTGCAGAGTGTAACTATTCTTTAAATTTTATGATGTACAAGTGTTTTTTAATAGTCTAGTCCGGCTCTGTTGCAGAGCTCTGGGGACAAAAAAGTAGTAGTTAATGTGGTTTTTTATGCTCAAAATATTCTCTCTACTTTTGAAGGCTTATTCTATTTTAAAACTGATCAATTGCATCTGTTTGACATTTCAGATCGATCCGAAAGTTGCTGTGCCAAGAAAGCCAGGACAGGGGGGAAAGGTGAGTCCTGCGGAATACAGACTGGGGTCACTGAAATACAGACTGGGGTCACTGAAATACAGATTGGGGTCACTGAAATACAGTTTGGGGTCACTGAAATACAGACAGGGGTCACTGAAGTACAGATTGAGGTCACTGAAATACAGACTGGGGTCACTGAAATACAGACAGGGGTCACTGAAATACAGATTGAGGTCACTGAAATACAGATTGGGGTCACTGAAATACAGATTGGGGTCACTGAAATACAGACTGGGGTCACTGAAATACAGACTGGGGTCACTGAAATACAGATTGGGGTCACTGAAATACAGACTGGGGTCACTGAAATACAGATTGAGGTCACTGAAATACAGACTGGGGTCACTGAAATACAGACAGGGGTCACTGAAATACAGATTGAGGTCACTGAAATACAGATTGGGGTCACTGAAATACAGATTGGGGTCACTGAAATACAGACTGGGGTCACTGAAATACAGACTGGGGTCACTGAAATACAGACTGGGATCACTGAAATACAGACTGGGGTCACTGAAATACAGATTGGGGTCACTGAAATACAGATTGAGGTCACTGAAATACAGACTGGGGTCACTGAAATACAGATTGAGGTCACTGAAATACAGATTGGGGTCACTGAAATACAGTTTGGGGTCACTGAAATACAGACAGGGGTCACTGAAGTACAGATTGAGGTCACTGAAATACAGACAGGGGTCACTGAAGTACAGATTGAGGTCACTGAAATACAGACTGGGGTCACTGAAATACAGACAGGGGTCACTGAAATACAGATTGAGGTCACTGAAATACAGATTGGGGTCACTGAAATACAGATTGGGGTCACTGAAATACAGACTGGGGTCACTGAAATACAGACTGGGGTCACTGAAATACAGATTGGGGTCACTGAAATACAGACTGGGGTCACTGAAATACAGATTGAGGTCACTGAAATACAGACTGGGGTCACTGAAATACAGACAGGGGTCACTGAAATACAGATTGAGGTCACTGAAATACAGATTGGGGTCACTGAAATACAGATTGGGGTCACTGAAATACAGACTGGGGTCACTGAAATACAGACTGGGGTCACTGAAATACAGACTGGGATCACTGAAATACAGACTGGGGTCACTGAAATACAGATTGGGGTCACTTAAATGCAGATTGAGGTCACTGAAATACAGACTGGGGTCACTGAAATACAGATTGAGGTCACTGAAATACAGATTGGGGTCACTGAAATACAGACTGGGGTCACTGAGATACAGATTGAGGTCACTGAAATACAGATTGGGGTCACTGAAATACAGACTGGGGTCACTGAAATACAGACTGGGGTCACTGAAATACAGACTGGGGTCACTGAAATACAGACTGGGGTCACTGAAATACAGACTGGGATCACTGAAATACAGACTGGGGTCACTGAAATACAGACTGGGGTCACTGAAATACAGATTGAGGTCACTGAAATACAGATTGAGGTCACTGAAATACAGACTGGGGTCACTGAAATACAGACTGGGGTCACTGAAATACAGACTGAGGTCACTGAAATACAGATTGGGGTCCCTGAAATACAGACTCGGGTCACTGAAACACAGACTCGGGTCACTGAAACACAGATTAGTTTCATCTGATCACTAATTTGATCAGTATTAGTCACTGAAAATCAAAGTCCTACTATAAGTGAAGCAGATTAATAAAGAAATTGCAATAAGAAGCCATATACACAAATCAAGACAGCAGATGAGTTGGCTACAGTAATTCTGCCTTTTTTTACCCGATTAACTGCGCCAACGTAATACATCATGGTTGATTGGGGATATTACCTAGGAATCTAGCGGGGGGGATAAAAAACTTATCGCACTAAAGGAAAAAAACAGACTAAAACGCGAGAGTCGAAGGAAACTCGAGACTTCGCGCGGGCGGTTAAAAAGAAGAAGAAGAAGCCGCGTCTCCCTCGATGCACAACTTAATCTCTCCAAGCAAAAAAGCAGAAGAGAGAAGAGGCCCTACAGAGATATCTTCTCAAATTTTCCCTCAACCACCGCCCGACTCGGAGGGGAGTATTTCATGCGAATTAGATTAACGCCGCTAAGCGCAATGGGCTGGGGGCTGGGGGGGGGCGGGGTTGGGTTTCTAGGAAGCCGTCCAAACTCTCTGCCTCATCAATTCTCCCTCCTTCCAACCTTTTTAACTCTTTTAACTGTTAGGCATTCGCTTCGGCTAAAAAATCTTCGCCTCTTCCTTTCCCCTTTCTCGTCTTCTTTAGGCACCTAGCTCTGCGTCACGTGATCTGATCTCGTCTCTCTCTCTCTCTCTCTCTCTCTCTCTCTCTCTCTCACTCTCTCTCTTTCTCTCTCTTTCTCTCTCTATCTCTCTCTCTCTTTCTCTTTCTCTCTCTATCTCTCTCTCTCTCTCTGTCTCTCTGTCCCCGCGTTTCAATTTACTCAATTTGAAACTCACTTTACTCAATTTAAATTGACTTTTTTCAGTCCTTTCTGACTTTCTACCGTGTCAGTGCCCGAGATTGGAGGCGCCCTCCTCTCTCTCTCTCTCTCTCTCCTTCTCTCTCTCTATCTCTCTCTCTCTCTCTCTCTCTCTCTCTCTCTCTCTCTCTCTCTCTCTCTCTCTCTCTCTCTCTCTCTCTCTCTGTCCCCGCGTTTCCCTTCTATCAGGCGTCCGACCCTCGAAAAACTCAATTAAGCCATCCGGACTTCGAGTATCAACTATATAGGGATATAGCCAGCGCGTGCGCGATCTTCATCCCTATATTTCTTTTATCTATCAATATAGCTTTCCCTGTTGCACTCATTTGAGACTGTGGGACTGAGGCGCCGAGCTTAAAGAGGCGGATGAAGAAGGAAGATTTAGATTATTTTATAGCAAGATGAATGAATCGAATATACCCGAATAGAAGCTTAGCCATGATGCAGCAGCACCCGGACCCCAAAGATTTCAACTTTCTTTCTCCTCATTAATTTCCCTCACCCCAGCCCACTGCTCACTCCTCAAAGTTTACTAGCATGCCGCCAACTCCGACAGATCTGATCGAGATGGGCCTTCCCCGTGCTCTGAGGCTGGGGGATGAGATGGGACTCCAATCTATTGGACCTCGTATATAGGCTCTGGCAAAATCAAATCCAGCCGATTTCCAACCAACCAACCCTCCCAAGCACTTCCCGCTCACTTTTCTTTCGTTCTTCTTCCTCACTCTTGAATCTTTTTATGGCCGACTATGGCTACAAGGGAGAAGAAGTGTTCGCCAAGGGGAAGAAAGATCAAGCAAACCTTTTCTGCTAACTCTTCATCCTGGTCTGGCAAACAAGCATCCTATCTATCTTTGGGCGGTGGTTATTCTCCTGGGAGAGAAAGTGTATGAAGAAAAGAGAGAAGTTTGAATGAATTCCAAGTTGAAATTCGGAGATAGACAGTTTTATCGAGGGAAAATGTAAAAGAAAAAATCTTTGACAAATATTAGAGAAAAATAGGCAGATAGTTTGGCAGTGATGCCAAGTCAGCCAGTCAGTCAGTCAGTCATTGTAAATTCATGCACTACGCTAACATCTTCCGCCTGCATTTCCTGGGATAGAAGAAACGTGGGACAAAACAGTCCATTGTGTTCAATAGTTGCCAGGCCAGAGTGAAAATTGTGCAGAAAGGTCGCAATTTATAAAGTCCCTCTGTACTGCACAGTGCTGCGGTTACAGTTGTTGTCACGTGTCCGTATGTGGTTCTCTACCCCTGTGATTCACTACCCCTGTGATTCTCTACCCCTGTGATTCTCTACCCCTGTGATTCTCTACCCCTGTGATTCTCTACCCCTGTGTTTCTCTACCCCTGTGATTATTCTCTACCCCTGTGATTATTCTCTACCCCTGTGATTCTCTACCCCTGTGATTATTCTCTACCCCTGTGATTCTCTACCCCTGTGATTCACTACCCCTGTGATTCTCTGCCCTGTGATTCTCTACCCCTGTGATTCTCTACCCCTATGATTCTCTGCCCCTGTGATTCTCTACCCCTGTGATTCTCTATTCCTATGATTCTCTACCCCTGTGATTCTTTACCCCTGTGATTCTCTTCCCCTATGATACTCCACCCCTGTGATTCTCTACCCCTGTGATTCTCTATTCCTATGATACTCCACTCCTGTGATTCTCTACCACTGTGATTCTCTACCCATATTATTACATGTAGTTCCCTGCATGTCATATTTGTAACTTCTTAATTGGAATTCGTAATTTGACAATGTATAAAAAAGTATGTATTTTTATTGCAAAATATTTTATGTTTAAATCTGGAATCCCGACTTATTTAAATCTGTCATCTATTTTATACGACAGACAACTGTTTTTTTGAGTCCTGTAGCAAGGACTACTTTCTATACTTTTATTACCATACTTACTACTGTTTACTTCACTGTTTTAACGGCAACCCCCCCCTCCATTCTGGAAGCTACTTCTGTGTGCAGCGACGCTCGAATTCTTCTGTTTTTTTTCCCTCGTGCCCCGCCCCCCCCCCGCCAGACTGCAAAGGAATCGATGCAGAACTGCACACACAGGGTGGGAAAGTAAAAGAGGGAGAGGGCGGGAGAGATGAGGGGTAGAACTGGTGGGGGCGGAGGGCAAAGCTAAAACCATCAACACTTCACTGTTCTGCCGGGATCAGATCACAGACTGACAGGATTTTTTCTACTCGCATATATCTTGCAGCTTGTATGGGAAAATTTTGCCACACTTTGGGAGACTTACTATATAGCATATGCTAGCCGCCACTGGGAGAAGAGAGATGGAGGAGTATGAGGCTGTGCACGCGAAGATTCCAAGCTGAGATAATGAGCTCTAAGCCAGGGAGGGCGGGCGAGCGAGAGGGAGAGAGAGGGGCTGGAAAATAGCAACTTTACCCCATTTGGCCACTGTTTCTTCCCAAAACTTCATTACATCAGTCAACAGCTTTAGGCCCAACCACCACAGCCCATCTCGCCGATTCACTCCGATGACCATCACCATCAGCAGCAGCACCAGCATGCCACTTACTGCAACAGCCCATTGCCCTTCATTCACTTTTCTTTCCCTCTTGATTTCTGCAAAACGCCCATCTCTTCTTGGCTCTTAGCTTACATAGGAATACTTAGCCAACGCCTTACATTTACCCGGCCTTGCACATTTACTCAACTTATGTTAACGGCATGTGTAATTATAATACTGAAGTGCATGTTATTGACAACATTCCACCAACTTCAGCGGATTAAGAATGGTTTGTCTAATAGCATTCTTCGTGACGTCGCACCCTGCAATGTCCATGACGTCTCACCGTGAAATTTCCATGACGTCGCACTCTGCAATCTCCATAACATTACATTACACCTTGCAATCTCCATGACGTCGCACTCTGCAATCTCCATAACATTACATTACACCTTGCAATCTCCATGACGTCGCACTCTGCAATCTCCATGACGTCACACCCTGCAATCTCTATGACGTCGCACCCTGCAATATCCATGACGTCACACCCTACAATCTCCATGACGTCGCACTCTGCAATCTCCATGACGTCACACCCTGCAATCTCTATGACGTCGCACTCTGCAATCTCCATGACGTCACACCCTGCAATCTCTATGACGTCGTACTCTGCAATATCCATGACGTCACAACCCTGCAACTCTGCGAGCTAGTTTCGTCTAAAGCAGATCTTGTTACTCACATCTTTCAATACTTTAGGACTGCCTCTTTCTAGTCTCTCCAGTCACTGAAGGACAAGTCCACCTTCCCCCTCCAGGGTCCCCACAATCCCTAATTTGACTCTCCGAACCTGGAAATCAGGGCATTTCATGCAGAGCAGGATGACAAAAAACAAGTCATAATTACAGTGCCCGTACCCAGTCGTAGTCTGACGCAGAATGCATTAGAATACGTCGTACCGATGCATCATTCTAGTACGAGAAAATATGCCCTAAGCAACTAACTGTATTGCGAGAGAATGTGCGTTTCCCTGACATCGTCTTATTTGCTGTCGAGGCGTCGGAACATTTTTCAGAAGATGATGATGGTAATTAAGCCCACCTGCAAAGAGGATGAGGGGTCCTAATTATTGAATGCTAGAAGAAAAGTATAAAGAAAGACGGATAGACCAACGCTGGGATGGTGAGACCCTGGAAACCTTATGATTAGTGGAGAAGGAAGATGGGAAAAGGGGAAATACGGAGATGCAAAGAGGAGGAGTAAGGAAGAGAAGTAGAAATGGGGGAGAAAAGATATCAAGGGTGAGAGAGTGGTTAAAGCGGAAGATTAAACAAAGTATAAAAACTAATTACAAGATAATCAGACTACAGAACAAGCCTCTTCTTCTGAAATTAACGTCGCGGCTCTGCTATATGAGGAGCCGTAGATACGCGGGCACTTTACCACTATTGTAGTAGTATAGTAGTTTCAGCCAGTTAGCACAGCTGGGCAAATCTTTTCTGGCACAAGCCATTCTCTCTCTCTCTGTTTCTCTACCTATAAGTATGAATTAGGATAAGGGAAACCTAATAATCTCCTCGGGAAGAGAGACTATAACAAGCATAATGCAGTATAGGAGAGATTTTTTTAATCCGGTTCCCCCCGAATCTGCAGTGGCTGCAATAGACTTGCCGGACTTGCAGGTAGGGAGACGGTGAAGGGTGGGCCGCGTTGCTGCATGCCTGACAGGATTGGAAAGCAGGAATAACAGAGGAAAATCAAAATCGCTGCAGCTATCTGTTCTGAAAACAGCTCTTCCTCTAGAGGCTAACAGGCAAGAAAGATTCAGGCTTGTGCGCGGAAGACAACAGACCGGATTGGCACTCCCCCCCACCACAGAATTCCGCTTCACTTATATTAATCCGCCGAAGCAGTTTAATCCACGGAGAGCTCAGGAAAAACGCTGCCTCCCTTGCCGCCCGAGGGATTTTATTATTGAGGAAGATTTTAGTAGATTCCTGCGTCGCTTGTCACACGTGTTGCCCCTCCTATATAAAGCTATTGTTTGTGTGCTGATTATTTATAGGCATATAAAAAGCTTTATACGTATGCTATTGTTGGCTTCGAGGTTAAAAATAAGCCATCTAGACATGTACGCAAGTCGTTGGGCGGGGCTGGCATGGCAAAAGCAGAAGAAAAATAGAAGAAAAAGACAGACAGTATTAGGAAGAAATCGCAGCTCAAAGGTAGCATGAGAGGCAACAGCAGGATCTAGTGAAGCTTAGCACTACACTGCATATACATGAAGGCGCCAGATCGAAAAAAGGATTATAGTCTAAAGCAACAGGCCAGTAGGGGGGGGGGGGGGGGGCATTGATCCGCTTCTGCCGTTGCTGTCTGTTGCATTCTGGCCGTTGCAGATTTTCTAATGCAATAATCTGGGTACTAACTAAGTAATAGCTGCATAATAATTACTTTGCAAAATTGTTCCCACATAAGAATAATAGGAAATTGAAAAAAAACTGCGAGAACAACACCTGAAAAAGTCAGATATAGGTTCATATTGTGTTTTTAGTCTGCTTTACCAATAATACCAGAGAGATCGATAATAATAAAAATAACAGACCGCAACCTGCAATGAGCAGCTTAGCTAAATAAGGATTATCGTCATGACCTATTGCATGTAAACAGGATTTACAAACCAGACAAAACTCTCATAAAAGGTTGATAGATTGTGCCAGGGGTGATAAATGTTGATAGAGGGTGACAGGGGGTGATAAAGGTTGATGGAGGGTGACAGAGAGTGATAAAGGTTGATAGAGGGTGACATAGGGTGATAAAGGTTGATAGATTGTGACACGGGGTGATAAAAGTTGATAGAGGGTGCCAGGGTTGATAAAGGTTGATAGAGGGTGACAGAGGGTGATAAAGGTTGATAGAGGGTGACAGAGGGTGATAAAGGTTGATAGAGGGTGACAGAGGGTGATAAAGGTTGATAGAGGGTGACAGAGGGTGATAAAGGTTGATAGAGGGTGACAGAGGGTGATAAAGGTTGATAGAGGGTGACAGAGGGTGATAAAGGTTGATAGAGGGTGACAGAGGGTGATAAAGGTTGATAGAGGGTGACAGAGGGTGATAAAGGTTGATAGAGGGTGACAGAGGGTGATAAAGGTTGATAGAGGGTGACAGAGGGTGATAAAGGTTGATAGAGGGTGACAGAGGGTGATAAAGGTTGACAGAGGGTGACAGAGGGTGATAAAGGTTGATAGAGGGTGACAGAGGGTGATAAAGGTTGATAGAGGGTGACAGAGGGTGATAAAGGTTGATAGAGGGTGACAGAGGGTGATAAAGGTTGATATAGGCCGTGATAGAGGTTGATAAAGGTTGATAGAGGGTGACAGGGGGTAACTAAAGATGACAAAGGGGAGACAGAGGGTGACATAAAAAGACAGGAAGAAAGAAACATACGCGTGGACAGGCACTTAGAGACAGTAAGAACAGGCAGGCGGACACAACACAGAGAAAAACACAGATAAGAGAGACAGAGAGCAAAGATTCGAGAGGTGAAAGGAGTGCTGAAGGTTGAGATTCCGACACAAGACAGAGATAGAGAGAGAGAGAGAGAGAGAGAGATAGATAGAGGGAGAAGACAGGCCAGAGATGGAAGCGTAAACAAGTGAGCCCGAAAAGGGTTGCCTATAGGACCTGGGCACAGTGGATTCGTTCGTACATAAAGGATAGAAAACTACTAAGGAATTTATTTATCCTTCACTTTCGAGCGCATACCTCGCTGCTTTTGCCTTTTCTCTCTCTCTCTCTCTCTCTCTGATATTGCCGATGATTGCACCCGCCACCAACCCCCCAGCCCCTCCCTTATTCGAAGCGACGCTCTCCTGAAAACTCGGCGAAACGAGCAGGCAATTGAATTTCTGGCACGAGTGGGTGGAGATCTTTACTGGATTTATGTGTATGTATATAAGAGTATAAATATATATATTCTGCACCAGCGGAGTCCGGTTGGTAGAAACCTCTCTTGGAGAAAGGAAGAAATGAGAGAGAGAGAGAGAGAGGGGGGAAGCCGAGATAAGACGGAAATCAATAATTCCCAATTTGGAGTCGCAACAGTAGACTTTGGCTCGGTCTTCAACTCTGCACCACTGCCCCATCGCTTTTCCTCTGTAGATTTTTTTATCCCAGAGACCTTAAGACGAAGAAGATGAAGGGCGGGCAACGAAAATCTAATCAATTCCCTCATCATCATGGAGGCTGGCTCTCTGTTGGTTGCTAAGCTAAAATTGCGTTTAGGTTTAGTTAGCTACTCGAACGAAACGTTTTCAATGGAGTTAGTTAGGCCTGTTGAATTTGGTTGTCGGGGGAGAGAGTTTACGAAGTTGGTCAGGGAAGAGAAAGTCGGTTGTCAGAGAAGAGAGTCGGTTGTCAGAGAAGAGAGTCGGTTGTCAGAGAAGAGAGTCTGTTGCCTGATAAGAGGGAGTAGGTTGTCAGAGACGAGAGTCAATTGTCAGAGAAGAGAGTCGGTTGTCAGAGAAGAGAGTCGGTTGTCAGAGAAGAGAGTCTGTTGCCTGATAAGAGGGAGTAGGTTGTCAGAGACGAGAGTTGGTTGTCAGAGATGAGAGTTGGTTGTCAGAGACGAGAGTCGGTTGTCAGAGATGAGAGTCGGTTGTCAGAGAAGAAAGTCAGTTGTCAGAGACGAGAGTCGGTTGTCAGAGATGAGAGTTGGTTGTCAGAGAAGAGATTCGGTTGTTAGAGACGAGAGTCGGTTGTCAGAGAAGAGAGTCTGTTGTCAGAGAAGAGAGAGTCGGTTTTCAGAGACGAGAGTCGGTTTTCAGAGACGAGAGTCGGTTGTCAGAGAAGAGAGAGTCGGTTTTCAGAGACGAGAGTCGGTTTTCAGAGACGAGAGTCGGTTGTCAGAGAAGAGAGTCGGTTGTCAGAGAAGAGAGTCGGTTGTCAGAGACGAGAGTCTGTTGTCAGAGAAGAGAGTTGGTTGTCAGAGACGAGAGTCAATTGTCAGAGAAGAGAGTTGGTTGTCAGAGAAGAGAGTCGGTTGTCAGAGAAGAAAGTCGGTTTTCAGAGAAGAGAGTCGGTTGTCAGAGACGAGAGTGACGTCTGTTGTCAGAGAAGAAAGTTGGTTGTCAGAGACGAGAGTCAATTGTCAGAGAAGAGAGTTGGTTGTCAGAGAAGAGAGTCGGTTGTCAGAGAACAGAGTCAGTTGTCAGAGACGAGAGTCGGTTGTCAGAGACGAGAGTCGGTTGTCAGAGAAGAGAGTCGGTTGTCAGAGAAGAGAGTCAGTTGTCAGAGAAGAAAGTCGGTTTTCAGAGAAGAGAGTCGGTTTTCAGAGACGAGAGTCGGTTGTCAGAGAAGAGAGTCGGTTGTCAGAGACGAGAGTCGGTTGTCAGAGAAAAGAGTCTGTTGTCAGAGAAGAGAGTCGGTTGTCAAAGAAGAGGGTTGGTTGTCAGAGAAGAGAGTCGGTTGTCAGAGAAGAGAGTCTGTTGCCTGATAAGAGGGAATAGGTTGTCAGAGACGAGAGTCAATTGTCAGAGAAGAGAGAATCGATTTTCAGAGAAGAGAGTCGGTTGTCAGAGAAGAGTGTCTGTTGTCAGAGAAGAGAGAGTCGGTTGTCAGAGAAGAGAGTCGGTTTTCAGAGAAGAGAGTCGGTTGTTAGCTACGAGAGTCGGTTGTGAGAGAAGAGAGTCGGTTGTCAGAGAAGAGAGTCGGTTGTCAGATACGAGAGTCAGTTGTCAGAGAAGAAAGTCGGTTTTCAGAGAAGAGAGTCGGTTTTCAGAGACGAGAGTCGGTTGTCAGAGACGAGAGTCGGTTGTCAGAGACGAGAGTCGGTTGTCAGAGAAAAGAGTCTGTTGTCAGAGAAGAGAGTCGGTTGTCAGAGAAGAGGGTTGGTTGTCAGAGACGAGAGTCGGTTGTCAGAGAAGAGAGTCTGTTGCCTGATAAGAGGGAATAGGTTGTCAGAGACGAGAGTCAATTGTCAGAGAATAGAGAGTCGATTTTCAGAGAAGAGAGTCGGTTGTCAGAGAAGAGAGTCGGTTGTCAGAGAAGAGTGTCTGTTGTCAGAGAAGAGAGAGTCGGTTGTCAGAGAAGAGAGTCGGTTTTCAGAGAAGAGAGTCGGTTGTTAGATACGAGAGTCGGTTGTCAGAGAAGAGAGTCGGTTGTCAGAGAAGAGAGTCTGTTGCCTGATAAGAGGGAGTAGGTTGTCAGAGACGAGAGTCGGTTGTCAGAGAAGAGAGAATTGGTTGTCAGAGACGAGAGTCAGTTGTCAGAGAACAGAGTCAGTTGTCAGAGAAGAGAGTCGGTTTTCAGAGAAGAGAGTCGGTTGTCAGAGAAGAGAGTCGGTTGTCAGAGACGAGAGTCGGTTGTCAGAGAAGAGAGTCGGTTGTCAGAGAAGAGAGTCGGTTGTCAGAGACGAGATTCGGTTGTCAGATATGAGAGTCGGTTGTCAGAGACGAGAGTCGGTTGTCAGATACGAGAGTCGGTTGTCAGAGAAGAGATTCGGTTGTCAGAGAAGAAAGTCGGTTGTCAGAGAAGAGAGTCGGGTTGTCAGAGAAGAGAGTCGGTTGTCAGAGACGAGAGTCGGTTGTCAGAGACGAGAGTCGGTTGTCAGAGAAGAGAGCCGGGTTGTCAGAGAAGAGAGTCGGTTGTCAGAGAAGAGAGTCGGTTGTCAGAGAAGAGATTCGGTTGTTAGAGAAGAATGTCAGAGAAGAGATTCGGTTGTTAGAGAAGAAAGTCGGTTGTCAGAGAAGAAAGTCGGTTTTCAGAGAAGAGAGTCGGTTGTCAGAGAAGAGAGTCTGTTGTCAGAGAAGAGAGTCTGTTGTCAGATACGAGAGTCTGTTGTCAGAGACGAGAGTCGATTGTCAGAGAAGAGAGTCGGTTCGTGAATCATGCAGTTTTGGTACTCAGGCTGCACCAGCTCTGCACTCTGAAGTCTACAAGACGCAGAAATGCGAGACTTGGAGATCGGGGCGCTTAGTTGAACAGTTTGAACAAGGCGAAATTCCATCGTAAACAAATCTTAATCTTCATTGGCTGGTGCAAACTGCATTCCATTAAGCCTACTTTCTTTCTCGCTCTCTCTCCTCTTGCTGCTGTGTTTTGCTTGCTTGCAGCAGCGGGCAAAAAAATTGTCCGGAAATCGATCAAGAAGCCGTGGTTGCAGAGTCTGCATCTCCCAGAAGTGCGGTCTCAATACTGGGGAGTCTTTCTCAGCCATCACCCTCATCGATGCGTGCCCCTCAGGCCTCACTTGTGCAGACGCGGGAATTGTTGACATTCTATTTTCCTCAAAAATCGATCCAAACACTGCACCCGATCCAAGAACAAACTTCTTTTTCTCTATAGGGGGAAGCGTTTTATATAGGAATCTGGGAAACGCTTGGAGCTTGACCGGTCGCTGTTGGCTAGCGGCTTTCCTGCCTGCAGTTTTTTTTCTGTGTGGGCGATGTGACTTTAGAGCCGCGGTGGGCATTTGGCCAAAGGTGTGGGACGTTTCTTTTTTTAATTTTCCCCGCAACTAGAAGCCTTGAGACTATTCTGCTCACGTCTCTCTGCCTCTCTGCCTACAACCAGCTTGCCTGCGCGCTGCATCCCAACCGCTTCCCTCTCGATCTCTCCTTCACTTTTTCTCCTCCAATTGATGGCAAAGAGGCTTAGCGCAGTGAGGAGAATCGCGCTCTTAGCCACTAACTAACTTTTGCTCCAACTTCTCAAGCCTATGCCTTCCTGTCTCAACCTTTCTTCTCCCTCCCCACCCCCGTCGATCGCCCTCTTTGGTTCACCTTATTTTAAAAAAGTGTGTCCCAACCCAATGCCTCGACTGTCTGTCTGCCTGTCTGTCTACCTTGCATCTCCGAAAGCATGGATGTGACCGTGACTTTAGGTGGGCGGGGGTTAGCAAGCTCTAGTTAGGGTAAGGCTGGTCTGAGGAGTCTTGGGCGCTCTTCTCTTCAATGAGAGCAAGCAGGCGTTCCGTCTTTTTGGGGGGTAGACGAGGGGGTAACAGGATGAGGCAGTGGCGCATTGGTTGAAGAAGGTGGCCGGCTTTTCGTTTCCAAGCTCCGGGCAACCACAACCTCCCGACCTTTTCTCCTCTCTCTCTCTTCCCAACCACTTGGCCTTCTCTCCTTGATTTTACCCACCTCAGAGAGTTCCTCCAGACTTGTTCACCACAGACTCCGGTGGGCCCGGTACACACACAACAATCGCCGTCTTTCCACGCGGGGTTGGGACCCTCCCTTCAATTCTTTCCCTTGCCCATTTTCCTCCTTCACTTCTCTCTTCCTCCACCCCCCCCCTCTCTCTCTCTCTGTCGCTCTCTTCCTAACACTCCAAAGGCCCACGCAACCCCTCCCGTGGTCTTTTTGTGTTAAAAAGGAAGGACCCCGGGGGCCTCCTTGTAGCCCAACGAACTAGTCTAAAGAGGCAGGCAGCTAAGATATATAGCAGTATAAGCATAGCCAAGACCCCCACTCAGTACGCGCACTGCAGCTCCATGATTTATTAGGATAGTTGTTAGGTTTGCATAGATTTGAAGACCTGTCAGTCCTCTCTCAGCTGGCTATAGCTATAGGCTTGCTGTTGTCCGCACACTGCATTCCTCCAAAAAGTCTATATCTATTTGAATCGATTCCCAACAAGCCTATAGCGAGGTGTTGTGTACGCGCCCGGCACGCATCAAAGTGCAGGTGTACATCAACTGTACAAATTACGTCACAACTATATAGGCCCATATATATTCACTTTAGATCAGAAAGGCATTGATTGCTATATAGGCGATTTTCTAACGCTTTTTATTACCGACCAAAGTTGTTCAAGCAAAGACCAACCAACACATTTCTGAGGAAATAAAATGTTGTCCTCTACAGCTGTCAAGAGCTCGGACTCATTGGTAAGTATGTAGCAGTGTTGAGATTTATTTTGAAGCTATCGTTTCTTTCTTATTCGAATCTGCGTGACCTCTCATTTGGAACCTTTGATCTTGTACCGCCGAAATTTTCTGATTAGATATGGCAGTATCTGAGTACCTTCAATACCTTGGCGCTTCAACTGAACCTGCTGCTGCTGCTATATGTCATTGAGCTTGAGAATTGAAAATATTTTTATTCAAATAAAGTTACAGACCCTGAGTTTCAAGCTGTAGCGTTAAACACAACACAGTTAATTGTTTCTCCTGACCAACTTGGCTTTCTTCCTGACCCACTTGGCTTTCTTTCCTGACCTACTTGGCTTTCTTTCCTGACCCACTTGGCTTTCTTTCCTGACCTGCTTGGCTTTCTTTCCTGACCTACTTGGCTTTCTTTCCTGACCTACTTGGTCTTCCTTCCTGACCTACTTGGCTTTCTTTCCTGACCTACTTGGTCTTCCTTCCTGACCTACTTGGCCTTCCTTCCTGACCTATTTGGCCTTCCTTCCTTCCTGACCTACTTGGCCTTCCTTCCTGACCTACTTGGCCTTCCTTCCTGACCTACTTGGCCTTCCTTCCTGACCTACTTGGCCTTCCTTCCTGACCTACTTGGCCTTCCTTCCTGACCTACTTGGCCTTCCTTCCTGACCTACTTGGCCCTTCCTTGATGACCTACTTAGATTTCCTTCCTGATTTTTCTTTATCTGACTTGTAAACTTAAGTTTAATAAAAAATTCCCTTAAAAGATTCACAACACTTAATTCCTACGAATTGGTGCCATCGAAATTCCAAAATGTCCTACTAGTAAGTAGTAAAACGCCGCCAATTTAATCGGATTTTAAACAACAAGTTCGATTTAACTTTTATACGATTTTCTCTATCGGAAGTAGATTTAAAGACGGTAGGATCGTTTCTTTTCCCTTTTCCCTCGAAATCCTCTTTATACCAAGCTAACTAACTAGCCTGTTGGACTCCCAGTCCCACGGCACACCCCAAGTTTGGCAGTTCCAGGCGTATCCACTAATACAATCAGCTTCCTCCTTATTGATCTAAGTGATTGTATTTTCTGTTGGAAGCTCTCTGGCTAGTCGAGAAAAGAAAGTCCTTGCCTCTGATTGATGCTTTTTTTCGGGGCAAGCCAGCAAGGTCCATCCCCGCGGTGCCAGTTGCTTTTTCTCTCTTAGGAGGGAGGGAGGAAAATTCTTTTTTTTATTTCTGCTTCTTATATATGCCGAACCATTTTCGAAAAGCGCAGTCATGCCCCGCCTAGCTCAAATTGAGTTCCCCTCCTGTCTGTGTGCCCGACCGACCGACCGACACTCTCCTGCCTTGAAGTTCTCTCTCGACTTGACCGCGGGTCTGTCTGTATATGGCCTTGGGCCTAATTTTCTACAACAATTGGTTCTGAATTGAGGAGCGAGAGTCGAGAGGAGTGAAGCAGGGCAGAGGCAGAGCTAGAAAGAGAAGAGAGAATGAGGTTTTTTTCATTGGGAAAATGATATAAAAGCAGGGAGCTGGCTAGTGGGACGAAGGAAGCAAGTAGGAAGATTTGGTCGAAAAAGGCTACGAAATTTCACATAGTTCAGCAGACCGAGGCGCAAGTCTGCAGTTGCGAACCCTAACTAATCGAAGTCTCTAATAACTTATAAAGAGATATAATAATCAAGCAGTATTGAGCCATAGCCAGAAGAAGAAATTTGAAGAGCAGCAAAATTTGTTTAACCGAGAGAGACGTCAGCAAAAGAGAAAAAGAAGAGGACCAGCACACCGAGCGCGCGCAGACAAGCGCCTGGTCGACACTGCCTGCCGAAATTCCCCTCCACCTCCGCTCTCACACCCCTCCTTAGAGCCTATAAGCTCAGTTTTATACTCTTCTATTATAAAGCAATCTTGGTCTTAGCAGCAGCAGCAGCAATCAGCTCAAGACAATCTCTCTCTCTCTCTGTGCGGTATTAGGCACTGTTAGGCTTTAGGCACCCCACAATCTACTCAGTTGCTCAGTTGCTCAGTTGCTCAGCCCCTGCAGCTCTTCACACTAGGGTACTCCACACCACACACAAACACTCCAGGCTGGTTGCAGAAGCATTTGCTTAGCAGTGCCTGTCAGCTAACCCCCCTCCCGAATCCATCCACCCCAAACAACGCCACTTGCCTGTCCGTCAAAGAAGACACACACACACACACACACACGGCCTTCTCTAGCTTGCATTTAACTGTAGATTTAGATTAGGAGGACACATAATATTCAGGTTCCAATCTTCTTTAACTGTACTGTTTGCTCATCATCAGAATATTAAAAGGGCTAGCGCTTAAATTATTTTACTAGAACTTAGAACTCGTTCTAAGTCAACGTCAACATTAGTTTTTAACACTACTACTAATAATATACTGACTACCGAATATTTAGTATTTAGTTTCAGTAAAAAGCTATCAAGAGAAAAACCCCCAACACAGGCCCAAAGGGTTGAGCCAACCCCTACCCCCGACCCGCTTCAGACCCCCCAGCCAGCCAATTAAAACAGCACCCCAGTCCCGACCCTGACCGCCTCCTCTCGGGTTGAACCCAGCCCCAATTTTCTGATAAAATTTTCACACTTCGGATCTCCTGCTGGTCCGGCGGCGTTCGGCTCGTATTTTGGTTTTGTTGCCCTTAGCCTTGTTTAGAACAGAAAAGCGAAGGAAGTGACTGCCTAATTATTATCTAAGCATTATCAAGGTTTTACTCAGTCTCAATATATAGGGTGTCGCCTTTCACCCACTTTCTCTTATCGATCTTATTAATTTAAGTAGAAATTGAGCTGAAAACAGAGGAAAGTACGAGCACAGACTTGGTCACCCAGCTTCTATTGTCCCAAATCCTTGCTACAAAGAAAAGCGTTATAAAATGTACACATCAATAGCGCCAAGTCTAAGCCTACCAAATCCGTCATTAATATCTAACAATTTGTCTCTAACGCAACAGCAGCAACTGCAGAAGACCAAGAAAGTATTCGTTGGCGGTATAAGCAACAGCACGACTGCGGACGAATTGAAGGAGCATTTCTGCAAGTTTGGCAAGGTGAGTTCCGCTTGTTTTACTTTTTCTACAAAACGTTTTATTGCTTAACATAGCTTTTTATTTCCAATTAACAACAATATCGTTGTACTAACGGTGATATCGAATTGCCTCTTTTTGTCTAAATCGATTAAACACGACGAAACGATTAAAATTAAATAAATCGCGAACTCCACGCATTCAATTGAATTCAACCGTTAGCTAGCTAAATGGCCCCCGCCGCTTATCTACGTTCATTTCGCTGCTCTTTTCTGCATGCAGGCCCTTGAATAATTTGTTAAACTTATTGCAATTACCTTAGTCGGTCTGTGGGGCCACATAATAGCCACTTTAGCACGATCTTTATTTTATTAATTTTAATTTAGTCTCGGCGGGGGCTGGCCTTTAATTTGGCATCTCTCGCGTTGAAAAGTTTTCAAGTCTGAGACTTGTTTTACGCTCGTACATCACATGTTGGTTGCTCAGCCAGGATCGCTTTTGCAAGTTCGAAAACTTTTACATAGTCGAATTCGTTTTAAGATTCGAGCTTGGGATAGATTCTGTCTTTTAACAATGTAAAATTTCAAGCTTATTATTAAATGCCTTCATACAGTAATGGCAATTTTTAGCTCGCATAGCGGCAGCCTAACATTGTACGGGCATAAAGTGTCAAAAAAATTTCTGCTTTAGTCATTGTGCGGTAGCTTGCACTAGTCAAGAAAGAGTTGCAATAAATTCATTAATTCGCATTAGAAGACTGAGTTAGAAGGGTAGCTATAATGGCTTTGACATATCCATTAGCTATGAGTTCAAGTTTACTGAGTTCGTTTAATTTAAGAAATTTTAAACTGTGCAGAAAGAAAAGAAAAGCACGAAAAAGCAGACGAAAGTCGCGAGAAAAATAAGATGCTTAGTGTGTGTTGAGGCGTTCGCTTCTCGTTTACATTGACGTTAATTTATTCTGGCATAAGTTCGTTACATTTCTTTACTATTAATCTCTCACTCTCCTTTCACTCCTAACTTTCTAATACCTTTTATCTGTCACTCTTTCCCATTTTTTCTGTCACTTCCCGTTCCACCTGTCACTCTCCCCATTCCATCTGTCACTCTCCCCATTCCATCTGTCACTCTCCCCATTCCATCTGTCACTCTCCCCCATTCCATCTGTCACTCTCCCCCATTCCATCTATCACTCTCCCCCATTCCATCTGTCACTCTCCCCCATTCCATCTATCACTCTCCCCCATTCCATCTGTCACTCTCCCCCATTCCATCTGTCACTCTCCCCCATTCCATATGTCACTCTCCCCCATTCCATCTGTCACTCTCCCCCATTCCATCTGTCACTCTCCCCCATTCCATCTATCACTCTCCCCCATTCCATATGTCACTCTCCCCATTCCATATGTCACTCTCCCCATTCCATCTGTCACTCTCCCCCATTCCATCTGTCACTCTCCCCCATTCCATCTGTCACTCTCCCCCATTCCATCTGTCACTCTCCCCCATTCCATATGTCACTCTCCCCCATTCCATATGTCACTCTCCCCATTCCATCTGTCACTCTCCCCATTCCATCTGTCACTCTCCCCCATTCCATCTGTCACTCTCCCCCATTCCATCTGTCACTCTCCCCATTCCATATGTCACTCTCCCCCATTCCATCTGTCACTCTCCCCCATTCCATCTGTCACTCTCCCCCATTCCATCTGTCACTCTCCCCCATTCCATATGTCACTCTCCCCCATTCCATCTGTCACTCTCCCCCATTCCATCTGTCACTCTCCCCCATTCCATCTGTCACTCTCCCCCATTCCATCTGTCACTCTCCCCCATTCCATCTGTCACTCTCCCCCATTCCATATGTCACTCTCCCCCATTCCATCTGTCACTCTCCCCCATTCCATCTGTCACTCTCCCCCATTCCATATGTCACTCTCCCCCATTCCATCTGTCACTCTCCCCCATTCCATCTGTCACTCTCCCCCGTTCCATACGTCACTCTCCCCCATTCCATATGTCACTCTCCCCCATTCCATATGTCACTCCCCATTCCATTTGTCACTCTCCCCCATTCCATATGTCACTCTCCCCGTTCTATCTGTCACTCTCTCCCATAACATGTCCCTCTCCCCCGTTCTATCTGTCACTACCCCATTCCATATGTCACTCTCCCCGTTCCATCTGTCACTCTCCCCCGTTCCATCTGTCACTCTCCCTTGTTCCATCTGTCCGTCTTTTCACTCCGTAAAATTCACTCGATCCTCTATCACACCCGCCTGTTAGCTGAAGCAGAATCTTACTAAATTTTATACTCTTTGCAACCTTTCCGAACTTCCTCCGAGTCCTAGAGAAACTCCTTAAAGAGTCCTACACTCTTCTCTTCGTTAAGTTGCCCGCGTCACTCAAGTCAGTCAGTCGACGACTTTAACTTAACTTTCTCTCTCTCTCTCTCTCTCTCTCTCTCTCTCTCTCTCTCTCTCTCTCTCTCTCTCTCTCTCTCTCTCTCTCTCTCTCTCTCTCTCTCTCTCTCTCTCTCTTTCTCTCTCTAATCCCAGTGCCTGCATCCATTTCCTGTCGTGGTCACGCGCAAGGTTGACATTAGCAACGCCAACTCCAGCATCCCATTATAAAGCTTTCTCACCCAGTCCCACTCTGCGTCCGCGTGTTGCCAATGTCTAACTTGAGGCCTTGGCACGAGCTGAGCTCTGCGTATAATATCAGTTAATTCATTTCTAGAACCCAGTGCTATGTGTACAGAGTAAGCTTAATGATAGAACACATTTTCCTATGTAAGCGGATGTTCACGCACACAGAAAGACGCACCTGTTTTTCTAGAATTTTTTTTACCTGACCTGTGTATAAAGTTATTAGCCTTGTTAAGTGGTGCATCTGCCATGCTGATAGACAGGGAGCTACTTTATAAATTTGTGAAGTTACTATAAGTTTGTGAATTGTCAATTAGTTTGTGAAGTTGCTATTAGTTTGTGAAGTTTCTGTTAGTTTGTGAAAGCTCTGAGACATGCGAAATGCTTTAGGGCAATTATTTCAATCAGCGATATTGTTTCATTGTTCCGAAGGACTTCTTATGTACTACTCAGATTGAGATATTAATTTTGTATTTGAAATGCTAAAATGACGTAATCTGTTTTTTTTTAAATTCTAATAATTTATTAGATTAACTATTTCTAAACCCGGTAATTCGTTTTCAGATTGAAAGCTGCGAACTGATGATGGACAAGACTACTAATAGACATAGAGGTAATTCTTCGTTTATAGATCTATCTAAATATAATGTCTGTCTGTCTGTCTCTGTCTGTCTGTCTGTCTGTCTGTCTGTCTGTCTGTCTTAGTGTCTTAGTGTCTGTCTGTCTGTCTGTCTGTGTGTCTGTCTGTGTGTGTGTCTGTCTGTCTGTCTGTCTGTCTGTCTGTCTGTCTGTCTGTCTGTCTGTCTGTCTGTCTGTCTGTCTGTCTGTCTGTCTGTCTGTCTGTCTGTCTGTCTGTCAATCTTAATGTCTGTCTGTCTGTCTGTCTGTCTGTCTGTCAATCTTAATGTCTGTCTGTCTGTCTGTCTTAGTGTCTTAGTGTCTTAGTGTCTGTCTGTCTGTCTGTCTGTCTGTCTGTCTGTCTGTCTGTCTGTCTGTGTCTGTCTGTCTGTCTGTCTGTCTGTCTGTCTGTCTGTCTGTCTGTCTGTCTGTCTGTCTGTCTGTCTGTGTGTACATCCATATCTAATGACCCATCACCCTGCTAACAAGATCCACTCTTATAACAAGCTGCAGGCGCAAGCCCAAAAAGTATATTACAGCAGCAGCAGCAACAGCAGCAGCATCTTGGTCTGCAGAAAAAGGAATGCCCCACAGTTAAGAGAAAACTAATGCGAAATACAGAAATTTTACACCCCCTAACTATCCCACATACTGGAGCGACTGTGTTTCAACGCTGTAGAGGGTGACAAAGACGGATGGATGGGCGGCATTGACAGGCACGACCGCAGTCAGCTCTCTCTCTCCCTCTTCCCTGCAATGCTATACAAGGGCTTAACAAATCCATGAAAAACTGTAAATTAGTCCCAGAGTCCCAGCATTTTAGGTAAACCGGTTTAAGACTTACCACACTGAGCCCAAGTACACCTCTATTTCTAAGGATGTTTCCTAGAATAGTACAGGAAGATCGCAAGTCCTATTGGATTGTAAATGATTTGCAAACAGTTTGACTGTAGTTAGCAAAATTGCAACCAATTTTCCAAGAAGGAAAGAAATTCTTAGGACCGTTTAGAAAGATGTTTTTTACATCCTATGCATAGCGTTTACTGTACCAGTGGTTGTTTAGCGAAATAATAATCAAAATCTATACATACAGTAATCTAATGCTATTCTTATTGCGCATCTAAGTTGATGGAAACCATGAGACCAAAAGATAAAGTTTCTGCCGCTCTAAGTTTTCCTGTGACTGTTTCTGTGTTTGTTGCGCTGTATCGGATCTGTGTTTCTGCAAGCTCGCTTGCTACCGGCTTGCTTGCCAGCTGCCTCTGGATGAAGCCTATTTATGTATGTAAATGTGATATCTATCTATCTATCTATCTATCTATCTATCTATCTATCTATCTATCTATCTATCTATCTATCTATCTATCTATCTATCTATCTATCTATCTATCTATCTATCTATCTATCTATCTATCTATCTATCTATCTATCTATCTATCTATCTATCTATTTATCTATCTATCTATCTATCTATCTATCTATCTATCTATCTATCTATCTATCTATCTATCTATCTATCTATCTATCTATCTATCTATCTATCTATCTATCTATCTATCTATCTATCTATCTATCTATCTATCTATCTATCTATCTATCTATCTATCTATCTATCTATCTATCTATCTATCTAATCTATTTATATATCTATCTATCTATCTATCTATCTATCTATCTATCTATATCTGGTTTTAGTTCACTTCACTCGTCAAGCATATTCCCCAAAAACACACGCAGGCTTCGGCTTTGTGACCTTCGAGATGGAAGAATCAGCCGATAAAGTGTGCGACATTCATTTTCACGAGCTAAACAGCAAGATGGTTGAGTGCAAGAAGGCCCTGCCCAAGGAGGTCATGATGCCGTATACGAATCTAAAAGGACGAGGTGGAGCTCTTTTAAGACCACTGCGTGAGTTATTCTAGAACTGAGATTGAAATGTTTATAGAATGTGAGAAAGACTGCGATTAGAAGATTTATGAGTAGTTAAAGATTTATTGACTTGAGCGGTTTTGAAAATCAAGACGATGAAGAAGAATATTTCAATGATTTGGGATAAAAGGGACTCTTATTTGCCGAATAAACTTCAGGAAAATGGGATACAATTATTGGGATAAAATTGATTTGGGATCAGAGATGTGGTATCCGAGAAGATGTGGGATCAGAGAAGATGTGGTATCAGAGAAGATGTGGAATCAGAGATGTGGAATCAGAGAAGATGTGGAATCAGAGAAGATGTGGAATCAGAGAAGATGTGGAATCAGAGAAGATGTGGAATCAGAGAAGATGTGGAATCAGAGAAGATGTGGAATCAGAGAAGATGTGGGATCAGAGAAGATGTGGGATCAGAGAAGATGTGGGATCAGAGAAGATGTGGGATCAGAGAAGATGTGGAATCAGAGAAAATGTGGAATCAGAGATGTGGAATCAGAGAAGTGGGATCAGAGAAGATGTGGAATCAGAGATGTGGGATCAGAGAAAATGTGAAATCAGAGATGTGGAATCAGAGATGTGGGATCAGAGAAGATGTGGAATCAGAGATGTGGGATCAGAGAAGATGTTGAATCAGAGAAGATGTGGGATCAGAGAAGATGTGGGATCAGAGAAGATGTGGAATCAGAGAAGATGTGGGATCAGAGAAGATGTGGGATCAGAGAAGATGTGGGATCAGAGAAGATGTGGGATCAGAGAAGATGTGGAATCAGAGAAGATGTGGAATCAGAGAAGATGTGGGATCAGAGAAGATGTGGAATCAGAGAAAATGTGGAATCAGAGAAGATGTGGGATCAGAGAAGATGTGGGATCAGAGAAGATGTGGGATCAGAGAAGATGTGGGATCAGAGAAGATGTGGAATCAGAGAAGATGTGGAATCAGAGAAGATGTGGGATCAGAGAAGATGTGGAATCAGAGAAAATGTGGAATCAGAGATGTGGGATCAGAGAAGATGTGGAATCAGAGAAGATGTGGAATCAGAGAAGATGTGGGATCAGAGAAGATGTGGGATCAGAGAAGATGTGGAATCAGAGAAGATGTGGGATCAGAGAAGATGTGGGATCAGAGAAGATGTGGGATCAGAGAAGATGTGGGATCAGAGAAGATATGGGATCAGAGAAGATATGGGATCAGAGAAGATATGCGATCAGAGAAGATGTGGAATCAAATATGTGGGATCAGAGAAGATATGGAATCAGAGAAGATGTGGCATCAGAGAAGATATGGAATCAGAGAAGATGTGGCAAGCTTAGCATCCAACAATCGCAATATCCACTCAACCCCCCTGCAGTGTACCTCCCTGGCCAGCTACCAGTGTCCTACGCGCTCACTGCTGGTTCAGCCGCCGCAGGCCTGGCGAACCCCAACGCAGCCGCTGCCGCAGCCGCCGCAGCCGCCGCGGCCGCTTCAGCTCGTCAGCAAGCGGCAGCTGCCGCTGCAGCTGCAGCAGCCGCAGTGCCGCAGTCTCCAGCCGCTACAGGCTACTACAGTCTGCCCGGGTACTACCTGCCCGCAGGTGAGCCGCCGCTGTTGCGCTTTCAGTTTTTTACTGATAATTGGTTGATGTTGCCCAAGCCTAAGACATAGAATATACTGACCAAGGTTTTCTACCGTGATTAATTTATTAATAAATTTTTATGCGAAAGTATCTGTTAGTCACATGATAATTGCGCCATCCAATAGTGATACGCATGTGTTACTATTGGTCAAGAGAACGTCACGTGACAATTATCTTGTCCAATAGCAATACGCTTGCATTGCTATTGGTCTAGAGTCGGTCACGTGATAATTGTCTTGTCCAATAGCAATACGCTTGCATTGCTATTGGTCTAGAGTCGGTCACGTGACAATTGTCTTGTCCAATAGCAATACGCTTGCATTGCTATTGGTCTAGAGTCGGTCACGTGACAATTATCTTGTCCAATAGCGATACGTCTGCATTGCCATTGGGCGAGAGCTGATCACGTGACACTCACATGGTCTAATAGCAATACGCCTGTGTTTCGTTTGCTTGCTGTCACTGGTAACGTCCAGAATAAAATTTGAGATAAATGAACTTCGTGAAATGCCTTACAACTTTTATGACTACAATATGCAATAATAAATTTATATAGCTAAAACTTATTTCTTCTTCTCTCCCCATTTTCTTCACAAATTATTTTACGAATTAAACAAAGTGCAATTTTTGTAAAAGAAAATTGCCCCCGTGAGTGAATCGTGGACGCTAAATTTGGTATTGTTGGTAAGAAAGATTTTTCGTTGGAAGTTGCAAGTAAAGCTTAGCTCTCTGCCTAGATCTTCTCTGGTTCTCTGAGCCCTCACTCTTCAGAATGATGAAGAATTTAGTTTAATTGACTCCCTCGTAGACTTTTCCTGATCTCAATCAGACACTGATTCAGCAATTTAGCGTGCGGAATCGGAACACTCCCCACGTTTCACTGCAATTAGTTCTCGAGTATAAATGCAATCAAATAGATTTTACAGTAGCTTATGCTACTAATAGTAAATTATATAATAGTTGCGAAATTTGTTCGTTTTTTAGTAATCTAATATTTTTATATTTTACATATAATGTGGTAGATTTATTAAATATTTTCAATTATTACTCATCTGTGTAGAGACTGTCTGTTTTTTGTATAGCAAGATGATTATTGTATGGGAGGTTCTTAAGGCCCCTGTATTTTATATTAATCGTAATAGGCGACTAATTAGAATTGATTTTTAGCATAGATTTCGCGGCTTGCAAATTGCAATTGTGAATTAGTTTAAATTGTACACATTTAATCTGCCAATGCGTCGTAAAATTATAAGCACATTTTGCGGTGCGATCAGCATAGAGTAGACAGGCCTTAGTTACTGTTAGATTGGAAACATTTCGAATTGATTATTTTTGTAATTATACGCTCTTAGATGAGGTATTTCCTCTAATTGACAAATTGAAATTGTCAAATTGTGTTGACAGTTACTGTAATTTTCAATTTGCCGTTTTTTAATAAGTGCTACAAAATTTCAGTAGATTTTTTGGATCTCTTTGGAGCTAGATCTAATCTCAATGAATGTAGATATGATCTCAAAAGATTTGGATCTAATTTCAGGAGAGGTAGATCTAATCTTAGGAGATGTAGATCTAATCTTAAGAGATGTAGATCTAATCTCAAATCTCAAGGGATGTAGATCTGATCTCAAGGGATGTAAATCTGATCTCAAGGGATTAGATCTAAACTTAAGGGATATAGATCTAGTCTCAAGGGATGTAGATCTACCCTCAAGAAATGTAGATCTAATCTTAATGGATGCAGTTTGATCTCAAAAGATGTAGATCTAATTTCAAGAGATGTAGATCTAATCTTAGGAGATGTAGATCTAATCTTAAGAGATGTAGATCTAGTCTCAAGAAATGTAGATTTAATCTCAAGGCACTTAAATCAACTATCAAGGGATGTAGATCTACTCTCAAGAGATGTAGATCAAATCTCAAATCTCAAGGGATGTAGATCTGATCTCAAGGGATGTAAATCTTATCTCAAGGGATTAGATCTAAACTTAAGGGATATAGATCTAGCCTCAAGGGATTTAGATCTAATCTCAAGAAATGTAGATCTAATCTCAAGGGATGTATGTCTAATTTCAAGAGATCTAGAGATCGTAGGAGATATAGATCTAATCTCAAAGGATCTCAGGGGATTTAGATCTAATCTCAAGAAATGTAGATTTAATCTCAAGGCACTTAGATTAAATATCAAGGGATGTACATGTAGATCTACTCTCAAGAGATGTAGGTCTAATCTCAAGGGATGTAAATCTGATCTCAAGGGATTAGATATAAACTCAAGGGATCTAGTCTAGTCTCGAGGGATGTAGATTTAATCTCAAGGAATGTACATCTAGTCTCAAGGATTGCAGATCTAATCTTAAGTAGATCTAAATCCATTCTCAATTAAATATGATCGATTTAGTCTCCATGGATCTAGATCTAGTATTTTTGGATTTACGATCCAATCTCAATAAAACCGCATCTCATCTAATCAACATCTAGCTAATCTCACATTTCTTTTGTCCGATTTTGCTATATGAAAATTTGGTAATCGATTGTAATACGTGTAAATTCGTTTCCATATTAACATATACAGCTGTTGCGGAATTATAAAAAGCCTAGTAAACTTTAGAAATAGCTACTACTGCTGTTAGTAAAACATTGGACACGCTATTCCAATCAATTCATCAATAATTGAATCAATCAACCATCAATCAATCAATCAACCATCAATCAATAAATCAACCATCAATCAATCAATCAACCATCAATCAATCAATCAACCATCAAGCACTTAATCCATAAATACATCAATTAATTAATCAATCAATCAATCAATCCACCAATCAACCCATCAATCAATCAATCAATCAATTCATCAATTCATCAATCAATCAATCAATCAATCAACCAATCAATCAATCAATCCATCCATCAATTCATCAATCAATCAATCAATCAATCAATCAATCAATTCATCCATCAATTCATCCATCACTCAATCCATCAATCAATCAATCAACCAATCAATCAATCAATCAATCCATCAACCAATCCATCAATTCATCAATCAATCAATCAATCAATCAATCAATCAATCCATCAACCAATCCATCAATCCATCAAGCAATCAATCAATAAATCAATCCATCAATTCATCAATCAATCAATCAATCTATTCGGTTCGCCATCCCACCATTCTCAGCGGGAGGCGGCGCCTATTCCTGCTTCCCCGCCATCTCCCAAGACCCCGCGAGCAGCCTCTGCTCCTCCCTGGATTTCGGCGGCGTTGGCGGCAGCGCGATTGCGTTGCACGTTAAATCGCCGCAGGCGTCTTACAGTCTGCAGATTGCTAGACCAGGTACTGTAGTAGTGATAGTAGTCTTGTATCTAATTAGCTAGCATTAGTTTTAGCTGTTAGTTAGTCTTAGTAGTTGCAGTTGCTTAATTAGACTGAAATTATTTGTTTATTAGCCACCTGATGTAGTTTTACGCTGATAGAGCGTTCCGGGCGTGTCTATTCTAATTTTCTTAATCCCAATACGTTTATCCCAAATCCTTATTCATTTTATAAAGATCCCTAATCCCCTCACCCAGATCCCTACTATCCTCACAGATCCATAATCAACTCACATAGATATCTAATCCCATCACCCAGATCTCTTATCCCATCACCCAGATCCCTGGACCCTAATACCCTCACCTAGATCTCTAATCCCCTCACCTAGATCCCTAATCCCCTTACCTAGATCCCTAATCCCATCACCCAGATCCCTAATCCGCTCACCTAGATCTCTTATCCTATCACCTAGATCCCTAATCCCATCACCTAGATCATTAATCCCCTCACCTAGATCCCTAATTCCTTCACCTAGATCCCAAACCTGCTCACGACACACAACTTGCACTATTACCATTAAAGGGCTTAACCTAATGCACTTACATTTAGCCAAAAATATTAAAATATGCTATGTCAAAAAATGGAAATTTGTAATTTTGCAAATATCAAAAATTGGATGTAGATTTTAGTATTAGCATACCTGTAGTTGTGGTTGCATGTACGTGTAATTAAAATAATCTTATCGGAAGCAGACTTTTGAGAATACTGATAATCGGTTTATTTGTTAAACTGCATCTTCAACTCTCAAAGTTTCAGTGCGTATAAAATATTCGATTTTTTTTACTTTTCAAACGCAAAGTGAACTACACAACATATCGGCAGCTATGCAGCTAAGCAGCTAAGATATGAGCCCCCTGCAGCTAAGTCAAGTCAAGTAAGGCAGATATGCAACTATTGTCTTCTTCTTTGTCCCTAAATACTCAGTGTGAACAATAACAAACAAATACGTTAAAGGAAACGAATCTCATGGGAAACTCTCTGGAAATCTCGCAGGAAGCCTCTCTGGAAATCTCAGAGGAAGCCTCTCTGGAATCGCACTAGAAGCATCTCTGGAAATCTCACTAGAAGCCTCTCTGGAAATCTCACTAGAAGCCTCTCTGGAAATCTCAGAGGAAGTCTCTCTGGAATCCCACTAGAAGCCTCTCTGGAAATCTCACTAGAAGCCTCTCTGGAAATCTCACTAGAAGCCTCTCTGGAAATCTCACTAGAAGCCTGTCTGGAAATCTCACTAGAAGCCTCTCTGGGAATCCCACTAGAAGCCTCTCTGGAAATCTCACTAGAAGCCTCTCTGGAAATCTCACAGGAAGCCTCTCTGGAAATCTCACTAGAAGCCTCTCTGGAAATCTCACTAGAAGTCTCTCTGGAAATCTCACTAGAAGCCTCTCTGGGAATCCCACTAGAAGCCTCTCTGGAAATCTCACTAGAAGCCTCTCTGGAAATCTTACTAGAAGCCTCTCTGGAAATCTCATTAGAAGCCTCTCTGGAAATCTCACAGAAACTCTCCCAGAGAATCTACATGGAAATCTTGACGGAAATGGAATCACCAGCCAACATCTAACTGCATCTATTTAGCATGGTTTATCAAAGCCAAAGTTAACGACAAAGACAAAATAAAGTAGAACACGATCTCATTTCAATTTCCTGTCACCTAAGATTCGCTCAGACTCTTGCTGTTTATCAGTTTTCCAGTATAATTGAAATCCGATCCCTGCAAATATTGATACCCAGTTTGCTTGTATTTTCGACACAATTTTGCCTTAGTTAATTATTAAGAAGGAAACGGAATTTCTTCTCTGAAACGGACTGTCTTTGTTTTGTGCAGATCTGCATTAAGCAAAAATTTGGTTTTCATTAATGACTGCGATAAAACATTTTTAGAGTTAGTATTCGTTTTAGCCTTTAACAAAAATGGCTCATATCGGTAATAGTAGTATTATTTTATTGATTTTTGTCCAATCTCTGAGCTTCCCTCTTCATCTCTCTTCCTTTATCTGTTCTCCCTTCTTCTCCCCACCCTTCATCTCCCTTCCCTTTATCTCCCCTACCTTTACCTGTTCTCCTTCATTTTTGCCCTCCCTTCATCTCCCCTCCTTTCATCTGTTCTCCCTTCATATTCTCTCCCTCGTCTTCACTTAATTCATATCCACTCCTTTCATCTCCCTTTCATTTATCTGTTTTCCCTTCATCTCTTCTCCTCCTCTCTTTTTTCATCTCCCCTCTCTTTATTTCCTCTCCCTTCGTCTCCCCTCCTTCGTTTTCTCTCCTTTCGTCCTCTCCCTTCATCTCCTCCCTTCTTCCTCTTCCTCTCGCGTTGCCTTGCAACCCAAACCCCAACCCAGCCAATTCGAACTCTCGCATCCCCCGACAGCTCCGCCGATGATGTACGGCGCTCCCGGCGCCACGGGCCAGCTGGTGACCTCCTCCAGCCGGGCCCTCGTGCCGACCAGCAGTGCCGCCGCTCTGTCAGCCACCGGCGCCAACCCAGCCGACATCTACGGTCAGGACTTCGCCGCTCTGCTTCAGCAGGCTGCTGCGGCTGCAGCCGCTTCTGGAAGCATCCAGCAGCAGCAGCAGCAGCAGCAACAACAACAGCAGCAGCAACAGGCAGCTCTTGCAGCGGTGAGTGCTGGCTCAGCAGCAGCGGCCGGTGCCTGCACAGCCGGTGTCAAGCGACCCGGCTGCGACCTGACCAATGCAGCATCCGTGCTGCCAGCTAAGCTGTACGGCCAGGTGAGAGGCTACGAAATTCGGGAGGATGTGTCGCCGATGCAGATGATGAGATGGGATTCTGTAGGGATTCTGTAGGGGAGGCTGAGAGCTGAGACCATGAGATTTTATTGACAGAATGAACGTCTGGAGTGCCACGTGACCCCCTTCACAGCCATGAGGGCCAGCCCCCCAAAAACACAGCGAGTGTACATGCCTGAGTGTACATTTTTAGTGTTTAATAATAAGAAAAATTTATTATTGATTTGCAACGACAGCTCAGCCGCAGCTATCGCGCGGCGCATCTGAAGGCTGCGTACGGCTGTTCAGTCCAAGGACTGGGGGGTCGCCACACACAGCCTCAATTACCCCTCTTTCTCTCTCTCTCTCTCTCTCTCTCTCTCTCTCTCTCTCTCTCTCTCTCTCTCTCTCTCTCTCTCTCTCTCTCTCTCTCTCTCTCTCTCTCTCTTGCCTTTAGAGAAATTCGGGAAGTTCATTCACTTATAACTACAATAAAGTTGTTCTTTTGGATTTTTTGCCAATCATTTCTTTTTATCAGCAAACTTCATTGATTTACAGACAGAATTTGAG
>NIVC01000733.1:0-40000 GCA_002269645.1 Macrostomum lignano | reverse complement strand
AACTGATAGCTAACTTACATATAATTAATAAGGCTCTTTTTAATTAACAATATAACGCAATAAATGCTGATCATATCTTGATAATAACTATGCATATGTCTACATTAACGCTCGAATATTACTTGCTACTATATTATTCTTTTTAATTGTTATATCCCATTGTATCGCGGGTGATATTACAGTACATTATAGCTGGAGCTTGATTTGTGTAAACGTGTTTTTTCCCATCGTGAAATATCATTTAAACAAACTCTTATTTATAATTATTTGTCATGATTTATCAGCAAAAATAATTCATTTTTTTGTTTGCTAAAGCTTTAACAGACCTGCTTAAGCACTGGATTATCTTAATCCCAATATTATATATATCTAAATTCCTTTATTCAACTGAGTTCGTTTAAAATACAATTCTGCCTGTTATATCGACTCCAAATATGCTATATACATATACTGATATATTGTATTATATTATATACAATTGGTAAGCTTGCAATAAAATTATTCAAATAAACTGTAACTTGTACTATCTGTCATTGGACTCTGCAATTGTCCTTCTAAACTTTCACGATTGCATCTTTTGGTGATTTTGTTGAACTTTCTATAACCGCTTTTCCCCTCATCTACTCATCCCCTCTCTACCCCTCACACCCCCTCTACCCCTAAAAATCCCCTCTCTACCCCTAAAAATCCCTCTCTACCCCTCACACCCCTCTCTACCCCTCAAATCCCCTCTCTACCCCTCAAATCCCCTCTCTACCCCTTAAATCCCCTCTCTACCCCTTAAATCCCCTCTCTACTCCTTAAATCCCCTCTCTAACCCTCAAATCCCCTCTCTACCTCTTAAATCCCCTCTCTACCTCTTAAATCCCCTCTCTACCCTCAAATCCCCTCTCTACCCCTTAAATCCCCTCTCTACCCCTCAAATCCCCTCTCTACCCCTTAAATCCCCTCTCTACCCCTTAAATCCCCTCTCTACCCCTTAAATCCCCTCTCTAACCCTCAAATCCCCTCTCTACCTCTTAAATCCCCTCTCTACCTCTTAAATCCCCTCTCTACCCCTCAAATCCCCTCTCTACCCCTTAAATCCCCTCTCTACCCCTCAAATCCCCTCTCTACCCCTTAAATCCCCTCTCTACCCCTTAAATCCCCTCTCTACCCCTCAAATCCCCTCTCTACCCCTCAAATCCCCTCTCTACCCCTTAAGTCCCCTCACATCCCCTTCTCTACCTCTCACATCCCCTCTCTACCCCTCAAATCCCTTCTCTACCTCTTCTCTCTCCCTTCTCTTCTCTACCCCTCGATCATGCCCTATATCCCTCGCATATTTTCTCTACCCTCACATCCCCTCTACTCAACACATCTCTTCTCCTCATCCACTTCCTTTCTTATGCTATCTCTTTCCCTCTAGTCGCCTCCTGTTTTGACATTGAGATTTGTTAATCTTGAAGAACATAGTCAAAATACCCTAAGTAGAAGCTTGCAGGTATTTCTTGTTGAACTGCATGTATCTATAAATCTGCTTTAACGTAAAAGACGAAATATTTTCTAGTTTTGCAACAACAGCCAAACCGGTCCAAGGAGACCATTTAGCAGTTTGACAAGGTAAGAACAGCTGTTGCACCTTTGAAACGGAAAAGGTAACAAAGGTAACAACACTGCAGTTTCCGTGCAGTAAAACGCACTTATGTTCTACCGTAGAAAAAAGTTCTGAGGTCAAGGATTAAACTGTTAGTGACATTGTCTTTTTTCAAACGCAGCAATTCTTAGTTCTGGAAAAGAGCAGGGAGAGGAAGTGATGGGATCGGAGATGGAGATGAGATGAGAGATGAGAGAGGCAGATGATATGAGAGGGAGATGATATGGGAGAGGAGAGGTAGAAGTAGATGAGATGAGAGATAAGAAAGGGGGAGATTCGAGAGAGAGAAGAGAGAAGAGAGGAAGAAGAGGGGAGAGGGAGAGCAGGAGAAGGAGAGGAGGAGGGGATAAGTAGAGGAGAGGAGAGTTAGAGGAGAAGAGAGAGGGAGAGGACAGATCGTTCTCTCCTTCAGGTCCTGAAGCTACACTCTTATATCCTATCCTTCAGGTGCTGAAGCTACACTCTTATATCCTATCCTTCAGGTTCTAAAGCTACACTCTTATATCCTACCCTTCAGGTGCTGAAGCTACACTCTTATATCCTATCCTTCAGGTGCTGAAGCTACACTCTTATATCCTATCCTTCAGGTGCTGAAGCTACACTCTTATATCCTATCCTTCAGGTTCTAAAGCTACACTCTTATATCCTATCCTTCAGGTTCTAAAGCTACACTCTTATATCCTACCCTTCAGGTGCTGAAGCTACACTCTTATATCCTATCCTTCAGGTTCTAAAGCTACACTCTTACCGTATATCCTATCCTTCAGGTGCTGAAGCTACACTCTTATATCCTATCCTTCAGGTGCTGAAGCTACACTCTTATATCCTATCCTTCAGGTTCTAAAGCTACACTCTTATATCCTACCCTTCAGGTGCTGAAGCTACACTCTTATATCCTATCCTTCAGGTTCTAAAGCTACACTCTTATATCCTATCCTTCAGGTGCTGAAGCTACACTCTTATATCCTACCCTTCAGGTGCTGAAGCTACACTCTTATATCCTATCCTTCAGGTTCTGAAGCTACACGATTATCGTTCTCTCCTTCAGGTCCTGAAGCTACACTGTTATATCCTATCCTTCGGGTTCTGAAGCTACACTCTTATATCCTATCCTTCAGGTTCTGAAGCTACACGATTATCGTTCTCTCCTTCAGGTTCTGAAGCTACACACTTATCCTGTACTTCAGGTTCTCAAACTAGACTATTTTACTCGATACAATTCATACGCTTCAAGTTTATTTTACTAAAAATTTTAATTTGCCAAGAAAAAGTCTCTAATTATAACAGCACTGTACAGTATATAAAAAGAATCTTGAAACTGACATCTCGTGAGCAACGAAACCGGGGGGGCATAGTTTAAAATGAGCTACATTATACATGTGACACAACCAAGTAATCACTAACATCGATTCCATTCCTTGATGCTAAGATGTGTGAGCAGAGACCGTCATGTAATAAAGGTATCAGGCATATATCCACCTATATATACTAATACTAAATGTCTAAAGTCTAGCTACTGTATCTGTACTTTTGCGACTCAAATTAATTATAGCGACCGACTGGGACACCCGAAAAAACAATTGTTTGTCAAGGAAAAGCCTGCTTAGCATGGGGGCTCATTAGTCCCGCCACGAGACAGACACGAGTCGAGATAGCAAAGGAAGCGATGCTGGCTGTTCTGTGCTGTCTTTTCTCCATCCAGGATTACACGTATGTAGAACCCAACAATGTCCCAGGACAGGTATGTAGAACTCAACAATGTCCCAAGACAGGTATGTAGAACTCAACAATGTCCCAAGACAGGTATGTAGAACTCAACAATGTCCCAGGACACGTATGTAGAACTCAACAATATCACCAAGACAGGTATGTAGAACTCAACAATATCACCAAGACAGGTATGTAGAACTCAACAATATCCCGAGACAGGTATGTAGAATCCAATATCCCGAGACAGGCATGTAGAATCCGATATCCCGAGACAGGTATGTAGAATACGATATCCCGAGACAGGTATGCAGAACCCAACAATATCCCGAGACAGGTATGTAGAATCCGATATCCCGAGACAGGTAGAATCCAATATCCCGAGACAGGTATGTAGAATCTGATATCCCGAGACAGGTATGTAGAATCCGATATACCAAGACAGGTATGTAGAATCCAATATCCCGAGACAGGTATGTAGAATCTGATATCCCGAGACAGGTATGTAGAATCCGATATACCAAGACAGGTATGTAGAATCCGATATCCCGAGACAGGTATGTAGAATCCGATATCCCGAGACAGGTATGTAGAATCCAATATCCCGAGACAGGTATGTAGAATCCGATATCCCGAGACAGGTATGTAGAATCCGATATCCCAAGACAGGTATGTAGAATCCGATATCCCGAGACAGGTATGTAGAACCCAATATCCCGAGACAGGTATGTAGAACCCAATATCCCGAGACAGGTATGTAGAATCCAATATCCCGAGACAGGTATGTAGAATCCAATATCCCGAGACAGGTATGTAGAATCCAATATCCCGAGACAGGTATGTAGAATCCGATATCCCGAGACAGGTATGTAGAATCCGATATCCCGAGACAGGTATGTAGAATCCGATATCCCGAGACAGGTATGTAGAATCCGATATCCCGAGACAGGTATGTAGAATCCAATATCCCGAGACAGGTATGTAGAATCCGATATCCCGAGACAGGCATGTAGAATCCGATATCCCGAGACAGGTATGTAGAACCCAATATCCCGAGACAGGTATGTAGAATCCGATATCCCGAGACAGGTATGTAGAATCCGATATCCCGAGACAGGTATGTAGAACCCAATATCCCGAGACAGGTATGTAGAACCCAATATCCCGAGACAGGTATGTAGAACCCAATATCCCGAGACAGGTATGTAGAATCCGATATCCCGAGACAGGTATGTAGAATCCGATATCCCGAGACAGGTATGTAGAATCCGATATCCCGAGACAGGTATGCAGAACCCAACAATATCCCGAGACAGGTATGTAGAATCCGATATCCCGAGACAGGTATGCAGAACCCAACAATATCCCGAGACAGGTATGTAGAATCTGATATCCCGAGACAGGTATGTAGAATCCGATATACCAAGACAGGTATGTAGAATCCGATATCCCGAGACAGGCATGTAGAATCCGATATCCCAAGACAGGTAGAATCCAATATCCCGAGACAGGTATGTAGAATCCAATATCCCGAGACAGGTATGTAGAACCCAATATCCCGAGACAGGTATGTAGAATCCAATATCCCGAAACAGGTATGTAGAATCCAATATCCCGAGACAGGTATGTAGAATCCGATATCCCGAGACAGGTATGTAGAATCCGATATCCCGAGACAGGTATGTAGAATCCGATATCCCGAGACAGGTATGTAGAATCCGATATCCCGAGACAGGTATGTAGAATCCGATATCCCGAGACAGGTATGTAGAATCCGATATCCCGAGACAGGTATGTAGAATCCAATATCCCGAGACAGGTATGTAGAACCCAATATCCCGAGACAGGTATGTAGAATCCGATATCCCGAGACAGGTATGTAGAATCCGATATCCCGAGACAGGTATGTAGAACCCAATATCCCGAGACAGGTATGTAGAATCCGATATCCCGAGACAGGTATGTAGAACCCAATATCCCGAGACAGGTATGTAGAATCCAATATCCCGAGACAGGTATGTAGAATCCGATATCCCAAGACAGGTAGTGCCAAAAATCCGATAAAGGCTTATCGTAAGTACAAAGGACAGACAATCAGTGTACACACGCCACACAAGCACAAACCTTTCCATCATGTCACCCGAAAGCTGTGTATACAGTTTGCTAAAGCATCAATGACGGCCTGGCTCGGTGTAAACACGCCAAAAACTTTCCTTTTTCCAGAAGCCCAAGTTATTCCTCTACACTGGAAATCACGGCCCCACATACAGATAGCCAGCGGCCAAGGCTTGAAGGCCGTTAGTTTCTTTTGTACTTTTAAATCTTCATTTTTAAAGCAAGCCACTGACAGACGGGAGCGGGTTTTGTTAGTGAAGTTACCAATTTTAGCAAACCCCAACCGCACTAACGCTGGTGCCACTGAAAAATACCTTTAAAGCATTGATTTATATGCAGCCCTAGGCGAAATTATCCGTTTAAGCTACTAACTAAGTAGAAAAGTAGACATTTTGCATATTAAATCTAAGGAAGCTAAACAAACGTGACCAGCATTTAATTTTTGAATAAAATAATAAAATTACTTGCAAGTTAATTGTCTATATATTTTTCAATAAAAGCAATCATAAGCTAAAAACTACTTTGCAACTAATAGCCAACTAAACCAAGGACTACTGTAGCATATTGTAACAGGACGTAAGACTCAGAGACCGTGTAGTTTTTGGAGGCAAATTTCCTGGAATAACCTTTTCTAGAAAATCGGCCTTCAAAAATATCAAAGTTTTTCCTTGAACTAAACTAAACTAGTGTAATATTATTAGAAATAGTCCATTTTTTGTTCAAGGGAAGACCGATCAAACAGCATGATCAGATTTCTAACAACGAAAACTAAAAATCTAAAAAAATAAAGACAATCTTTGTTTTGTAAGATTTAAATGCTAATAATACAAGATTGATTGAATAGATGGGAGATTGATTTTAGGTTAGAAACTCGCTTAAAATAAATGAGCAACAGTGTTTAATAAAATTTAAACTAACTTCCAGTTAAACAAAAGACTGCAAACGCAGAACTTTAGTCGTCTCCTTTAGTAGAAGTTGGCTGCTCAGTTTTCGGAGCAAAACGCCTCAAACTGCCGTCCATGGCGGAGTGCACAGTCCTGTCTATGGGCCCAACGATGAAGGGTATGCTGCCCAGCCCAATGCCAGTTACTAACCAACGAGTTGTTAACGGCCCAACCGTAGTCAGTGTGCGCGTTCTAATTAGCTTATTAATTGTTAAATTGGCTGCCCAGCAGATTCTGTTGATTGTAAGGCCGGGTACAATTACTGACGCCAGGCTTTGCCAGACTAGCGAGTCTAAGCAGGCAAAAGCGACTCGGGAATTCCAGCGATTACCTGAGGCCTGCGAGTGGGTTGGGTTGGGTTTGGATCAATAAGACGCACGGTTTGGTGAGAAAAAAAAAGAATAGGGGAAGGGTTGAGGACCTTGGGGATTAGGAGTTGAGGGTCATGGGGATTAAGGGTTGAGGGTCATGGGGATTAAGGGTTGAGGGTCATGGGGATTAAGGGTTGAGGATCATGGGGATTAAGGGCTGAGGGTCATGGGGATTAAGGGTTGAGGATCATGGGGATTAAGGGTTGAGGATCATGGGGATTAAGGGTTGAGGGTCATGGGGATTAAGGGTTGAAGATCATGGAGATTAAGGGTTGAGGGTCATGAGGATTAAGGGTTGAGGATCATGGGGATTAAGGGTTGAGGATCATGGGGATTAAGGGTTGAGGGTCATGAGGATTAAGGGTTGAGGATCATGGGGATTAAGGGTTGAGGGTCATGGGGATTAAGGGTTGAGGGTCATGAGGATTAAGGGTTGAGGATCATGGGGATTAAGGGTTGAAGATCATGGAGATTAAGGGTTGAGGGTCATGAGGATTAAGGGTTGAGGATCATGGGGATTAAGGGTTGAGGGTCATGGGGATTAAGAGTTGAAGATCATGGGGATTAAGGGTTGAGGATCATGGGGATTAATGGTTGATTATCATGGGGATTAATGGTTGATTATCATGGGGATTAATGGTTGATGATCATGGGGATTAATGGTTGAGGGTCATGAGGATTAAGGGTTGAGGATCATGGGGATTAAGGGTTGAGGGTCATGGGGATTAAGAGTTGAAGATCATGGGGATTAAGGGTTGAGGATCATGGGGATTAAGGGTTGAGGGTCATGGGGATTAAGGGTTGAGGGTCATGAGGATTAAGGGTTGAGGGTCATGGGGATTAAGGGTTGATTATCATGGGATTAAGGGTTTGAGGATCATGGGGATCAAGGGTTGATTATCATGGGGATTAATGGTTGATTATCATGGGGATTAATGGTTGATTATCATGGGGATTAATGGTTGATTATCATGGGGATTAATGGTTGAGGGTCATGAGGATTAAGGGTTGAGGATCATGGGGATTAAGGGTTGAGGGTCATGAAGATTAAGGGTTGAGGATCATGGTGATTAAGGGTTGATTATCATGGGATTAAGGGTTTGAGGATCATGGGGATCAAGGGTTGATTATCATTGGGATTAATGGTTGATTATCATGGGGATTAATGGTTGATTATCATGGGGATTAAGAGTTGAGTTGAGGGTCATGGGGATTAAGGGTTGAGAACCATGGGGATTAAGGGTTGATGATCATGGGGATTAAGGGTTGATTATCATGGGGATTAATGGTTGATTATCATGGGGATTAAGAGTTGAGTTGAGGGTCATGGGGATTAAGGGTTGAGAACCATGGGGATTAAGGGTTGATGATCATGGGGATTAAGGGTTGAGAATTCTTTGGATTAAGGGTTGAGGATCGTGAAATTGGGACTGGAATCACAGGAAATAAGGAATGATTTTTAATTATCATGGGGATTTATAAAGTTTAGCTTCAAAGTAGATTAACTATTAGCTCTTTAAGTATTATTACCTGATACTCAAGCTGAGTTTTGTGTGCAGTGTCAGCAGCCACATAGCCCGATGCAACCACATAGGAGAAGCGAACCCAGTTCACATGGACTTGAATCCGAAATGCTTCACCAACTTCATTGGCATAACCTACAAGTAAGATAAAACAAAAGTGTATTTCTATTTGAATAGTAGCATTTTTGTTTACTGTAATGCTAACATTTTGATTTTGAAATTCATTAGCATCATACTGTCTAACAGCTATGCCAAAATGCAATAGTTTTGCAAAAACTGGAATTGTTTCAATAAAACGCTAAGTATGTCAATGATTTCTTGGTTTAACACTAGGTTATTAAATATATAATTTGTTGTATCAATTATAATAGTGAATTTCACTGACAAGTTGAATACAAAATAAAAAGCTTTGAATAAAAATAAAGTAGGTATATGTATAATACTTGAATAAATATAGTTATTCTTATTCCTATAAATAACTATGCATATGGTTATAGAAGAGATGTTCAAATGTGTGCTAGTGTTTGACAAAAAAGATCTTATATGTCCACTTTGGTTTACAATCATTTAAATAGCAGAATACATTTAAATGATTGTGAGCTGAAGGTAAGGGGGTTTGGTGTAAGTAACTAAAATTGATGGCTATCTAAATACACAAGCTACCTTTGGTTTATAATCATTTACATGTAGCTCGTATTTCTTCAATTTAAATGATTATAAACTAAAGCTGAGAGGGGTAGTGAAGACATATGTAGTATATTAATTTATTTGTCTTTTTTCCACAGAACTCTGCAGATAATGTATAGAGTTGAGTCTAAAGCTACAATCCAGTGGTTAAACTATTGTTGCACCATATGCAAATGGTTTAGAAGTCAATGAGACAGCATCATGATACACTAAACCCCCCTTACCTTCAGTTTGTAATCAAATTACATGTATTTCTGCCATTGAAATGATTGTAAACCAAGTGGATATATAGGATCATCTTCATTGAACAGTTTTGGAATATAAAATCACTACAACTCCCTTACCTTCACTTCACAATCATTTAAATGTATTTCTACTATTTTAATGATCATAGACTGAGGTAGATGTTTAGGATCCTCATCATTGCCATGCCATAGGAGAAACTATAGGCTGGCTATTCTATTTAGTTTTTCTATTGAAAGAATAAGCCCAGTTTAACCATTTTTGTTTCTTTTGTGCAAGCCAAGATCACGGAAATAGAAAATTACATGGAATATAGGTGAAAAAATGATAAACCAAAGAATACCATTTTTCTTACCCCCAAAACCCCCTTCCCAACATATATGCCCAACCTCAAAGTTTCACCAATCTAGTGTGACTTTGTTTTGTCCAGATTTGTGACTTAGTTCCTCTTGATTGCAACTTAATTTTCACTTTGTATATGACTTTTCTTGCCTTTTTCTCTTTCTCTTTCTCTCTCTTCTTTCCCGTCACTCTCTTCTCCCTTCTTTCTTTTCCTTTTCTCTTCCTCTCCTTTCTTTATTTTCAATTCCCAATTTTTTTGTTTTTTTTTGCTTTTTTGATTTTGCAACTTACCTTGGCCAGTGGCCATTTCACCCATCTAGTTCGGATGGGTTAGATAGGTGTTGGGCATGTATGCTTCCCAATGCCCTCAAGAATACCTCATAATTTTTTATACAATAAATGGGATACATTTCTGTGTTAGCACAAATGAATTGCAAAATTTTATTAGCTTGAAATCAGAAAAAATATGCTAGTTTAAAAATGGTATCATGCATAAAAAGACGCAAAAAAGTATGCTAAGAAAGCAATATAACACAAATATTATATTGTTCAGAACCCTTAAGCTATATAAGCTTCTGTTTATTTCTTTGCTAACAAATGTATAGGCCTAAATAGAAGTTTGTATACTAAGAATAGTCATTTTTGTTTATATAGCTTATATATAGTCTAGTCATAGCAGATATGTAGAGATAAATTATTGTAACAATGTACTCTTATTTGTCTATTCTTGTAGGTTTTTACATGAAAAATAGTTACTAATAGCCATTAATTTAAATTTGCATGAAAACTAAAGAATAATTTCAAATTTGTTTAAATGCATGAAATAATTATGATTATTATTTTTGTTATGAGCTGATTTCTTTAGAAATAAATATATTCTAATCTTATCTACAAATTTGAATTTTTATTCTCATACCTTTTAAATGTTGTTTAAATAAACCTTTGAAGGAATTATATTAAATTAGTATTTTATACTAAGAAATTTGAAGTGCTAAGAAACTTACTAAGTCTAAGAGAATAGATTGGAGAATTATAATATGCCATCAAAGGAAATTTAGAAAGACATGCCATGACCCTCTAATCTAGATAATGCCTGACGGACTAGAAAGAATACATTAGACCACTTAGGCAATTACATTAGACCACTACCCATTACTAGAATAAGCCTACATAAGACTGCTTAGGCAAACTATATCAAAATGCTACTAGAACTAAATATAATGTTACAAGATTAAGAACAATTATTAGAAATGCACAATAATTACATCAAAATGAGATTATGAAAAAACATATATATAATTACTATTTAGAGACCTGCAACAACTTTGATAGCTTAACTATTGGATCAAATTCATTAAACCCTCCCACATGCAGCTTACAAAGCAAAAAATTCTTGCATACACAGTGCATACTTGGGACTATAGGGTACACATAAGGACTTTTTCCCAAATTTAATTTTGGCATGCACATGCCACTTCCTGACTATGGATTATCTATAAATATTATCAAAACTGCAACTAATTTAATGAAAATAACTTTGGTTGATCAGTTTTTACAGATGTTAAAACTGATGTTAAAATGTACATAGACATGTGCATGATTCCGCATGATGACTCATTTATCTCTTAGTCTTACCCATTTGGTCAGCTAGGCCCTACCCCATAATTTGTTGTCTAGTATACAGCCACCCCACTCCCATTATGTACATTTAACATCAGTTTTAACATCAGTAAAAACCAATTGGCCAAAGTTATATAGGCCTATATATAACTTATAAACCTATAAAGTTCAATAAGCCCATATCTTGCACTTGAAAATAAATAAAAAATATTAGAATCCTTAAAAAGTAGGGTCTAAATAACTTATTCATATATAGCTAATTATTAATTACACAGCTACCAGTATTTATTTTGATATTTTCAATAATTGTTGTGAGTTACTGATTTTTGCTTGTTTGGTTGTCTAGAAAATTACAACAATTAGAATAATAGACCCTAGCCTAGACCTAGACATTGCTTCAGTAAATAGTAGGCCTAAACAATAAAAATGGCTGTAAGACTTTTATGGATAACTTACCTAAATATCGAACCCAAGTGTCTCTGAAAATATCCTTTTCGGCACCTTCGGCTTCAGAGGAGATTTGTTTTGACTTTGTTGAGTTTTCCATGATTTTTATTAGGGCCCCCCTAGCTTAAGCTATACAAGAATCAAAAAGCAAGAAAGTCAAATCTTGGGCCAAAATAGATTTTAATTGAATAGCAAATTAATAAAATTAAGATTTGCTCGACTCGAGCGGTTTTTATTTTGTAAACTTGAAAATTGTTAAAGGCGAGAATCCGACCAAGTGCTACACACACATGCTACGTTCAATTGAATGAGATTTCTTCGTATGATATCGTTGCTATAGCAGTTCGAACAAATATAGTCGTAGTTTTTGAAGTGCGCAATTTTTTAGCAAATATGTGATTTTTTTATGAAATGCGATGCTTTAAAGAATGATTAGTTACCACCACTACTTAATAATACCAAATACTACGAGATTATCAAGTTGTGACGTTGCTGTTAAAAGTGGTCCCGCAAAAGGGCCGTTGGACTGTAGTTTCCCTTGCAATTTCTCACTTAAATTTCTCCAATAGTTTATTTTAACGTTTACTTGTAGTAGCGTGCAACTAATCTGTATCAATTGCTAATTCACTGTGTATTTGGTAAACCTTGCGTTCGTCTGTAAAATCTAGCACGATCGATAATTTCAAGTTCTCCCGCCAGCCAATGAAAACTCTCCGTGTTTTATGCTAACCCTTCTGCGCCCCTTTATTAACCCCCGCCGGGCGGCGGCCTGGGGGGGGGTCTTCTCTTGCGGCCCTTGTGTTTTCGTCTCGTTTTCCTTCTCTCGCCTGGCTGCCTCGAGCCTCCTTATCTCGATCGCCACGGCTCCTCTGTCTGGGCCCGCCTGTTTACACACCGTTACTCCACTGTGTACTGCCACGGCTAACGCCATTCTCGCCGCTACTTATCTGCCCGTCTACTTGCTACTCACTGCTTCCACTGTGCTCATCGCCATCACCCACCACGTTGCGTCACCATTGTATCCTTCGTCTGCTACTCGACTTTATCATTCTAAATTACCTTCAAAACTATTGTTGCAGCCGCCAGTGTCCCAAAGCGCAATAAGTTATGTATTGACATTAAACCAGTTCTAATATTGATCTCAACAATAAATTAACTACGGCAGTTTCCTGCCCTTATACGCCAAGTGCTCCGCTACACAATCTGTTTTGCAAGAATTGACTCCGATTCATTTTGGGACTACAACGACTTACGACGATTCTCGTCAAACGGCCCTTTTAAGGGTCCTAGCCACTACGCAATAACGTGACAAAGTACACTGGCAGAAGGACATTTAAGCTCGGTGCAGTGCAGTAGTGGCCTATTGAAGTCTAATCAATCAACAGTAGGAATACTAATTGCCATTCTTCTAGTTTAAAAAACAAAACGAAAATGCCCAGTAGTTGAGGTCTGCCCACTGTCAGTGTAGTAGCAACAGCTGGGGCTGATTTCATAAAATACAGCTAACGGCCTTTTAGCTGCGGCTTTGACTGCTTTTCTATGACTGGGTTTCATAAACGCATAGCTATCAAGCCACAGCTTGATGTCTATGGTAAAAGCCGTTGAGGCAGCAGGGACATCATAGTGTTTTAGTACGGCTTTTTAGCAATCGTTTATAAAACGCTTTTTTAAACAACTGCTGAAAGTTGCAGCTTAACGAGCAGCAGCTTACGGCTTACGGCTAGCTTTTTTATGAAATCTAGCCTATTTTTATGAAAACTTATGCTCCTGATGCTACCTGTTGAAGGTAGGCTATACTTTTTAAAGTTACAGCTGTAGTTACATTAACATGTATGTACACTGATGCCTTTTTACAAGCACGCACACACTGAGCGACATATGTACATGTCAGCAAATTGAAGTACATGCAGAAAATTAACGCAAGCACCTTGAGACAACGTCGGCAGAAATTTCCTTGCAAAGTTTAATTATCATCGATGCGACAAGGCAAATACATAAGTACGTACATGCAAAATTTTATCTGTCGGCTTAACGTAAAATATTCATTTGGCAGAGACGTCTATGTTGCACAGATATACATATATACATGTACATGTACAGCGCTGCAGCGGCCTTTACGTCGTAAGATCATGAACAGTCTAGTCGATAAAGGCCGTTTGGTCCTGGTCGATTAAGTATTTTTTATATGCACTAAAAGTACAATACAACTATAACAAAGGGGAATCCCCCGAGAGAGGGCAAACCTCAACAGCTGGAAATTCTCAGCTAAGTCTCTCAAGCATTCAGTCATCACCCAGACGTCGTCATCGGCATTTAATAGATGACACCAGGTGGCAGGTTCAGACTATATGGATCCTCATCACCAGGTCATCTCAGTTGATCAGTAGACGACGACGTCTGGATGATGACTGAATGCATGAGAGACTATAGCGATCGACCCAGGATGTCCAGCAGTTGAGGCTTGCCCACTGTCGAGAGGCTTAATCAGCGAAAGTAGACCGGAAATTCGCAACAGGGTGTCCATAGTCACCTGGTGCCACCTGTTGAAAGTCCAGAAGCTCCGTCTTTGGGTGAAAGCCAGAGACCGACGAAGTCCGAGTTGATGCAGACACTGCATCTTCGACGTGCTAATTAATGAAATTTCGAGGCTAGCAGGCAAGGCTGCATGAGTACTGATCGGTTCAGTGCAGTGCTGATTGGCGAACAGGGGTGTAATTAATTTTTGAACACACTATATAAAATATAGCTCGTATGGGAAAAATCCTACCTTCGCTGAATCGTCGAGTATCTCGACGGTCTGGAGGGCTGGCGACTTGATTCTTGTTTAAAAAGTACGCAAGAAAATTTCCGGCCGTGTTCTTGAAGTTCATGCGCTTGCATTGCTTTGATTTGTATTTTTACATCTAACGCATGTACCCTCATGTGCGTGTACTAGATCCATCAGAGTAATGGATTGGACTTAGAAGTAGGAGGGCTGCAGTTTGCAGACAGACAGACAGACGCTAGGACAGACAGACAGACAGACAGACAGACAGACGGACAGACAGACAGACAGACAGACAGACGACACCCCCCGACCAGGCACACATGCAAGCGCTCGGATACGTACGGCAGCCATATGCACAGCAGGCCAAACTCACACAGGAGTGTCCAGCGCGGCCCTAACTTCGTTCATTCAAAACACCATCTAATCTGGTCCAATTTCGTTTGATAACGCGACTTGTACATCAAATTTGGTTCATTTGTACATTGATCGTACTATTTGGTTGGTTGAATTTGATTGCAATGGGAATGAGCCTTTATTTTAAGTCGCCGAGTGTAGCCTATAGCGGCTATGTACATAATCATCAGTAAATTTGCTGTTCACATCATATCTCAGACTTTTTCCGATAACTTATTTAATACATACGAGCTATATACTCCTCTTAAAATAAAATAAAGATTGTAATTCGGCTTTTGGTGCGTTCGATATACGTTCGACAAAAAAGCTACGAAGGTACAGTAACATATACATGTAGTAGTGTGTTTAAAATCAAATGATTTTAAAGCCATTTAAAAAATTAACAATGTTAAACCAGAAATAGTAAAGAAATAGGCAAAGCAGTTCATTATCTTCAACTGAATTACTCACCATTAGCAATATTCCAAATTCTCTGGATATGTGCGATATGAGTCGTACATTCACATATATGTACATGCAAAATGAGCAGAAGTGCTTTCACTAAAATTTGTCCAACAATACAATGATCATAATAATTTTAAAATTTAGCCGAAAAGGGCTCAGGGTTCTTGTTTTCGCTCACAATTATTCGCTCCACTAACTATAGATCATTAAGCTTACTCATTTGCATACTTTGACGTCAGGCAATTTAGGGAAAGCTTTAGCTCAAAATGTTATTAGCAGATAGCATAAAAAGTTAGCGACATGTACCTGTCGCTGCATTCCTTCAAAAGGTAATTTACCCATAGAAAATCCATAATTTACCCATAGAAAAACCACGAATTACACGATTACAATGCGAATAGTTAATATTATTTTATAAATAAAATAAAAACTAGTAGCCCCAAATCAATGCCAAATAACTCCTAAACGAAGTTGCATCAATTTAGTGGGTACTTGTATTCTTGTAAAAGTTTTTCACTCAAACGATACAAGTACATGTAGGTGGATAAAATGACCTAAATGATTTACTTGCTATACTAGAAACTATAAATACTAATTTCAACACTTTTTTACTACACTGCATTTCAAACGAACGCTTAGACTGAAGTCTGCAAAAGTATTCAACCACACAGAAGTCAAAGGACGACACTGAAAAATGTCCTTTTCGATTAAATCGTTTAGCCGAAATACTACCGTCATTACACGTCAAAATGGTAGTCCTTAGCTATAGAGAGTCGCCAGCCTTGACCGCTAGTTTGCTGTCGCCCTTGCTCGCGGCTACTTCTGTAGAACCGTCCGATCCGTGAGACACGCCGAGAGCCATGTCTTTGTGCTGAGCGGCCACACTCACTCCAGAGTCGCCAGCCTTGACCGCTAGTTTGCTGTCGCCCTTGCTCGCGGCCACTTCTGTAGAACCGTCCGATCCGTGAGACACGCCGAGAGCCATGTCTTTGTGCTGAGCGGCCACACTCACTCAGAGTCGCCAGCCTTGACCGCTAGTTTGCTGTCGCCCTTGCTCGCGGCCACTTCTGTAGAACCGTCCGATCCGTGAGACACGCCGAGAGCCATGTCTTTGTGCTGAGCGGCCACACTCACTCCAGAGTCGCCAGCCTTGACCGCTAGTTTGCTGTCGCCCTTGCTCGCGGCTACTTCTGTAGAACCGTCCGATCCGTGAGACACGCCGAGAGCCATGTCTTTGTGCTGAGCGGCCACACTCACTCCAGAGTCGCCAGCCTTGACCGCTAGTTTGCTGTCGCCCTTGCTCGCGGCTACTTCTGTAGAACCGTCCGATCCGTGAGACACGCCGAGAGCCATGTCTTTGTGCTGAGCGGCCACACTCACTCCAGAGTCGCCAGCCTTGACCGCTAGTTTGCTGTCGCCCTTGCTCGCGGCCACTTCTGTAGAACCGTCCGATCCGTGAGACACGCCGAGAGCCATGTCTTTGTGCTGAGCGGCCACACTCACTCCAGAGTCGCCAGCCTTGACCGCTAGTTTGCTGTCGCCCTTGCTCGCGGCTACTTCTGTAGAACCGTCCGATCCGTGAGACACGCCGAGAGCCATGTCTTTGTGCTGAGCGGCCACACTCACTCCAGAGTCGCCAGCCTTGACCGCTAGTTTGCTGTCGCCCTTGCTCGCGGCCACTTCTGTAGAACCGTCCGATCCGTGAGACACGCCGAGAGCCATGTCTTTGTGCTGAGCGGCCACACTCACTCCAGAGTCGCCAGCCTTGACCGCTAGTTTGCTGTCGCCCTTGCTCGCGGCCACTTCTGTAGAACCGTCCGATCCGTGAGACACGCCGAGAGCCATGTCTTTGTGCTGAGCGGCCACACTCACTCAGAGTCGCCAGCCTTGACCGCTAGTTTGCTGTCGCCCTTGCTCGCGGCCACTTCTGTAGAACCGTCCGATCCGTGAGACACGCCGAGAGCCATGTCTTTGTGCTGAGCGGCCACACTCACTCCAGAGTCGCCAGCCTTGACCGCTAGTTTGCTGTCGCCCTTGCTCGCGGCTACTTCTGTAGAACCGTCCGATCCGTGAGACACGCCGAGAGCCATGTCTTTGTGCTGAGCGGCCACACTCACTCCAGAGTCGCCAGCCTTGACCGCTAGTTTGCTGTCGCCCTTGCTCGCGGCTACTTCTGTAGAACCGTCCGATCCGTGAGACACGCCGAGAGCCATGTCTTTGTGCTGAGCGGCCACACTCACTCCAGAGTCGCCAGCCTTGACCGCTAGTTTGCTGTCGCCCTTGCTCGCGGCTACTTCTGTAGAACCGTCCGATCCGTGAGACACGCCGAGAGCCATGTCTTTGTGCTGAGCGGCCACACTCACTCCAGAGTCGCCAGCCTTGACCGCTAGTTTGCTGTCGCCCTTGCTCGCGGCTACTTCTGTAGAACCGTCCGATCCGTGAGACACGCCGAGAGCCATGTCTTTGTGCTGAGCGGCCACACTCACTCCAGAGTCGCCAGCCTTGACCGCTAGTTTGCTGTCGCCCTTGCTCGCGGCCACTTCTGTAGAACCGTCCGATCCGTGAGACACGCCGAGAGCCATGTCTTTGTGCTGAGCGGCCACACTCACTCCAGAGTCGCCAGCCTTGACCGCTAGTTTGCTGTCGCCCTTGCTCGCGGCCACTTCTGTAGAACCGTCCGATCCGTGAGACACGCCGAGAGCCATGTCTTTGTGCTGAGCGGCCACACTCACTCCAGAGTCGCCAGCCTTGACCGCTAGTTTGCTGTCGCCCTTGCTCGCGGCCACTTCTGTAGAACCGTCCGATCCGTGAGACACGCCGAGAGCCATGTCTTTGTGCTGAGCGGCCACACTCACTCCAGAGTCGCCAGCCTTGACCGCTAGTTTGCTGTCGCCCTTGCTCGCGGCCACTTCTGTAGAACCGTCCGATCCGTGAGACACGCCGAGAGCCATGTCTTTGTGCTGAGCGGCCACACTCACTCCAGAGTCGCCAGCCTTGACCGCTAGTTTGCTGTCGCCCTTGCTCGCGGCCACTTCTGTAGAACCGTCCGATCCGTGAGACACGCCGAGAGCCATGTCTTTGTGCTGAGCGGCCACACTCACTCCAGAGTCGCCAGCCTTGACCGCTAGTTTGCTGTCGCCCTTGCTCGCGGCTACTTCTGTAGAACCGTCCGATCCGTGAGACACGCCGAGAGCCATGTCTTTGTGCTGAGCGGCCACACTCACTCCAGAGTCGCCAGCCTTGACCGCTAGTTTGCTGTCGCCCTTGCTCGCGGCTACTTCTGTAGAACCGTCCGATCCGTGAGACACGCCGAGAGCCATGTCTTTGTGCTGAGCGGCCACACTCACTCCAGAGTCGCCAGCCTTGACCGCTAGTTTGCTGTCGCCCTTGCTCGCGGCTACTTCTGTAGAACCGTCCGATCCGTGAGACACGCCGAGAGCCATGTCTTTGTGCTGAGCGGCCACACTCACTCCAGAGTCGCCAGCCTTGACCGCTAGTTTGCTGTCGCCCTTGCTCGCGGCCACTTCTGTAGAACCGTCCGATCCGTGAGACACGCCGAGAGCCATGTCTTTGTGCTGAGCGGCCACACTCACTCCAGAGTCGCCAGCCTTGACCGCTAGTTTGCTGTCGCCCTTGCTCGCGGCTACTTCTGTAGAACCGTCCGATCCGTGAGACACGCCGAGAGCCATGTCTTTGTGCTGAGCGGCCACACTCACTCCAGAGTCGCCAGCCTTGACCGCTAGTTTGCTGTCGCCCTTGCTCGCGGCTACTTCTGTAGAACCGTCCGATCCGTGAGACACGCCGAGAGCCATGTCTTTGTGCTGAGCGGCCACACTCACTCCAGAGTCGCCAGCCTTGACCGCTAGTTTGCTGTCGCCCTTGCTCGCGGCTACTTCTGTAGAACCGTCCGATCCGTGAGACACGCCGAGAGCCATGTCTTTGTGCTGAGCGGCCACACTCACTCCAGAGTCGCCAGCCTTGACCGCTAGTTTGCTGTCGCCCTTGCTCGCGGCCACTTCTGTAGAACCGTCCGATCCGTGAGACACGCCGAGAGCCATGTCTTTGTGCTGAGCGGCCACACTCACTCCAGAGTCGCCAGCCTTGACCGCTAGTTTGCTGTCGCCCTTGCTCGCGGCCACTTCTGTAGAACCGTCCGATCCGTGAGACACGCCGAGAGCCATGTCTTTGTGCTGAGCGGCCACACTCACTCCAGAGTCGCCAGCCTTGACCGCTAGTTTGCTGTCGCCCTTGCTCGCGGCTACTTCTGTAGAACCGTCCGATCCGTGAGACACGCCGAGAGCCATGTCTTTGTGCTGAGCGGCCACACTCACTCCAGAGTCGCCAGCCTTGACCGCTAGTTTGCTGTCGCCCTTGCTCGCGGCTACTTCTGTAGAACCGTCCGATCCGTGAGACACGCCGAGAGCCATGTCTTTGTGCTGAGCGGCCACACTCACTCCAGAGTCGCCAGCCTTGACCGCTAGTTTGCTGTCGCCCTTGCTCGCGGCTACTTCTGTAGAACCGTCCGATCCGTGAGACACGCCGAGAGCCATGTCTTTGTGCTGAGCGGCCACACTCACTCCAGAGTCGCCAGCCTTGACCGCTAGTTTGCTGTCGCCCTTGCTCGCGGCCACTTCTGTAGAACCGTCCGATCCGTGAGACACGCCGAGAGCCATGTCTTTGTGCTGAGCGGCCACACTCACTCCAGAGTCGCCAGCCTTGACCGCTAGTTTGCTGTCGCCCTTGCTCGCGGCCACTTCTGTAGAACCGTCCGATCCGTGAGACACGCCGAGAGCCATGTCTTTGTGCTGAGCGGCCACACTCACTCCAGAGTCGCCAGCCTTGACCGCTAGTTTGCTGTCGCCCTTGCTCGCGGCCACTTCTGTAGAACCGTCCGATCCGTGAGACACGCCGAGAGCCATGTCTTTGTGCTGAGCGGCCACACTCACTCCAGAGTCGCCAGCCTTGACCGCTAGTTTGCTGTCGCCCTTGCTCGCGGCCACTTCTGTAGAACCGTCCGATCCGTGAGACACGCCGAGAGCCATGTCTTTGTGCTGAGCGGCCACACTCACTCCAGAGTCGCCAGCCTTGACCGCTAGTTTGCTGTCGCCCTTGCTCGCGGCCACTTCTGTAGAACCGTCCGATCCGTGAGACACGCCGAGAGCCATGTCTTTGTGCTGAGCGGCCACACTCACTCCAGAGTCGCCAGCCTTGACCGCTAGTTTGCTGTCGCCCTTGCTCGCGGCCACTTCTGTAGAACCGTCCGATCCGTGAGACACGCCGAGAGCCATGTCTTTGTGCTGAGCGGCCACACTCACTCCAGAGTCGCCAGCCTTGACCGCTAGTTTGCTGTCGCCCTTGCTCGCGGCCACTTCTGTAGAACCGTCCGATCCGTGAGACACGCCGAGAGCCATGTCTTTGTGCTGAGCGGCCACACTCACTCCAGAGTCGCCAGCCTTGACCGCTAGTTTGCTGTCGCCCTTGCTCGCGGCCACTTCTGTAGAACCGTCCGATCCGTGAGACACGCCGAGAGCCATGTCTTTGTGCTGAGCGGCCACACTCACTCCAGAGTCGCCAGCCTTGACCGCTAGTTTGCTGTCGCCCTTGCTCGCGGCCACTTCTGTAGAACCGTCCGATCCGTGAGACACGCCGAGAGCCATGTCTTTGTGCTGAGCGGCCACACTCACTCCAGAGTCGCCAGCCTTGACCGCTAGTTTGCTGTCGCCCTTGCTCGCGGCCACTTCTGTAGAACCGTCCGATCCGTGAGACACGCCGAGAGCCATGTCTTTGTGCTGAGCGGCCACACTCACTCCAGAGTCGCCAGCCTTGACCGCTAGTTTGCTGTCGCCCTTGCTCGCGGCCACTTCTGTAGAACCGTCCGATCCGTGAGACACGCCGAGAGCCATGTCTTTGTGCTGAGCGGCCACACTCACTCCAGAGTCGCCAGCCTTGACCGCTAGTTTGCTGTCGCCCTTGCTCGCGGCCACTTCTGTAGAACCGTCCGATCCGTGAGACACGCCGAGAGCCATGTCTTTGTGCTGAGCGGCCACACTCACTCCAGAGTCGCCAGCCTTGACCGCTAGTTTGCTGTCGCCCTTGCTCGCGGCCACTTCTGTAGAACCGTCCGATCCGTGAGACACGCCGAGAGACACGCCCAGAGCCATGTCTTTGTGCTGAGCGGCCACACTCACTCCAGAGTCGCCAGCCTTGACCGCTAGTTTGCTGTCGCCCTTGCTCGCGGCCACTTCTGTAGAACCGTCCGATCCGTGAGACACGCCGAGAGCCATGTCTTTGTGCTGAGCGGCCACACTCACTCCAGAGTCGCCAGCCTTGACCGCTAGTTTGCTGTCGCCCTTGCTCGCGGCCACTTCTGTAGAACCGTCCGATCCGTGAGACACGCCGAGAGCCATGTCTTTGTGCTGAGCGGCCACACTCACTCCAGAGTCGCCAGCCTTGACCGCTAGTTTGCTGTCGCCCTTGCTCGCGGCCACTTCTGTAGAACCGTCCGATCCGTGAGACACGCCGAGAGCCATGTCTTTGTGCTGAGCGGCCACACTCACTCCAGAGTCGCCAGCCTTGACCGCTAGTTTGCTGTCGCCCTTGCTCGCGGCCACTTCTGTAGAACCGTCCGATCCGTGAGACACGCCGAGAGCCATGTCTTTGTGCTGAGCGGCCACACTCACTCCAGAGTCGCCAGCCTTGACCGCTAGTTTGCTGTCGCCCTTGCTCGCGGCCACTTCTGTAGAACCGTCCGATCCGTGAGACACGCCGAGAGCCATGTCTTTGTGCTGAGCGGCCACACTCACTCCAGAGTCGCCAGCCTTGACCGCTAGTTTGCTGTCGCCCTTGCTCGCGGCCACTTCTGTAGAACCGTCCGATCCGTGAGACACGCCGAGAGCCATGTCTTTGTGCTGAGCGGCCACACTCACTCCAGAGTCGCCAGCCTTGACCGCTAGTTTGCTGTCGCCCTTGCTCGCGGCCACTTCTGTAGAACCGTCCGATCCGTGAGACACGCCGAGAGCCATGTCTTTGTGCTGAGCGGCCACACTCACTCCAGAGTCGCCAGCCTTGACCGCTAGTTTGCTGTCGCCCTTGCTCGCGGCCACTTCTGTAGAACCGTCCGATCCGTGAGACACGCCGAGAGCCATGTCTTTGTGCTGAGCGGCCACACTCACTCCAGAGTCGCCAGCCTTGACCGCTAGTTTGCTGTCGCCCTTGCTCGCGGCCACTTCTGTAGAACCGTCCGATCCGTGAGACACGCCGAGAGCCATGTCTTTGTGCTGAGCGGCCACACTCACTCCAGAGTCGCCAGCCTTGACCGCTAGTTTGCTGTCGCCCTTGCTCGCGGCCACTTCTGTAGAACCGTCCGATCCGTGAGACACGCCGAGAGCCATGTCTTTGTGCTGAGCGGCCACACTCACTCCAGAGTCGCCAGCCTTGACCGCTAGTTTGCTGTCGCCCTTGCTCGCGGCCACTTCTGTAGAACCGTCCGATCCGTGAGACACGCCGAGAGCCATGTCTTTGTGCTGAGCGGCCACACTCACTCCAGAGTCGCCAGCCTTGACCGCTAGTTTGCTGTCGCCCTTGCTCGCGGCCACTTCTGTAGAACCGTCCGATCCGTGAGACACGCCGAGAGCCATGTCTTTGTGCTGAGCGGCCACACTCACTCCAGAGTCGCCAGCCTTGACCGCTAGTTTGCTGTCGCCCTTGCTCGCGGCCACTTCTGTAGAACCGTCCGATCCGTGAGACACGCCGAGAGCCATGTCTTTGTGCTGAGCGGCCACACTCACTCCAGAGTCGCCAGCCTTGACCGCTAGTTTGCTGTCGCCCTTGCTCGCGGCCACTTCTGTAGAACCGTCCGATCCGTGAGACACGCCGAGAGCCATGTCTTTGTGCTGAGCGGCCACACTCACTCCAGAGTCGCCAGCCTTGACCGCTAGTTTGCTGTCGCCCTTGCTCGCGGCCACTTCTGTAGAACCGTCCGATCCGTGAGACACGCCGAGAGCCATGTCTTTGTGCTGAGCGGCCACACTCACTCCAGAGTCGCCAGCCTTGACCGCTAGTTTGCTGTCGCCCTTGCTCGCGGCCACTTCTGTAGAACCGTCCGATCCGTGAGACACGCCGAGAGCCATGTCTTTGTGCTGAGCGGCCACACTCACTCCAGAGTCGCCAGCCTTGACCGCTAGTTTGCTGTCGCCCTTGCTCGCGGCCACTTCTGTAGAACCGTCCGATCCGTGAGACACGCCGAGAGCCATGTCTTTGTGCTGAGCGGCCACACTCACTCCAGAGTCGCCAGCCTTGACCGCTAGTTTGCTGTCGCCCTTGCTCGCGGCCACTTCTGTAGAACCGTCCGATCCGTGAGACACGCCGAGAGCCATGTCTTTGTGCTGAGCGGCCACACTCACTCCAGAGTCGCCAGCCTTGACCGCTAGTTTGCTGTCGCCCTTGCTCGCGGCCACTTCTGTAGAACCGTCCGATCCGTGAGACACGCCGAGAGCCATGTCTTTGTGCTGAGCGGCCACACTCACTCCAGAGTCGCCAGCCTTGACCGCTAGTTTGCTGTCGCCCTTGCTCGCGGCCACTTCTGTAGAACCGTCCGATCCGTGAGACACGCCGAGAGCCATGTCTTTGTGCTGAGCGGCCACACTCACTCCAGAGTCGCCAGCCTTGACCGCTAGTTTGCTGTCGCCCTTGCTCGCGGCCACTTCTGTAGAACCGTCCGATCCGTGAGACACGCCGAGAGCCATGTCTTTGTGCTGAGCGGCCACACTCACTCCAGAGTCGCCAGCCTTGACCGCTAGTTTGCTGTCGCCCTTGCTCGCGGCCACTTCTGTAGAACCGTCCGATCCGTGAGACACGCCGAGAGCCATGTCTTTGTGCTGAGCGGCCACACTCACTCCAGAGTCGCCAGCCTTGACCGCTAGTTTGCTGTCGCCCTTGCTCGCGGCCACTTCTGTAGAACCGTCCGATCCGTGAGACACGCCGAGAGCCATGTCTTTGTGCTGAGCGGCCACACTCACTCCAGAGTCGCCAGCCTTGACCGCTAGTTTGCTGTCGCCCTTGCTCGCGGCCACTTCTGTAGAACCGTCCGATCCGTGAGACACGCCGAGAGCCATGTCTTTGTGCTGAGCGGCCACACTCACTCCAGAGTCGCCAGCCTTGACCGCTAGTTTGCTGTCGCCCTTGCTCGCGGCCACTTCTGTAGAACCGTCCGATCCGTGAGACACGCCGAGAGCCATGTCTTTGTGCTGAGCGGCCACACTCACTCCAGAGTCGCCAGCCTTGACCGCTAGTTTGCTGTCGCCCTTGCTCGCGGCCACTTCTGTAGAACCGTCCGATCCGTGAGACACGCCGAGAGCCATGTCTTTGTGCTGAGCGGCCACACTCACTCCAGAGTCGCCAGCCTTGACCGCTAGTTTGCTGTCGCCCTTGCTCGCGGCCACTTCTGTAGAACCGTCCGATCCGTGAGACACGCCGAGAGCCATGTCTTTGTGCTGAGCGGCCACACTCACTCCAGAGTCGCCAGCCTTGACCGCTAGTTTGCTGTCGCCCTTGCTCGCGGCCACTTCTGTAGAACCGTCCGATCCGTGAGACACGCCGAGAGCCATGTCTTTGTGCTGAGCGGCCACACTCACTCCAGAGTCGCCAGCCTTGACCGCTAGTTTGCTGTCGCCCTTGCTCGCGGCCACTTCTGTAGAACCGTCCGATCCGTGAGACACGCCGAGAGCCATGTCTTTGTGCTGAGCGGCCACACTCACTCCAGAGTCGCCAGCCTTGACCGCTAGTTTGCTGTCGCCCTTGCTCGCGGCCACTTCTGTAGAACCGTCCGATCCGTGAGACACGCCGAGAGCCATGTCTTTGTGCTGAGCGGCCACACTCACTCCAGAGTCGCCAGCCTTGACCGCTAGTTTGCTGTCGCCCTTGCTCGCGGCCACTTCTGTAGAACCGTCCGATCCGTGAGACACGCCGAGAGCCATGTCTTTGTGCTGAGCGGCCACACTCACTCCAGAGTCGCCAGCCTTGACCGCTAGTTTGCTGTCGCCCTTGCTCGCGGCCACTTCTGTAGAACCGTCCGATCCGTGAGACACGCCGAGAGCCATGTCTTTGTGCTGAGCGGCCACACTCACTCCAGAGTCGCCAGCCTTGACCGCTAGTTTGCTGTCGCCCTTGCTCGCGGCCACTTCTGTAGAACCGTCCGATCCGTGAGACACGCCGAGAGCCATGTCTTTGTGCTGAGCGGCCACACTCACTCCAGAGTCGCCAGCCTTGACCGCTAGTTTGCTGTCGCCCTTGCTCGCGGCCACTTCTGTAGAACCGTCCGATCCGTGAGACACGCCGAGAGCCATGTCTTTGTGCTGAGCGGCCACACTCACTCCAGAGTCGCCAGCCTTGACCGCTAGTTTGCTGTCGCCCTTGCTCGCGGCCACTTCTGTAGAACCGTCCGATCCGTGAGACACGCCGAGAGCCATGTCTTTGTGCTGAGCGGCCACACTCACTCCAGAGTCGCCAGCCTTGACCGCTAGTTTGCTGTCGCCCTTGCTCGCGGCCACTTCTGTAGAACCGTCCGATCCGTGAGACACGCCGAGAGCCATGTCTTTGTGCTGAGCGGCCACACTCACTCCAGAGTCGCCAGCCTTGACCGCTAGTTTGCTGTCGCCCTTGCTCGCGGCCACTTCTGTAGAACCGTCCGATCCGTGAGACACGCCGAGAGCCATGTCTTTGTGCTGAGCGGCCACACTCACTCCAGAGTCGCCAGCCTTGACCGCTAGTTTGCTGTCGCCCTTGCTCGCGGCCACTTCTGTAGAACCGTCCGATCCGTGAGACACGCCGAGAGCCATGTCTTTGTGCTGAGCGGCCACACTCACTCCAGAGTCGCCAGCCTTGACCGCTAGTTTGCTGTCGCCCTTGCTCGCGGCCACTTCTGTAGAACCGTCCGATCCGTGAGACACGCCGAGAGCCATGTCTTTGTGCTGAGCGGCCACACTCACTCCAGAGTCGCCAGCCTTGACCGCTAGTTTGCTGTCGCCCTTGCTCGCGGCCACTTCTGTAGAACCGTCCGATCCGTGAGACACGCCGAGAGCCATGTCTTTGTGCTGAGCGGCCACACTCACTCCAGAGTCGCCAGCCTTGACCGCTAGTTTGCTGTCGCCCTTGCTCGCGGCCACTTCTGTAGAACCGTCCGATCCGTGAGACACGCCGAGAGCCATGTCTTTGTGCTGAGCGGCCACACTCACTCCAGAGTCGCCAGCCTTGACCGCTAGTTTGCTGTCGCCCTTGCTCGCGGCCACTTCTGTAGAACCGTCCGATCCGTGAGACACGCCGAGAGCCATGTCTTTGTGCTGAGCGGCCACACTCACTCCAGAGTCGCCAGCCTTGACCGCTAGTTTGCTGTCGCCCTTGCTCGCGGCCACTTCTGTAGAACCGTCCGATCCGTGAGACACGCCGAGAGCCATGTCTTTGTGCTGAGCGGCCACACTCACTCCAGAGTCGCCAGCCTTGACCGCTAGTTTGCTGTCGCCCTTGCTCGCGGCCACTTCTGTAGAACCGTCCGATCCGTGAGACACGCCGAGAGCCATGTCTTTGTGCTGAGCGGCCACACTCACTCCAGAGTCGCCAGCCTTGACCGCTAGTTTGCTGTCGCCCTTGCTCGCGGCCACTTCTGTAGAACCGTCCGATCCGTGAGACACGCCGAGAGCCATGTCTTTGTGCTGAGCGGCCACACTCACTCCAGAGTCGCCAGCCTTGACCGCTAGTTTGCTGTCGCCCTTGCTCGCGGCCACTTCTGTAGAACCGTCCGATCCGTGAGACACGCCGAGAGCCATGTCTTTGTGCTGAGCGGCCACACTCACTCCAGAGTCGCCAGCCTTGACCGCTAGTTTGCTGTCGCCCTTGCTCGCGGCCACTTCTGTAGAACCGTCCGATCCGTGAGACACGCCGAGAGCCATGTCTTTGTGCTGAGCGGCCACACTCACTCCAGAGTCGCCAGCCTTGACCGCTAGTTTGCTGTCGCCCTTGCTCGCGGCCACTTCTGTAGAACCGTCCGATCCGTGAGACACGCCGAGAGCCATGTCTTTGTGCTGAGCGGCCACACTCACTCCAGAGTCGCCAGCCTTGACCGCTAGTTTGCTGTCGCCCTTGCTCGCGGCCACTTCTGTAGAACCGTCCGATCCGTGAGACACGCCGAGAGCCATGTCTTTGTGCTGAGCGGCCACACTCACTCCAGAGTCGCCAGCCTTGACCGCTAGTTTGCTGTCGCCCTTGCTCGCGGCCACTTCTGTAGAACCGTCCGATCCGTGAGACACGCCGAGAGCCATGTCTTTGTGCTGAGCGGCCACACTCACTCCAGAGTCGCCAGCCTTGACCGCTAGTTTGCTGTCGCCCTTGCTCGCGGCCACTTCTGTAGAACCGTCCGATCCGTGAGACACGCCGAGAGCCATGTCTTTGTGCTGTTTCCACACTCACTCCAGAGTCGCCAGCCTTGACCGCTAGTTTTTTGTCTGCATTAGTTAGCTCCACACCGGAGTCTGTAGCAGTGAGTTTAGTTTTCTTTAGGAATTTCTTGGTTCCAGGTTTTTCGGATTTTTCAATATTTTTATTTTTGATGGATGGTATGTTTTTGTTAGATATATTTTCTTTATGTGCGGTTTTAAATGTTTTTCCAACGAACTTTTTTGCTTGTGCAATGCTGTTTTCCACAATGCCATCTAGGTTTTTACGGATGTGCTCTTCCAGTATTACAATGACGCATTCAATGATGCGCTGCTCCAGCACTTTTCGAATTGCTTCACAGAGTGGTTTGATGCATTCTTTTCTCTGCAGCTTTTCGCTTCGGATGTCAATGGTTTGGTCAAATTTTATTTTCCATTCTCTGGTGAGCAATCGTTTGTCCATGCACTCGACAGTACTGCCAACTAGGCTGTGTAATGTTTGAGAATGCTTTGCTATTGCTGCCGAGTCCACTGCCACCGAAGCCAGTCTTACGAAAGACAGAATACCCTTGAAGAGTTCTGCAAACTCGTCTTTGAGAACGGCCAATCGTGACCTTATTGCTTCGATTAATTTGGCCGTATTTTCTACATCAGACATTAATTCATCTGTTGCTTCGTGTGCTATAGCGGTAAGAGCCTGTAAAATATTATTGGTTTGAGAATGAGTTAGAGTGGAAAAATCATGTATATCGATTTTACTCGTCTCCTGGTCCTTTACTAAGCAGAGAGGAGCAGTCAGTCGGAGAACAATGTCATGAAGTTTTCCACTTTCAGCCTCAGAGGAACACTTCTCTTTAACGTCGTCTTGGACGCCTTGCTTTAACTTTTCAATTAACTTATCAAGCAGTTTCCTTTGAGCTGCACTTATCGCGTAATCGGTCACTTTCTGTACAATTGGATTGCTCATTATGTTCTTAATAAACTTAACAGCTTTTTGTCCAGTCACTTTGTTCAGTACTGCCGCGGTTTTCGTGTAGAATTTACTCCCAGCTGCATTAACGTTTTGCGCAACAGCTTCGAATTTCTGCGAAGATTTTAGATAGCTGACGACTTTTCCAAATCCAAAAGTCAGTAGGCTGACACCAATATTCTTGGCTTTATTTTTTAGCCAGGATTTTAGATCAAAATCACCCTGAATCATCCCCACGAAACCTGCCATTATATCACCAATGCCCTCATTGATAAAATGAATTCCAACATTCTCCACGCCAACAAGACACAGCACAGTGCCAAGCGCAATCTCAAAGGCACCGAAAATTGCCACAAAAATTGCTAACGCATACGAAGGCTTCTTTTGTACATCAAAAAATCTTACATGACCCAGATGGTACAGAGACTTGAGCTCGTCAAGTGTAATGCTGTCTGGTTCCTTCTCAATCTCCTTAATGCAAGTGCTGACAGCAATGATTTCATCACCAGCTCTTCTGTGCTCTTCCAGCTTTTCCAGGCATTTTTCTATTTGGGTTTTATAATTGCTGATTATCCTTATTCGAGCCATGCATTGACGGAACTGAGGGTTTGCAGTTTCACTTCGAACATCTTGGCTGGCTTCTTCCTTAACTTGTTTATTCGCTTGGTCTTTGGGTGTTTCCTTCTTAGCCTCCTCCTCACAGTCATTATCGCTTGCATTTTCCTGCTGGATTCTTGCGCCAGAGTACAGCTCCGTCCACGTGGCATGGGCCAGCCAGGTTTCTGCAATCCGAGCTTTTGCATCTTCCAAGTCATCCATCACTTCTCTGATATCACAGTTGCCTTTCATTATTTTTGCGTATGCTCTGTTGTAGTACGCGATAGACGACCATGAGCTGTTCATATTTATAGCTTTTGTGTAAAGATCAATGGCTCGTTCGAAATCTTCGTGCCTTACACTTTTCTCTGCGAACTTCAGTGCCTGAAAAGGACTCAATGAACACTCGGATTCGACATTAGATTTTGCTTCCTGGAACATTTTCTCAACTTCTCCAATGCACTGAGCTGTTCTCTCTATACTGAAATCAGTAATGTGACAGAGTGTTTTTTTGAGATGCATGCCCCAAATCTCTTTTAAATGATCCATTTTTAATTTTAGGTCCGTCTCTGACCAACGCTTTTCTAGCTCTGTACCAGTGCTGGGAGGTTTCTTTATCTGATGATAATACTCCGATAGCAAATGACTGATACACTTGAAAAGATTCTCCTTGAACTCAACTTCCGGCAGCGCGAACTCCTCATGATTCTTCAGTTCCTGCAAGCTGGCCTCTCGTCTCACCTGCTTCATTTCTTCGACAGAGTCACAGTCTGAAAAGCAGGCACTGAGGCCCTCTCTGCTTAGCAGCAAAGTCGCTGAACCCCGCTGGCCCTTGCGACCACTGCGGCCGAACACTTGCTCCTCAACGCGCTGATTCAGGGGCAGGAATGTGACGAGAACGTGTAGACCTCCCGCTGTCTCCGCGTCGTCACTCACTTTCACATCCGTGCCCCTGCCTGCCAGATTCGTGGCCACAATAACATCACCGGGACCCACCTGAAGTTCATCTTTTGTGTCCTCATTCTTGACGTACTTTTTTGTCTTGACTCCTTGACAACGGCGAGCCACCTCTTCGAAAATGAGGTCGGCACTGTTGATATCCTCGCACACGATCAAGCTGGGCCGATTTCTCTCCTGTGTAACTAGTTGGCAAATTTTCGTGATGCACTCTGACTTGGTTTCTGCCACAATGCCCGGGTTCTCCACAAGCCGGCGCTCCCTGTACGGAGGAATGTAGTTCAGTTGCACTTTGTAAGTTTCCCGCATGAACTTTTTCTCATGCTCTTCTCCGAGAGTTCCAGACACACCGAACATGGATTTGCCATATCGACGGAAGAAGGCCAAGTTTGACAGGAAGTTTGTTTCCAATCCTAGAGGCCGCATTTGCAGGCTGTGTTTTAACTGCAGAAACTGCTGCAGCCCATCGCTCCATCTCATGTTCTCCTGCACCACTCCTGTGTGCTTGTAGTCTACTGGAACAGCGTCCCCACCCTGAAGCAGGTAGTCTCTACCGGGTTGCAGAGCTCCTGCAGTGAGGGCACTGTTGATCCAGACATCCAGCATGTCATCTATGAACTGCTTTAAATGCGATGGAATGGGCAGCTGGGCCTCTTCATGTTTCTTTTTGGTGTCGTCTTTCGGGTCTAGTATTGTTGTACTGTAGTCTATTCTCGACCAGATATCTTCCTTCTTTCGTGTTTTGAAGTCATCGATATTTTCAAAAAGCAAATTGCAGACTCCACCATCTTGGACTAAAAGATCCAATGAGCTATCTTGGCAAAGCCGCACTGGTTCGATTTCAGCATTTCTAAATGCATAAATTGTATACGATGGAAAATTTTGCAAAACTTCTCCAGAAACTTCAAGAACCTGAATCGTCCTTTTAATATCAAAGTTTGACAAATCCACTGGTTCGGCATTTTGAGCCAAGAAGCTCTGTTTCTCCTCTGAACTAATTAACTGTTTGAGATCAAGTTGCTCGACCAAAGTGCTGAACTCTTCATCCGACGAGACGAACTCTTTTATGAGGTAGAGAAAAGTCATTTGTTGCTCTGCCACCATCTCACCTCCGTGCGCTGTGTTGAGAACGTGGCAGCCCATAGTGGCTCTAAAGATAGTAGCGAAAATTGGATCCAGCATTTTCATGTCACCTGCGTCCTGAGCCAGATATGTCAGCTGCACACCTTGGTCCAGCAGCAGAGAGTCAACTTCATCCACGATTATTGAATCAAAGCCTCGTGAGCCGCGGATGTCTTTGAACTGGAACTCATGCCGCAATGTGTCGCCCGCGAAAGAAGAGACTGTGCCATACACTATGCACGATTCATAGCATTTTTTAGGATTTTCGTGCTCAATGTTGCAGTCAACTCGAACATCGCATATTTTATAGAAATCTTTCCATTCCTTACAGTCTCTCGCAGCCAAAACTTCTGACGGAGCCACGACATCAACAGACTTTTGTCCAAGACGCACCAATCCTACAGCAGACATTGCGACAATGCAGGATTTACCTTCACCAGTCAGGATCTGTAATACTTGCCCACTTGTTTTGTTTTTAAAAGCGTTTAGGAGGGCTGCAGTACTGAATACTTGTGTATGTCTTGGGAGATATCCCTTGCATTTCAGCACTGCCTTACAGAGATCAATCAGAATTTTGTGCAGTGGCGATTCCTTACCACGTTTCCATATTTTCAGTTTCTGCAATGCTTTATCGAACCCAGACGAATCAAAATATGTGAAAACTTTTCTTACTACGTCAGCAAGTTCTGAAAGTTGACCCTCGTCGAACTGCCCTGTCTTCTTCAGTTCATCGAGAAGCTGGTCAAGTGTTTTCTGTGATGCTTGATCTTTTTTTAGGCTCGCAATATAAGTTTCCGTAATCGCCTCGCGAGGACTCGGAAGAGATCTGGGGTCGCCGCGGCTCAACACCATCATCTTCACGAATTCTCTCACCTGATCGGGCTCAGTGCAACTTGTATGTATAAATTCCATCAGCTTGAGCATGCTAACAGGGTCCCAATGCTGCATCGATGTTATGAGCTCTACGACACATTCGGTGTTGGATTTTTCATCCAAATACTGCGACACACCAGCATGCCTCAGCATCGTTGCCAGTACGACTCTGAGCCTCTTTAAGCCAGCAGCAGGGTCTTGTTGAATCGGCCAAAGTCGCACAACATCTTCAGCCACAACTAGCAGCTGGAGCAGCCTTTCAGTGACAGGACTGAGCTCATTATAGGCTGTTTCACTAGTGAGCTTTCTCATATGCGCCAGTGCAATTCTTGTGTCGCTGAGTTGCTGACGGAGAGCACTGAAGTCTTCTTCGTGCTTGATATCTTGGGATTTTTCGCTGTGCAGGACAAAAACCAGCAGACCATAGCTGACCAAGTCGAGTTCTAAACTCGGAAAGCAGATCTCTCGGAAAACTTTGTTAGCCGCATCTAAACACTGTTGAGCGAATTTTTCATCCAATAGTTGTAGGAGAGACAATTGGCTAGATGTTGGCTGCTTTCCAAATGGATGACCTTCTGATTTCCAGACACGCTTAAATAAATCTAAAGCGTCCTTTGCAGAAATTGTTTTGACATTAGCTGCTACTGACAGTTCCTGATTGGAATCATCCTCGATAGCACCTGACAGACTGCCTAGAAATTTCGTCAAAGCATCTTCAACATTTTCTTCAAGCTGGTCTCTGAGCATCACTTCGGATGCTTCGCTTACTGCAGGGTTAGAATAGCCTTTGGCGCTCTTCCCACGAACGTGCTGAATGGAGTAGCTAACACTCTTAAATTGTCTGCGCATAGCTTTGGCTCTCTCTCTCTCCAGCTCTATCAATATTTGTCGCTTGAACTGCTCTGTTTTCTTCAGGTTCTCAGACTCCCGTTGCTTCTCCGCTCGATGCCGCCGCTGCTCTTCTATTTTTCGGGCAATCTCAGCCTCCCTTTCAGCCATTTCGCGGTGAAGTTCTTCTTTGCCAATTTCCAGCTGATTTTTCTGCAACTGCAGCCTGTCTTGCATCTCCGAGCTTTGCTGCTGCATCTCCTCCTTCTTTCGCTTCATCTGTTCCTGAAAAGTACTTTTTCTCTCTTCAAACTGAGCTCTCAAACGAGCTCTTGTTTCCTGAGCTTCCTGGTTGAGACTGCTAAATTTTTCGCTAGTTTCTGAGGTGACTTTTAATTTTTGACGATGAAACTCATCGTGTCTCTGTTTGCGAATAGCATTTGCCTGCTCCTGTTCATCAGCCAAAGATAGCTGTTCGCTTTCTGTTCTGTCTCTTGCCTGCTTCTGCAGTCTGGCAAAGTGTTCTGCTCGATCTTTCTCAGTTTGCCTTTTACTCGCCTCGTGTTTGGCCGATCTCTCTTGCCTCGTCGCCTCGCATCTTCTGCTGAAATCTTTAGTTTTATGGTTGAAGTTCACCAAAGCCCTGTCTCGCTCAGCATTCAAGCTTTTCCACTTTTGTATGTTTTCAGTTTGCATCGCACTTTGTCGAGCCATCTGCTGTTCCGCCCTCCTTTGATCAAAAAGTGACTGCTCTCTGTCACCCTGCTTCAGCTGCTGTAGCGCCCCTTGCATTCTCTGAACTTTTTCTCTGCGCTCTCTCTCCATTCTCTGCTCTTTTTCTCGGCGCTCTCTCTCCATTCTCTGCTCTTTTTCTCTGCGCTCTCTCTCCATTCTCTGCTCTTTTTCTCTGCGCTCTCTCTCCATTCTCTGCTCTTGTCCTCTGCGCTCTCTCTCCATTCTCTGCTCTTGTCCTCGGCGCTCTCTCTCCATTCTCTGCTCTTGTCCTCTGCGCTCTCTCTCCATTCTCTGCTCTCGTTCTCTGTGCATTCTCGCCTCGAACATCGATCTGGTTTCGTATTTGTAGTTTGCAACATATCCTCCATTATATTCCAGATGGATGATGCCTTCTGATGGTGAATGCAGCTTCCAGTCCTTGTTTCTGATACCGTTGCACCATGATTTCATATCTGAGTCACTAATCGTATCTGATAAACTGTGTGTCTTGTGTTTAAAATAGATGTTAACAGGAAAACCCTTGAAATCATAATGTGTTGAGTTCCAAGGGTCCACATGAATGATGCCATCGCCAGCGCTCCATCCAACGACCTTGTATTCTGCAGCTACGCTCCAATGCTCATCAGTATTGTTGCTCAGTTTGCTTCCAGTATTGCCCATTCTGCAATTTAGAATTAAGCTCAAAGTACTTAGCACGAATTAATTATTAGCACTTAGACAGTCTCAAGTGCTGAGATTTTTCAGGAAATGGTCGATTACGAGTACTTAAAATTGAGTTCTATGCTACGATCGTAGTGCTTAGAGAAATGCTCTCATTTCTAATAACAAATTATTAGATTTGCTCTTGTCAAATTTAGAGATTACCAAGAGGGTCAGAGAGCCAGACAAATTTTTTTTACTGTCGCAATCAACAGCACTCGAACACTGAATAATCCGAAATTAATGTGATGCCATTGGATTTAGGAGACGAATCTAGGAAGAAAAATAAGAAGAATCGGATTAAAAACCACACAAGCTTGGTGGACATTGTTACGGAAAGTTCAAAGCCTTAAAAGCGGTGTTTTTGTACGTATACATGTAAAACTATTTTAAATTCGCGGTAACTATCTTTAGATCTATCCACCTTCTTATCTAAGAGAAATAAGCATAAAACTATATTACGAGTGCGAGCGTGAAGTGCGTGAACTACCGAGTAAAACCAATAGCTATGATCATACCTGACATTTGTTCTGAATTAGTTAGGCCGCTACTTTGCGAGGCAATATCCCAAATTTCATTATACCCGTGTCACGTTATTGGCGTAGTAGTGGCTATAGCCCTCAAAAGGGCCGTTTGACGAGAGTGCTGACGTTATTAGTCCCAAAAAGGATGGTGAACTCAACAATGGCAGAGTAGATTTTGTAGCGGTAGCACTTGGCAATGGCGGTAGATAACAAAAGACGCCAACTGGTTTATAATTATCAATGTTTAATATTAATACAGAAGCTTATGACGTTATGGGGCACTGGCGGCTGCAACAATGGGTTGATGTAATCTAGTCGTATAGATGGAAGTTGAGTAGATGATGATAATTGGGATGGAGCCGAGTAGCAAGTGATGGCTGTGAGTAACAAGTAGGCAAACAAACAAAGCGGCGAGATTGGGCGTCGGCCCGTGGCAGTACACAGTGTAGCAAGAGTGCGTAGACAGTCTGGCCCAGACGGAGTGGAGCCGTGGCGAGAGATAAGGAGGCACGAGGACGAGAGAACGAGAGAGCGAAAGAGCGAAAGTGGCGAAGGGAGTGAAAAAAACCCCAGCCCGCCGCTAGGCGGGGTTAATAAAGGAGCGCAGGAGGGTTAACATAATATATGCGGAGAGTTATCATTGGCTGTCGAGGAAAAAACAAGAAACAGAAATTATCGATCGCGCGAGACCCTACAGCCGTACACAAGGCTTACAAAGTACGGAGTGATTTAGCAATTGATACAGATTCGTTGGGCGCTACTACAAGTAAACGTGAGAATACAGGATTGGAGAATATTAAATGAGAAATTGTAAGGAAATTTGTAGTCCAACGGCCCTTTTGCGGGACCACTTTAAACTAGCAACGTCACACCCGTACAGCAATCCGACTAGACTGTAAACAATCCGAGAGTATAAAATATGCACTCTCACGTTACATCGACGGATAACGTCATTTTACGTCGGCTAAACATCGGTGAAATTTTAAAAGTACATGTTGTCATCGAGGTCCTTAGACTCAGAGTGGCTTTGGATCTCTGGTGATTACTATGATTACTAGGTGATTAGGTGATTATATAGGTGGTTAGCATTATTTTCTATCTCCTTGAAAAAATATATTTTCTAACCATATTTTATTAGCGCACTGATAAAAACTGATATTTTGCACCTATTGTATTTAAAAGACACGTATAAATACTGTAGTTTGTTTTAAAGAAACCGCCATCTTCATTTTCTTATTAAATATACCGACGAAAAACACAAGTGAAAGACCAACTTCTTGCTCCTGGGCTCTTGCCTAATACTTGCCTCGATCCGAGTGTCTGATATTTTTGTTCTAAAAATAGCATATTTGTCATTATCACTTACTTGGGAAGATTTTGCCTCTTTCTCCCAAGGTACAACAGTGCTGTTCAATAGAGGCGTGTTGTCTCTCTCTCTCTCTCTTCCCCAAGAGCGTGCTGCCCAGTGCCCAGTACAGGCATTCTGCCTTCTTCCAACCTCAAGGGCGTATTGTCCGATTTAGGCGTAGTTTTTAGACGTACTGTCCATTAAGCGTTCGGCCTATCTCCCTAAACTTACTGTCTACCAGGCGTTTTGCCTATCCCCTAGACTCCCAGTCTATCAGGCGTGCTGCCTCCCTGTAAGACATTCTGTAATAAACGCTACTAGAGTATCAATAAAGTACACTCGAATCAGATTAGAAATAGAATTCTTTCCCACAATCCTAAGGCTAAGAACCCCCCCCACCGGTCCAATAACAAATTGATATCAACTGAGGGATTATAAAGAGAGAACCAGAACACCTAGCTGTCACTATTTGGTGATAGCTGTGGAATAATTTCTTAGGAAAGGAAAGACCCCTACAACAAATTGGTGGCATCGTTAGGAAAAGACGTAGAGACCTGTCACAATTGTTAGAAATAAAACCTTTTGAAGTTGTTTTATGTCAAAATAATAGGTGAAAAAACTGCTTAGAGACTACTACAGAACTCTTACAGATTAGCGGCCATATACTGAGGGATTAGTTCAATAACTGATAAACAAGCGCTGTTAAGGAATCGGTGCTATCAGCTAAAGCAGACTTTAACAATGCAACTTTGCTTCTAAAAACATCTATTTAAACAAATTAATATTTGCAGCTGTTTACTACCGATCCATGAACAGTGTTTTAGTAGTCCCTGGGGGCATGTTAGACATGCAAGTTATCAATGACGAATGTTGTGGTGCCCAGACTCATTGGGGAGAAAGTCAATGCTTAAGACGCAATTATTATAAAGCTGCTCTCCACCCTCCTTATAAGCTTTCTACACAATTACTTCGAATAACTGCTGAACTGCTAAACCACTGAATATATTCTAAGGCTTGATTCACAAAATATGTATGGCAAAAATTCAGATAATATAATATAGCATTTTTCAAGCCAATTGAGCCTAGGAGCAAGAAATTTTATCCTTAGTGGGAAAATCAAGCTATATTGAAGACTTGCTTTTCATTGTCAATGGCCCGAAAGGGGGGTCTATGAAGCAACCAATTTGGGAATTTGGGCGCGCTATTAATCCTTTCCACAGTTGTGCAAGCCTTAGACCATAGAAAACAGATTTAATTAGACAAACATAGATATGGCAGACGAAGAATTTAGCGAGCAGAGCAGTGACGAAAGTTATAGTTAGCCTAGGCGTGTTGAAACGGGGTGAAACGCACGGCATCCCGTCCGCTGCAATAATCTATGGCCAACTTCAATAAGTAAAAAATCTCGTATGCATATAAGTATCTAGTTAATGTTTCTTCAACTTGTATATTTTAAAAGTAAAGCTTAGCGCTGCTTAATAATTCTTAGTATCAGCTACTATTTTTTCAATTCGCAAAATAAGGAGTTTTAGCCTTAGGCAATTTTTGGATTTCATTATTTCTTTCTTTGTCTTGTGTGCTGGTGTGCTAATGTGGGGGCTCCGCCCCCACCCTCACAAGGGGGCTCAGCGCCCCCTTGACTCCGCTTTCTTCTGACTTTGCCTTCGACATTTTCAGCGGGCCGTGAAACCAACTGAATGCATTGGAGTAAATGGGATTTTACCATAGACAGTCTCAGCGGCCCGTGTAACGCGGTTTCACGCCCGCTAACTATAACACTAATATGGATGGGTCGCATCGGGCAGAAATGAGCTAACACTCTGTGGTGCCGGAGCGCTGAGCTCTAGGCACTGGCTAACCAACTAACTTATGCTATGTACGTGCATCGTACGTGCACACCATTCTTTCCTCTCCCTTCGCTCTGACTGGCCATCCCCTAAGCCGCCATGTACTTGTACGTAGTTATTTATCATCACGTGACTTTATTTCGGTGTTCTCTCAGCCCCTGCTCGTGTCATTATTTAATAAGCTACTTGCTAGTTAAAATAAACCTTGAGTTTCTTTATGCCAAATTCACGGCATGACACACTCCGATCGGCGCTACGCGCCTCGGCGTTATAGATCGTTTCTGCCCTCTGCAGCCCATCAATATTGGTATATTTTGCTACAGCCAAAGATGCAGTGGATGAGCAGAATCCTACAGGGCGAGAACCCTTATCGCAAGATAAGCAACGAAAAGTACGACCTGATTGTCGCTGCCATCGAGAGAGGTGATAGTGCTGAGCACATTTCGCCATGGCGGGACGTAAAGAGAAAAGCTGTGTATTCTATCAGGCGTCGCTATGAAATCACGGGCCTGTTTTGATTGGTTTCTCTGAAATCAAAGTGCTACTGTCAATCGTTTTCTGATATGTTATCTATTTGCAGACCTTATTTCAGTGAAGTTATTCGTGAAAGATATACGAGCACTGTGAAAAGGATTAATTGCGCGCCCATATTCTCAAATTGGTTGCTCCACAGACCCTTCTTTTGGGCCATAGACAATGAAAAACAAGTCTTCAATAGCTTGATTTTCCCACTAAGGATTAAATTGCTTGCTAGTAGGCTCAATTGGCTTGGAAAATGCTATACTTTTGAACTAAAGCTACTAAAATACTGTAGATAACATAGATTAACTTGGAAGGTATTGCTCTCGTAGTTGTCTTCAATGTAACTATTTCTAAACTTTTGAAAACACTGCTAGAATGCTGAAGGCGTTGATAAACTGCTTAGATCGTTGGTGCTTTTATTGCCAGTAAAACCATAAATGATAGAAAATACAAAAAACTTACTTTTGGGCTTACAATCACTCGTACAAGAACTTATTTCAGCTTTTAGGATTTGCAGATTAAATAAAAACGAAGAAAAATGCCTCAAGTGGCAGGCATGTTTCTAAATGTTTTCATCAAGTTGTATTTAAGTACATGTACTTGGAAAATGTTGGTACCTTCTAACACGACGCACAAAAACATGTTCGTTCCTAGTGAAAAATATATGCAAATCTAACTTTTTGGACTGATACAGCTTTGGGTCAGTTTTACAGGGTTTGCGTGCCTGTCCATTTTTCTGCTTACCCCGGCTATGTACCTCTAAGCACGTGACTTGGCTGCAGGGCGGCCTCCGAAACAGCGAGGAAGACAAGAACGCGAGCCTGCGTACATCAAAGCTGAAGTTCTCTTTCAGATTACTGCACTTATAAAACTGAAGTTCCTTTTTTCGATTAGCTAGTTCGTAAACAAAAAATGAGGCCTTTATCTACTTCAGAACTTTTATAGCATTTACGCCTGCAGAGGGTCTTAGAAGAATAAATTTGCTGCTGCGTTTTCCGTTCTGATACTCAGAAGGTAGTTTAGCTTAATTGCAACTAGCAGCATAACACAACTCATAAGTTTTATGGTTATTAACAGCACAGTTATTATAACAAATAGGTTCATGAAATGAACGAGAAACAGCAGGAGCATCATTTCATGTTTTGCCGTCAAAAGAAATAAGCACGGAATAAGCGACATACAGAACCTGAGAAATGTGTTTTTTAGCTGATCTGGATCGTGATGACATTTATCTACTCTCCAAACTATTGGAAAGCATCTATAACAGAGCAGAGATAAAGTCTACTACACACA
>NIVC01000732.1:307500-458213 GCA_002269645.1 Macrostomum lignano | reverse complement strand
GGAATCTGTTCTGATTGCATTCTAACAAACTGAAGCATTCTCGCACTAAACTTCTCGGCGGCTCTGAGATAGAGCCTCAAACAGACAGAGAAATCTGTTCGAGTTGTGTCTGTAGGTTAGGTGGACCAGATACTCCACAGCACTTCTAGGCGATAATCTGAGCCAGGAGTCTCCGAGAGACTTTCGTTACACATCCAGATGTTCTGCCTTGATGCTGGACTAGCTCACTTTCTAGGAATCTGTTCTGATTGCATTCTAACAAACTGAAGCATTTCTGGCACTAAACTTTCTCGGCGGCTCTAAGAGCCAGAGCCTAAACAGACAGAGAAATCTGTTCGAGTTGTGTCTGTAGGTTAGGTGGACCACCTTCTGAGAGCCAAAGCCTCAAACAGACTGAGAGAGCTGCTTCAGTTGTGTCTGTAGGTTATGAGGACCACCTAAGAGCCAGAGCCTCAAACAGACAGAGAAATCTGTTCGAGTTGTGTCTGTAGGTTAGGTGGACCAGCTACTCCAAAGCACTTCTAGGCGATAATCTGAGCAGGAATCTCCGAGAGCCTCTCGTTACACATCCAGATGTTCTGCCTTGATGCTGGACTAGCTCACTTTCTAGGAATCTGTTCTGATTGCATTCTAACAAACTGAAGCATTCTCGGCACTAAACTTTCTCGGCGGCTCTGAGAGCCAGAGCCTCAAACAGACAGAGAAATCTGTTCGAGTTGTGTCTGTAGGTTAGGTGGACCAGCTATTCTACAGCACTTCTAGGCGATAATCTGAGCCAGGAATCTCCGAGAGCCTCTCGTTACACATCCAGATGTTCTGCCTTGATGCTGGACTAGCTCACTTTCTAGGAATCTGTTCTGATTGCATTCTAACAAACTGAAGCATTTTCTGCACTAAACTTTCTCGGCGGCTCTGAGAGCCAGAGCCTCAAACAGACAGAGAAATCTGTTTGAGTTGTGTCTGTAGGTTAGGTGGACCAGCTACTCCACAGCACTTCTAGGCGATAATCTGAGCCAGGAGTCTCCGAGAGACTTTCGTTACACATCCAGATGTTCTGCCTTGATGCTGGACTAGCTCACTTTCTAGGAATCTGTTCTGATTGCATTCTAACAAACTGAAGCATTCTCGGCACTAAACTTTCTCGGCGGCTCTGAGAGCCAGAGCCTCAAACAGACAGAGAAATCTGTTCGAGTTGTGTCTGTAGGTTAGGTGGACCAGCTATTCTACAGCACTTCTAGGCGATAATCTGAGCCAGGAATCTCCGAGAGCCTCTCGTTACACATCCAGATGTTCTGCCTTGATGCTGGACTAGCTCACTTTCTAGGAATCTGTTCTGATTGCATTCTAACAAACTGAAGCATTCTCGGCACTAAACTTTCTCGGCGGCTCTGAGAGCCAGAGCCTCAAACAGACAGAGAAATCTGTTCGAGTTGTGTCTGTAGGTTAGGTGGACCAGCTACTCCACAGCACTTCTAGGCGATAATCTGAGCCAGGAGTCTCCGAGAGACTTTCGTTACACATCCAGATGTTCTGCCTTGATGCTGGACTAGCTCACTTTCTAGGAATCTGTTCTGATTGCATTCTAACAAACTGAAGCATTCTCGGCACTAAACTTTCTCGGCGGCTCTGAGAGCCAGAGCCTCAAACAGACAGAGAAATCTGTTCGAGTTGTGTCTGTAGGTTAGGTGGACCAGCTATTCTACAGCACTTCTAGGCGATAATCTGAGCCAGGAATCTCCGAGAGCCTCTCGTTACACATCCAGATGTTCTGCCTTGATGCTGGACTAGCTCACTTTCTAGGAATCTGTTCTGATTGCATTCTTACAAACTGAAGCATTCTCGGCACTAAACTTTCTCGGCGGCTCTAAGAGCCAGAGCCCTAAACAGACAGAGAAATCTGTTCGAGTTGTGTCTGTAGGTTAGGTGGACCAGCTACTCCACAGCACTTCTAGGCGATAATCTGAGCCAGGAATCTCCGAGAGCCTCTCGTTACACATCCAGATGTTCTACCTCGATGCTGGACTAGCTCACTTTCTAGGAATCTGTTCTGATTGCATTCTAACAAACTGAAGCATTCTCGGCACTAAACTTTCTCGGCGGCTCTGAGAGCCAGAGCCTCAAACAGACAGAGAAATCTGTTCGAGTTGTGTCTGTAGGTTAGGTGGACCAGCTACTCCAAAGCACTTCTAGGCGATAATCTGAGCCAGGAATCTCCGAGAGCCTCTCGTTACACATCCAGATGTTCTACCTTGATGCTGGACTAGCTCACTTTCTAGGAATCTGTTCTGATTGCATTCTAACAAACTGAAGCATTCTCGGCACTAAACTTTCTCGGCGGCTCTGAGAGCCAGAGCCTCAAACAGACAGAGAAATCTGTTCGAGTTGTGTCTGTAGGTTAGGTGGACCAGCTATTCTACAGCACTTCTAGGCGATAATCTGAGCCAGGAATCTCCGAGAGCCTCTCGTTACACATCCAGATGTTCTGCCTTGATGCTGGACTAGCTCACTTTCTAGGAATCTGTTCTGATTGCATTCTAACAAACTGAAGCATTCTCGGCACTAAACTTTCTCGGCGGCTCTGAGATCCAGAGCCTCAAACAGACAGAGAAATCTGTTCGAGTTGTGTCTGTAGGTTAGGTGGACCAGATACTCCACAGCACTTCTAGGCGATAATCTGAGCCAGGAGTCTCCGAGAGACTTTCGTTACACATCCAGATGTTCTGCCTTGATGCTGGACTAGCTCACTTTCTAGGAATCTGTTCTGATTGCATTCTAACAAACTGAAGCATTCTCGGCACTAAACTTTCTCGGCGGCTCTAAGAGCCAGAGCCTAAACAGACAGAGAAATCTGTTCGAGTTGTGTCTGTAGGTTAGGTGGACCACCTTCTGAGAGCCAAAGCCTCAAACAGACTGAGAGAGCTGCTTCAGTTGTGTCTGTAGGTTATGAGGACCACCTAAGAGCCAGAGCCTCAAACAGACAGAGAAATCTGTTCGAGTTGTGTCTGTAGGTTAGGTGGACCAGCTACTCCAAAGCACTTCTAGGCGATAATCTGAGCCAGGAATCTCCGAGAGCCTCTCGTTACACATCCAGATGTTCTGCCTTGATGCTGGACTAGCTCACTTTCTAGGAATCTGTTCTGATTGCATTCTAACAAACTGAAGCATTCTCGGCACTAAACTTTCTCGGCGGCTCTGAGAGCCAGAGCCTCAAACAGACAGAGAAATCTGTTCGAGTTGTGTCTGTAGGTTAGGTGGACCAGCTATTCTACAGCACTTCTAGGCGATAATCTGAGCCAGGAATCTCCGAGAGCCTCTCGTTACACATCCAGATGTTCTGCCTTGATGCTGGACTAGCTCACTTTCTAGGAATCTGTTCTGATTGCATTCTAACAAACTGAAGCATTTTCTGCACTAAACTTTCTCGGCGGCTCTGAGAGCCAGAGCCTCAAACAGACAGAGAAATCTGTTTGAGTTGTGTCTGTAGGTTAGGTGGACCAGCTACTCCACAGCACTTCTAGGCGATAATCTGAGCCAGGAGTCTCCGAGAGACTTTCGTTACACATCCAGATGTTCTGCCTTGATGCTGGACTAGCTCACTTTCTAGGAATCTGTTCTGATTGCATTCTAACAAACTGAAGCATTCTCGGCACTAAACTTTCTCGGCGGCTCTGAGAGCCAGAGCCTCAAACAGACAGAGAAATCTGTTCGAGTTGTGTCTGTAGGTTAGGTGGACCAGCTATTCTACAGCACTTCTAGGCGATAATCTGAGCCAGGAATCTCCGAGAGCCTCTCGTTACACATCCAGATGTTCTGCCTTGATGCTGGACTAGCTCACTTTCTAGGAATCTGTTCTGATTGCATTCTAACAAACTGAAGCATTCTCGGCACTAAACTTTCTCGGCGGCTCTGAGAGCCAGAGCCTCAAACAGACAGAGAAATCTGTTCGAGTTGTGTCTGTAGGTTAGGTGGACCAGCTACTCCACAGCACTTCTAGGCGATAATCTGAGCCAGGAGTCTCCGAGAGACTTTCGTTACACATCCAGATGTTCTGCCTTGATGCTGGACTAGCTCACTTTCTAGGAATCTGTTCTGATTGCATTCTAACAAACTGAAGCATTCTCGGCACTAAACTTTCTCGGCGGCTCTGAGAGCCAGAGCCTCAAACAGACAGAGAAATCTGTTCGAGTTGTGTCTGTAGGTTAGGTGGACCAGCTATTCTACAGCACTTCTAGGCGATAATCTGAGCCAGGAATCTCCGAGAGCCTCTCGTTACACATCCAGATGTTCTGCCTTGATGCTGGACTAGCTCACTTTCTAGGAATCTGTTCTGATTGCATTCTTACAAACTGAAGCATTCTCGGCACTAAACTTTCTCGGCGGCTCTAAGAGCCAGAGCCCTAAACAGACAGAGAAATCTGTTCGAGTTGTGTCTGTAGGTTAGGTGGACCAGCTACTCCACAGCACTTCTAGGCGATAATCTGAGCCAGGAATCTCCGAGAGCCTCTCGTTACACATCCAGATGTTCTACCTCGATGCTGGACTAGCTCACTTTCTAGGAATCTGTTCTGATTGCATTCTAACAAACTGAAGCATTCTCGGCACTAAACTTTCTCGGCGGCTCTGAGAGCCAGAGCCTCAAACAGACAGAGAAATCTGTTCGAGTTGTGTCTGTAGGTTAGGTGGACCACCTTCTGAGAGCCAAAGCCTCAAACAGACTGAGAGAGCTGATTCGGTTGTGTCTGTAGGTTAGGTGGACCAGCTTCTCTACAGCAATTGAGTTGCAGGCCCTGCAGCTAGCTACTTTGAGATCATCAAACGAAACTCACTTTTCTGGACTTGGTGTCGACGGATTTGCGAGCAGACTGATGATTTTCACCAGGCGATGCGGCTTCTTCGATTTCGCAGTGGCTTTTTGCGACGGTGTTTTTTAGTTTTTATTTTAGGCTTGGCGTCCTTTTTTGCGGGTCATCATATCTTGGTTGTAGATTACAGTTTTTGGCACAATAAATTTATATATGGATGAAACTTGGAGTAAGGATTAACATTAGACCTATTAAGTATTAAGTATTAAGTATTAAGTATTAAAAAACCGTTCTAATCTATACAATTGCAATCCTTTAGAGTTGTATAGTATGGATTATAAGTACTTTCTTTTAAACTGTCTGTGTCTGGTCTCACTACGCCATGGTTTACGTGGACCACCCGCTTAGACATTATATATCCCTCTCTCCACTGTCTTACCTTCAGAACGCTTGCGGGTTTCCTATTGGCTGCGGTCGGTCCCATTGTTGGGGTGGATCTATCCTCCTAAGTGTTAACCAGCCAATTATAGAAAGGGAGGTCTGTCTGTCTGTCTGTTCCAACCCTATACTCCTGCACATGTGTTTACGTGGACCAAACAGACAGTGAGTGTTAGGCTGACTGTTAATGCGTTCTTAGTTTTACTGGGACCGCAATCAAGTCGACCTTTTGCTAGAGAGTCAGAGACCCGATCGCTAGCTAAAAGGCCCTTCTTAATTGCGTCCTCTTGATCAAATCTTTTGCATGTACATGTATGAATTGTCCTTTTCAATTAGGTAAATTGCATCTTCAACTTTGCACTTGAAAGGCTGCAGCTTAGGATCTTCTTCTTCCAACATTGGAGGAGGATAGAACAGGATATCCCATAGTGTTTAGGATAGAATTGGCAAGCACTTAATTCATGAAGTTGCTATTTTCTTCTTGTGTAATGGTAGAGCCTCAGAAATTCGCATTTACACAGTGTGGCTATCAAGGACCACTGGGAGTTCTTGAGAAGTCATTGAAGAATACTATTTAAGCTTCACTTAAATATCTTTCTTGTCTCGGAGTCTTTATCGTTTGATATGGTTAGCGAATTGGATTTCTTTACGTTGGTGTCTTACTCTGTGAGTCTGTGCTCAGAGTACGATACCGGAATTGCTGGAACTGAGCTAATTAAATGGAGTTTAAAGTTTACTGTATCAAATTCATTTCGCATACGAGGTTTCAGAATTTTTAATTAACCTGCGCACCTACTTGAATGTCAAAGAACTGAACGCATATTGTTTTAAAGCCAGTAGCGGTCATAATATGATGCCAACATAGCCCTTTGTTCGTAAGGTAATGATCTGTAAAAAATTCAGTTTTGCATTGAATCTATGCTTAATAACTGCTATACACAAACAGACACAAACAGACACAAACAGACACAAACAGACGATTTTCGAAAAATTTTCTAAAATTTTTCGGTTTACGTGGACCAGACTCGCTCGGTTTAGGTAGACCAGGCTGGAGGTCCAGCTAAACTGAAATGCAAATAACTTTGGAAAAATCCATGCTAGACATCCCAAAATTGCTTAAGCCTTTCTTGACCCGCCTGACATTAATGTGAGATCCTCATCAACGTCTTAACCCCACCAGAGACAAAATTATTTGGTGGTCCACCTAAGTGGTCTACCTACACCGGTTGGTCCAGCTAACGAGGCTACTGAACTTCCAAAAAGTCCACGTAAACACACAGACAGTAGAACAGACAGACAGACAGACAGACAGACAGACAGACAGACAGACAGACAGACAGACAGACAGACAGACAGACAGACAGACAGACAGACAGACAGACAGACAGACAGACAGACAGACAGACAGACAGACAGACAGACAGACAGACAGACAGACAGACAGACAGACAGACAGACAGACAGACAGACAGACAGACAGACAGACAGACAGACAGACAGACAGACAGACAGACAGACAGACAGACAGACAGACAGACAGACAGACAGACAGACAGACAGACAGACAGACAGACAGACAGACAGACTTAGTCCAGATAAGAATAACAAAACATGATTTGATAGTACACTGTAGATTACTAGAAACGTGTTTATTAAGTCTACTTTTACAGCCAAGTTTTAAAAAATTCCTTCATCCCCCGTAACCGGCTGTCCATTAGCGGGACAAAAATAGAAACAGCCTGTCTGTGTGGACTCAAGCACCGGAAGGCGCTGATCCAACAAAGAGTTTTAGTGCGCAGATCAGCCGGACCAGCTGGGCATGCGTTAATTGCAAGGATTGGATTTCCGATTTTAGATAGCTTAGCTCAAACATAAAACTTATGACTGAGACTATGTTAGCTATAAGCATGCAAAGTACCCTGTCATATTAGAAGTACACAAATAAGAGCCTTTATATTAAGTAACTTTAAATTTAGCTCAACTTTATTAAAATAATAAAGGCGATTCAGTACTCTGCATCTCCATTGACAAAAAATATTCGCTAGCATTGCTACTAAGAAGTAGAATCAATATTGTTACCGTTAAAGTTTTGAAGTTGATTATACTGATAATATTTAAATTTACTAGAATTTAGTAGCATTTAATACGGTTTGTAATAATTAGGCAAGACAATGACTACTTGTACAGTCCCTACTTTTTTCTAGGCAATCTTATTCTATTCTCTCATTTATCTAGGCTATAGATTAGCAATCCATTCTATTCTCTCATTTATCTAGGCTATAGATTAGCAATCCATTCTATTCTCTCATTTATGCAGGCTATAGATTAGCAATCCATTCTATTCCCTCATTTATGCAGGCTATAGATTAGCAATCCATTCTATTCCCTCATTTATCTAGGCTATAGATTAGCAATCCATTCTATTCCCTCATTTATGCAGACTATAGATTAGCAATCCATTCTATTCTCTCATTTATGCAGGCTATAGATTAGCAATCCATTCTATTCTCTCATTTATCTAGGCTATAGATTAGCAATCCATTCTATTCTCTCATTTATGCAGGCTATAGATTAGCAATCCATTCTATTCTCTCATTTATGCAGGCTATAGATTAGCAATCCATTCTATTCCCTCACTTATGCAGACTATAGATTAGCAATCCATTCTATTCTCTCATTTATGCAGGCTATAGATTAGCAATCCATTCTATTCCCTCACTTATGCAGACTATAGATTGATCCATTCTATTCTCTCATTTATGCAGGCTATAGATTAGCAATCCATTCTATTCCCTCATTTATGCAGGCTATAGATTAGCAATCCATTCTATTCCCTCATTTATGCAGGCTATAGATTAGCAATCCATTCTATTCCCTCATTTATGCAGGCTATAGATTAGCAATCCATTCTATTCTCTCATTTATGCAGGCTATAGATTAGCAATCCATTCTATTCTCTCATTTATCTAGGCTATAGATTAGCAATCCATTCTATTCCCTCATTTATGCAGGCTATAGATTAGCAATCCATTCTATTCCCTCATTTATGCAGGCTATAGATTAGCAATCCATTCTATTCTCTCATTTATCTAGGCTATAGATTAGCAATCCATTCTATTCTCTCATTTATCTAGGCTATAGATTAGCAATCCATTCTATTCTCTCATTTATGCAGACTATAGATTAGCAATCCATTCTATTCTCTCATTTATGCAGGCTATAGATTAGCAATCCATTCTATTCTCTCATTTATCTAGGCTATAGATTAGCAATCCATTCTATTCTCTCATTTATGCAGGCTATAGATTAGCAATCCATTCTATTCCCTCATTTATGCAGGCTATAGATTAGCAATCCATTCTATTCCCTCATTTATGCAGGCTATAGATTAGCAATCCATTCTATTCCCTCATTTATGCAGGCTATAGATTAGCAATCCATTCTATTCTCTCATTTATCTAGGCTATAGATTAGCAATCCATTCTATTCTCTCATTTATGCAGACTATAGATTAGCAATCCATTCTATTCCCTCATTTATCTAGGCTATAGATTAGCAATCCATTCTATTCTCTTGTTTGTCTAGGCTATAGATTAGCAATCCATTCTACTCCTTTAACCATGCAGGCTAGGCTAGCAATCCATTCAAAATGCTTTACCCCTGGTTACTAGGACACAATAACTCGTACGCTTATTTAAACTATTAGGAATCAGAATATCAAAATAAGCATAGTAAAAACACTTAACTCTGCATTGCTTCAGTTCACCCAGCTGTAAAATGGGTGCCAGCATTAGCTGGGGTAATTGAGGCTGTGTGGCGACCTCCCAGCCCTTGGATAGAACAGCCATACGCAGCCTTCAGATGAGCCGCGCAATAGCTGCGGCTGAGCTGTCGGTTGCACGTCTGCCGATTAGGACAGGTGTAATATATTATTATTATTATTATTATATTATTATTATTATATTAAAAAATAGAGTTAAGCGCGTTGTGAGAGAATTTATGACATATAATGAGTAATAAATAAGCTTTAACAGCGCGAGAGTGGTAATTTTGGTATTTATATTTATTAAACACCTAATTTTAATTGTTATTGGAACACAGCAACAGCGACCCACTGAAAAAACAATTAACGCACATAACGCAAAATAGAATATACATTCATTTGAATTACTATCAGTAGTTAACATTAAAAAATACCGAGAAATATGAGGAGAAGCAAACTTAATTAGTTATAACAACAATAAAGTAGTTCTTGTGAAATTTTCACACCTTCAGATGGTGCAAACGCCGCTAGAGATTAATAATGATATTTGATAGATGACAAAAAAGGTTAAACAGTTGCTGCGAATGTATTGGATTGCCGATTTTAAGAAGCCTGACAATATAGGAATTAGATATGATTTCAAAATTCAAACACATTAACTAGCTACACAATGTTCCAACGACTTGGCCAAACGAACGCACAAAAACGATCAAAGTGGAACAGCGAAAGCGTGAGATTAAGATGTGACAAGTTTTGGACACCGAAGCTTCCAATTATCTGCAAAACTAAGTTAATACAAAAAAACTTCAAAAAATATTTATAATATATAATCATTTAACAAAGAAATCCGCACAAACAGAATGAAAATAGCAACTCTTTCAACAAGGAAAAAATACGAAACAAAACTGGTAGACAACTGAAACACGGGTCAGCACGTCAAGTAAATGACAAGGTCGTTAACAAAAAAGACTTGTGTAACGGACGAAAGACACAATTATAATAAGAATGAATCAGGACTGATAATAGTCATATTTATCTGTAAGTATGTACAACTCTCTATTCTGGAAAACATATTGCGCAAAAATGGAATGACAACAGTTGCTGGCTGCCTGCCTGTCTGTCTCTCCGTCTGCCTGCCTGTCTGTCTGTCTGTCTGTCTGTCTCTCTATCTCTGTCTGTCTGTCTGTCTGTCTGTCTGTCTGTCTGTCTGTCTGTCTGTCTGTCTGCCTGTCTGTCTGTCTATAGATTAGCAATCCATTCTATTCTCTCATTTACTAGGCTATAGATTAGCAATCCATTCTATTCTCTCATTTACTAGGCTATAGATTAGCAATCCATTCTATTCTCTCATTTACTAGGCTATAGATTAGCAATCCATTCTATTGCTATTCTCCATTCTCTTGTCTGTCTGTCTGTCTGTGTGTCTGTCTGTCTGTCTGTGTGTCTGTCTGTCTGTCTGTCTGTCTGTCTGTCTGTGTGTCTGTCTGTCTGTCTGTCTGTCTGTCTGTCTGTCTGTCTGTCTGTCTGTCTGTCTGTCTGTCTGTCTGTCTGTCTGTCTGTCTGTCTGTCTGTCTGTCTGTCTGTCTGTCTGTCTGTCTGTCTGTCTGTCTGTCTGTCTGTCTGTCTGTCTAACACAAGAAAAATACAAGTACCAACTGTATATAAAAAACTGAAAAAACGGCAAAAAAGAAACGCAGAGCTTGCAAACGAACAGGAAAAAAACCAAGTACAGAAAAATTACGCCAAGAGACTAATTTTGTAGTGAACACGCGCACGAACCAATGGTGGACAAAAAAGGTAAAATTATAGTCACCCAAGTAATTGAATACTTGTGCAAAGAATTATTGCCATAGTAACTTTATTAAACGCATAGTTTTTCAACAGTTTAGGAGCGGAGATGACGCAATCACAAAATAACGAAAATATTAAACACATATATATAGTCGTGAATGAGCAGACACCGGATAATTTGTTTGCAATGATAAATTGAGTCTTGATTATATCATGCTTATGGATTATGTAAGCCAATGAGAATCTTTATTTACAGATCCCTGGTCTAGGGATTCAGAATTGGGATATTACATCCCCCATACGAATCTTCTCGTAAATCTACAAGACTACAAACCCTGGCATATTACACTGACCCATTGATCTACAGATTACAAACCCTGGCATATTACACTGACCCATTGATCTACAGATTACAAACCTTGGGATATTACACTGACCCATAGATCTACAGATTACAAACCTTGGGATATTACACTGACCCATTGATCTACAGATTACAAACCTTGGGATATTACACTGACCCATTGATCTACAGATTACAAACCTTGGGATATTACACTGACCCATTGATCTACAGATTACAAACCTTGGGATATTACACTGACCCATTGATCTACAGATTACAAACCTTGGGATATTACACTGACCCATTGATCTACAGATTACAAACCCTGGCATATTACACTGACCCATTGATCTACAGATTACAAACCTTGGGATATTACACTGACCCATAGATCTACAGATTACAAACCTTGGGATATTACACTGACCCATTGATCTACAGATTACAAACCTTGGGATATTACACTGACCCATTGATCTACAGATTACAAACCTTGGGATATTACACTGACCCATTGATCTACAGATTACAAACCCTGGCATATTACACTGACCCATTGATCTACAGATTACAAACCCTGGCATATTACACTGACCCATTGATCTACAGATTACAAACCTTGGGATATTACACTGACCCATTGATCTACAGATTACAAACCCTGGCATATTACACTGGCCCATAGATCTACAGATTACTAAACCTTGGGATATTACACTGACCCATAGATCTACAGATTACTAAACCTTGGGATATTACACTGACCCATAGATCTACAGATTACTAAACCTTGGGATATTACACTGACCCATTGATATACAGATAACAAACTTTGGGATATTACACAAACCCATAGATCTACAGATTACAAACCTTGGGATATTACACTGACCCATAGATCTACAGATTACAAACCCTGGCATATTACACTGGCCCATAGATCTACAGATTACTAAACCTTGGGATATTACACTGACCCATAGATCTACAGATTACTAAACCTTGGGATATTACACTGACCCATAGATCTACAGATTACTAAACCTTGGGATATTACACTGACCCATTGATATACAGATAACAAACTTTGGGATATTACACTGACCCATTGATCTACAGATAACAAACTTTGGGATATTACACTGACCCATAGATCTACAGATTACAAACCTTGGGATATTACACTGACCCATAGATCTACAGATTACAAACCTTGGGATATTACACTGACCCATAGATCTACAGATTACAAACCTTGGGATATTACACTGACCCATTGATCTACAGATTACAAACCTTGGGATATTACACTGACCCATAGATCTACAGATTACAAACCTTGGGATATTACACTGACCCATTGATCTACAGATTACAAACCTTGGGATATTACACTGACCCATTGATCTACAGATTACAAACCTTGGGATATTACACTGACCCATTGATCTACAGATTACAAACCTTGGGATATTACACTGACCCATTGATCTACAGATTACAAACCTTGGGATATTACACTGACCCATTGATCTACAGATTACAAACCTTGGGATATTACACTGACCCATTGATCTACAGATTACAAACCTTGGGATATTACACTGACCCATTGATCTACAGATTACAAACCTTGGGATATTACACTGACCCATAGATCTACAGATTACAAACCTTGGGATATTACACTGACCCATTGATCTACAGATTACAAACCTTGGGATATTACACTGACCCATTGATCTACAGATTACAAACCTTGGGATATTACACTGACCCATTGATCTACAGATTACAAACCTTGGGATATTACACTGACCCATAGATCTACAGATTACAAACCTTGGGATATTACACTGACCCATTGATCTACAGATTACAAACCTTGGGATATTACACTGACCCATTGATCTACAGATTACAAACCTTGGGATATTACACTGACCCATTGATCTACAGATTACAAACCTTGGGATATTACACTGACCCATTGATCTACAGATTACAAACCTTGGGATATTACACTGACCCATTGATCTACAGATTACAAACCTTGGGATATTACACTGACCCATTGATCTACAGATTACAAACCTTGGGATATTACACTGACCCATTGATCTACAGATTACAAACCTTGGGATATTACACTGACCCATTGATCTACAGATTACAAACCTTGGGATATTACACTGACCCATTGATCTACAGATTACAAACCTTGGGATATTACACTGACCCATTGATCTACAGATTACAAACCTTGGGATATTACACTGACCCATTGATCTACAGATTACAAACCTTGGGATATTACACTGACCCATTGATCTACAGATTACAAACCTTGGGATATTACACTGACCCATTGATCTACAGATTACAAACCTTGGGATATTACACTGACCCATTGATCTACAGATTACAAACCTTGGGATATTACACTGACCTATTGATCTACAGATTACAAACCTTGGGATATTACACTGACCCATAGATCTACAGATTACAAACCTTGGGATATTACACTGACCCATTGATCTACAGATTACAAACCTTGGGATATTACACTGACCCATTGATCTACAGATTACAAACCTTGGGATATTACACTGACCCATTGATCTACAGATTACAAACCTTGGGATATTACACTGACCCATAGATCTACAGATTACAAACCTTGGGATATTACACTGACCCATAGATCTACAGATTACAAACCTTGGGATATTACACTGACCCATTGATCTACAGATTACAAACCTTGGGATATTACACTGACCCATTGATCTACAGATTACAAACCTTGGGATATTACACTGACCCATTGATCTACAGATTACAAACCTTGGGATATTACACTGACCCATAGATCTACAGATTACAATTCATAGGCCACAACTAGATCTAAATTAAACAACCTGCAGACCAAAACGTTCCTATAATAGTGAGTGAATCAATAAACGAGTTGACAGCCCAGAACCACACAAAGCATCAATTAGCGGTAGACTCAGCCAGAGTCGGCAGTGGCGGCGACAGAGATTCCGGCGATTGAGGCCGCGACGACGAAGGCGACATTGTTGTCGACGAAGATGATTGAGCGGCAACCATTGCAGCGGCAGCCGCGTTAGACAGATAACTCACGTGACCGTCGCTGGTGGACACGATGCAGCTGTAGCCAAACAGTTCGTCAGCGCTAGTCGGCGATGAGCCAGCAGATGTCGCCGCCACCCGCACTGCCGCTATGCCGGCTGTCAGATGAGTCGGAAAGTACCGAGTGCCATAGAACACCTGGTCCAGCACCCAGTTGTCGCCATTAAACGGTTCCAATGCGATCACATTGCTGCGCGCTTCAATTTGTAGGCAGATTTCGCCAAGCAGATCTGAGATCAAATACAGGGTGCTGCGACGCTCCTGCTGCATCAGACACACGGTGGAGCTCTTCACAACCTCGTGCAGCACCTGCAGATGTACGTATTGGAATTCATTTATCTTGCAACAACTGTTCAGTTGTGATAGTTATCGCCATAATCTCTGCATTCAGAACCCGAAAATCTCTGCATTCAGAACCCGATAATCTGCATTTGGAACCCAATAATCTCTGCATTCAGAACCCGATAATCTGCATTTGGAACCCAATAATCTCTGCATTCAGAACCCGATAATCTCTGCATTCAGAACCCGATAATCTGCATTCGGAACCCAATAATCTCTGCATTCAGAACCCGATAATCTCTGCATTCAGAACCCGATAATCTGCATTCGGAACCCGATAATCAAGAACCCGATAATCTCTGCATTCAGAACCCGATAATCTGCATTCGGAACCCAATAATCTCTGCATTCAGAACCCGATAATCTCTGCATTCAGAACCCGATAATCTGCATTCGGAACCCGATAATCAAGAACCCGATAATCTGCATTCAGAACCCGATAATCTGCATTCAGAACCTGTTAATCTCTGCATTCAGAACCCGAAAATCTCTGCATTCAGAACCCGATAATCTCTGCATTCAGAACCCGATAATCTGCATTCGGAACCCGATAATCAAGAACCCGATAATCTGCATTCAGAACCCGATAATCTGCATTCAGAACCTGTTAATCTCTGCATTCAGAACCCGAAAATCTCTGCATTCAGAACCCGATAATCTCTGCATTCAGAACCCGATAGTCTGCATTTGGAACCCAATAATCTCTGCATTCAGAACCCGAAAATCTCTGCATTCAGAACCCGATAATCTGCATTCAGAACCCAATAATCTCTGCATTCAGAACCCGAAAATCTCTGCATTCAGAACCCGATAATCTGCATTTGGAACCCGATAATCTCTGCATTCAGAACCTGTTAATTTCTGCATTCAGAACCCGAAAATCTCTGCATTCAGAACCCGATAATCTGCATTCAGAACCCGATAATCTCTGCATTCAGAACCCGATAATCTCTGCATTCAGAACCCGACAATCTCTGCATTCGGAACCCGATAATCTCTGCATTCAGAACCCGATAATCTGCATTTGGAACCCGATAATCTCTGCATTTGGAACCCAATAATCTCTGCATTCAGAACCCGAAAATCTCTGCATTCAGAACCCGATAATCTGCATTCAGAACCCAATAATCTCTGCATTCAGAACCCGAAAATCTCTGCATTCAGAACCCGATAATCTGCATTCGGAACCCGATAATCTGCATTCGGAACCCAATAATCTCTGCATTCAGAACCCGATAATCTCTGCATTTAGAACCCGATAATCTGCATTCGGAACCCGATAATCTGCATTCAGAACCCGATAATCTACATTCGGAACCCGATAATCTCTGCATTCAGAACCCGATAATCTGCATTCAGAGCCCGATAATCTGCATTCGGAACCCGAAAATCTCTGCATTCAGAACCCATGCTCAGATTTGAGTGCCAGCAGGAATAAATATAGAAGACTCATCGTACACGCAATGCCTCACCTGCAGATACTGAGCACTCAGTTCCAAATCTTTGTCAGACGGAAAGTGCGAAGTCAAATAAGACTCAATCTTAGCTCGCTGTTTCCTCAAGTCGGGAAAGTCGATAAAGAACCTGGAGCACATGTACTTCTCCAGGTGGACAACGTCCAGACCTTGAGCAGGTAGGAAGCCTTCAACTAGCAGTTTGCAGTACTTCAACAGACCGCCGCCTCGAATTTCTTCAGGATTGCGGGTGCAGATCTCCTTCCGGACCAGGTGAGCGTAGGCCTCGGCAAAGCTGCCACTAACTGACTCGGCAATCACCGTAGGATAAAAGTGCTCAGTGATAGCCGTAGGCCTCGGCTGAAGCCGATAAAATGTCAGCAGCGAGTCCAGAATAATCTGGAAACTGTCGACGGTGAATTCGAATTTCCGACGCATTCGATCGACAAATTTTAGTTCGACAGTGACGCCGTCGGTCTGGTGGGCGGCCGAGTCGCCCAGGCTGATGAGGTACCAGCTGTCAGTGTTCTGAATGCGCACCAGCTTTCGAACGTAGCCTTCAATTGGATCAGCTGGACCGTGGCGGCCGCCAGACGAGTACTGGCGTCTGCGAACTGACTGCTGCTGCTGCTGCTGCTGCTGCTGCTGATGCTGCGGCGCTTCCAACGCAACAGCAGCCGACGAAGCGCTGGAACCTTCCGGTAGAAACGAACGCAGACAATCCAACACCACTCGTTTGATTTCGTCCACTGTCCCGGATGAGCTTAAATCAACGCCGAAGAGTAAGTCTAAGTCGTTGTAGGTGTGCACCGAGTCCATGCCTGTTATTTTGTGTGCGTGTGCGAGTTAACGTGGCATTAATTGTCGTCACGTTAGCTGGGGGGAACTCTGTTATGTCACCTGATTCACAACCCGCAAAGGTCAACCAACCTGTTGTTTGTTTTTCAACTACTCGTACGTTTTTGCTAACATTTTAGAAATATTTTCAAGCATGTCCTTTTCATAGAAAAACTCGCCAATTCATTGAAATCAATATACGAGCATATTTAACTGGCTACTCAAAAATATTGCGGTCTAAAAACCTGACGCGCAAACACGCATATCGCCTTAGCGATAAGCTCAAATCTACATAATACTAAGGCTTAGGAGTAAGATCCCACCGTATAGTTATAAGAGTGCAGACACCTGGTCCACCTGGAACTCCGAGAAAAGACAGGTGTGGAAATTTTTTCCCCTTAGCTCTTGAAGCAAAGTAAATAAAAGTATTTCAAGTTGCATAAAATATAAGCACTATATACACACTATGGCTTATGGTAGCTATGTACTATTTAAATACGTAAGAACAGCCGCTAAATCTCGACGCCAATGGACTAGTTTTTGCTAAATGTATCTAATAAAATTGAGTGACTTTGTCAACACGCATTTAATTAGAAAACACCTGGCAAATTTTCTTAAAACTCAAGTCTACCTCGATTTTTTCTGTTAGCTAAATTTGACTAGAAGGGGGAATGGTGGCGCCATCTGACTGAAGGACCAGCAGGAGGAATGGTGGCGCCATCTGACTGAAGGACCAGCAGGAGGAATGGTGGCGCCATCTGAAAGACCGGCAGGAGGAATGGTGGCGCCATCTGAAGGACCAGCAGGGGGATGGTGGCGCCATCTGACTGAAGGACCAGCAGGGGGAATGGTGGCGCCATCTGACTGAAGGACCAGCAGGGGGAATGGTGGCGCCATCTGACTGAAGGACCGGCAGGGGGATGGTGGCGCCATCTGACTGAAGGACCAGCAGGGGGATGGTGGCGCCATCTGACTGAAGGACCGGCAGGAGGAATGGTGGCGCCATCTGAAGGACCAGCAGGGGGAATGGTGGCGCCATCTGAAGGACCAGCAGGGAGAATGGTGGCGCCACCTGAAGGACCAGCAGGGGGAATGGTGGCGCCATCTGAAGGACCAGCAGGGGGATGGTGGCGCCATCTGAAGGACCAGCAGGGGGATGGTGGCGCCATCTGAAGGACCAGCAGGGGAATGGAATGTAATAACTGCATAACACTTGATTCTAATCTGCAAAGGAAATTCAGGAGGCTAGAGAGTAAATAGAATGCTGATTTATTTTGCAAAGGATTTTGTGAGGTTGGTGAAATCCTAATGGCAAGACAAATTGAGCGGAAAGGAAGTAAGGGCCTAACCCGTCTCTCCCTCTTCTCTACCCACCTACCTACCTACTTAATGGACTCCAGCGCCTTCTCAGTAAGGTTAACTGCGTTGCACACGCTTCGATGCAGAACATGAATAGTAAAAAAAAAATTCCTAGACATTTTAGCTAGCATTAGAATGCACTGCTATCTGCAATCTTTAAAGCGGAATTTTTTGTGGGCACATTTGGTGGCAGACTAATAAAATAGCCGATTGCTTGCTATGGGCCCTAGCTAATGCTTTTCGATCGATATCTGGGCCAAAAAAACCAACAACCCTTCTCGGTAAAATAAACTCTCTAGTGCCAGCTCCCATGCAGCTCGGCTTGCAGTGCTGAGGCAATTCTGCCCATTCCGGCACATACACACTAGCTCATTGTACATTGTAAGGTATGTATACACTCTCTGTACGTTCGGGGTTGCCTCTCACGGCTAACGGTAGTGAGGTGAATCGCATGCACGACAATTACCCTGTATTGATGATGTTGCATATCACTTCACTTGATTAGCTTGATTAAAAACAATTATAAAATAAACAAGCTCACACAAACACACACATTTCAACATGAAAGAATTTAACAAAATTTATATTTTCAATTGTAAGGTTTTCTTACTTTAAGGAAATTTTATTGAATTGATTAATAAATTTGAATGCTTTAAAGAAAATCCCTAACGGCTTATGTGCTAAGCTATGGGCAGATCAAGTTACTCCTGCTATGCTATGCCATTATCAGATCTTTAAATATTCTAGCGAATGAGAGGGGGACAGAACTAGGAGTAGCAGTAGGGTGAGAGTGAGAGAGAGAGAGAGAGAGATTAAGAAAAGCTCTCTAGCAGCAAGCACGTGACTTGCAATGTCGGGAAATTGATTTGGAGACTGGAAGAGGTGCTGTGCTCTATAAATAGCCACATATATATATATATATATAGTTTATGCGCGGATCACATGACATTCTATAGCGGACGGGCGAAGTATGGAAAACTACTGAGCTGTAGTCGGGAGGCAGGGGTAAGGGCGAGGCCTACTCCGTTTCTCCTGTTTTTTCAGCAGGGCTCAGTCGTCACCCTCCTCATTCCTTCCTTCTCTCTTCCCCCTTTCTCTCCTCATTCTTGAGGAGGCCATCCATCCCATCCTTCAAAGCCAACTGCATCCCTTAGACGCGCTACTAAGCTCAGACTCTGCTGCAGCAGTGCGTGGGCGGTAGCGGGCGGCGGCGGAACTCTGAGCTAGCGTGAGCAGTGTACATCAGCTGCAGATCTATAGGACTTTTCCTCAATTATTAGCCACTGTCAGACACGATGAGACTCTGAGAGTACGAAAGAACCAAGAAAGTCCCTCTTTCCCCACCCCTCTCAGATTGAACTTGGCGAGTGATAACTTTCCTTATAAAGAAATCGGTCCAGTTTTCTCTCCTGGCAAAGGCACACCTGTAGTACCTGTGCCTCAGTACACAAACTGGCAGTAATAGTAGGTAGGAACATCGCTACTCCCTTGAACACTTATTTTTCATCTCCTTAAAACTCGTTCAATTCTCACCCAACTGCCGGGGAGGAGGACTGGGCGAGGTCTAAAAATAGCCGCGTGGGCAAAATCGATTTTTATTAATGCAGCGGAGAATTTTATGAGAACCCAGATTATAAAAACCTCTGAAGGCAATTAAACTGAAACTGAAACTTTTATCTCTACTTAAGCTTGCATTTATAAATGTAACAGATATAATTCGCGCGCAATAACAATTAAATAACTGTGTGATCTTAAATTGACATTGCGTTTTACAATGCAACACAAATTTAGACTGATTTGTATTGATTAGACTGACCTAACTAGTTCGGCTTTTACTTGGCAGCGAATCTCCGACCTCCTGACCTGATGCAATAAATAAACTCCTCATCCTCATTTCTGTTCCCAGTGTGTCTCAGTATTCCTCAGTCCATCTCCTTATCTACTTCTCTCTCCCTCTGCCTCAGTCCATCTCCCTATCTACTTCTCTCTCCCTCTGCCTCATTCCATCTCCTTATCTACTTCTCTCTCCCTCTGCCTCATTCCATCTCCCTATCTACTTCTATCTCCCTCTGCCTCATTCCATCTTCTTATCTACTTCTCTCTCCCTCTGTCTCATTCCATCTTCTTATCTACTTCTCTCTCCCTCTGCCTCATTGCATCTTCTTATCTACTTCTCTCTCCCTCTGCCTCATTCCATCTTCTTATCTACTTCTATCTCCCTCTGCCTCATTCCATCTCCTTATCTACTTCTCTCTCCCTTTGCCTCATTCCATCTCCTTAGATCTACTTCTCTCTCCCTCTGCCTCATTCCATCTCCCTAGATCTACTTCTATCTCCCTCTGCCTCAGTCCATCTCACTATCTACTTCTATCTCCCTCTGCCTCAGTCCATCTCACTATCTACTTCTCTCTCCCTCTGCCTCATTCCATCTCCCTAGATCTACTTCTATCTCCCTCTGCCTCATTCCATCTCCCTAGATCTACTTCTATCTCCCTCTGCCTCATTCCATCTCCCTAGATCTACTTCTATCTCCCTCTGCCTCATTCCATCTCCCTAGATCTACTTCTATCTCCCTCTGCCTCATTCCATCTCCTTATCTACTCTCTCCCTCTGCCTCATTCCATCTCCCTAGATCTACTTCTCTCTCCCTCTGCCTCATTCCATCTCCCTAGATCTACTTCTCTCTCCCTCTGCCTCATTCCATCTCACTATCTACTGCTCTCTCCCTCTGTCTCAGTCCATCTCACTATCTACTTCTCTCTCCCTCTGTCTCAGTCCATCTCACTATCTACTTCTCTCTCCCTCTGCCTCATTCCATCTCCCTAGATCTACTTCTATCTCCCTCTGCCTCAGTCCATCGCACTATCTACTTTTATCTCCCTCTGCCTCATTCCATCTCCCTAGATCTACTTCTATCTCCCTCATTCCATCTCCTTAGATCTACTTCTCTCTCTCCCTCTGCCGCATTCCATCTCCCTAGATCTACTTCTAACTCCCTCATTCCATCTCCTTATCTACTTCTCTAGCCACCTAGTCTCTATCTGCCTCATTCCATCTCAATATCCACTTTCTACTTCTCTTATCCACCCTCTGTTTCATTCTCTAGTGGTGTAGGCAGAATGTTGCAGAGGTAGTCACATTTAAGAAGGAACACACGCAGGAAATGCTGTCTGAGTCAGGGGATTGGAGGCGGGCAGTGATTGATTTCTAAGATTTTCTTTCCTACGTCCGCGCCCCAGTCTGTTTTCTTGTCTCGGTATCTTGCCTATCATTATTTGGCCTCTAAATCAGAACAATTGACACTGGTGACTGGATGGATGAACGATGGTCAGAGCAACCAAAATGTGCCAAAAAATTGTCATAGTCAAAAATCGAGATAAAAATCTGACCTCCAAGTTAGAGTATACAAATTATACAAATATAAAATAAACAAAACAGCGCGTGCTTAGATTTGGGTGGGAACACAGGCATGACAGGTTATAGTTAATAGTATAGTATATCATGTGACTAGCTAATTTTTTAAATGACAGATTCTGCGAAAATCTGGCTTAACTGGATTACCAGTTGAATGCCGTTCGTTAAAACCCAAATCTGTCCTGCACCAAAATTAAATACACTGTTAAACAATATTTAAACATTGAAACGCTAGCTAGCTTACCAATAATAAAAGTGGCGCCGCCGCCGTTCAATCGCAGATCCCTGAGCCCGATGTTACTGGCCTCCAACTGTTGGCACACACGTTGAATCATGTCGCGCAATGTCAGCTTGACACTAGGACAGCAGTGCCCTCGGCCGTGTATTGTCACCTCCTTCTCCATGAACTCGTGCAGTCGAAGTACCTGCTCGTAGCAGAGCACGCTATAGCGGTTGTTGTTGCCGTTGTCCGTCACTTTCTCCTTGACCTTGCCATTGGCATTGTTGTTATTATTGCTCGCTATGCAAGTCATTATTAACTCGAATCACGCAAGGTTGGCAGTGGAAAATTTACTATAACTTGCGTTGTTGCGAGACAGTCGAATTTAGTTGAAAAAGCTGGTTAGGCTTTTAGAAATAATTCTAGTTTCAAGTAGCTTTTGGCCAAAGACAAAAATCTAAGATTAATAAAATTGATTGGTTGCACAAGTTATTGAAAAAGGCCTTATAGGTCTGAGTGGGCTTGGCTGTTCTATTTATACACGCAACAAGCTTCACTCTAAAGCGAAACCACTAGTTCTCTCTGTCCACACGACCTTCTTCACTCTTCAGTGTACATTCAACGGGACCAGTGCGTACAATCTTAACCCCGTCCTTTGCAAGCCAGCCAATGAGAGGCCGCGTCCTTCAATCCGATCATTGGCGCAACCCCCCTTGCTGAGAAATTTCCAGAAAGTTGTTTGAAATAGCCAGACTGAGGAGTGGGGAGGGGGCAGAAGGGCTAACGGCATAGCTCTGCCAAGCTCTACTCCGAGTGGTCCCCTGCTTGTCGGATCGGAATGAAGTCGATAATGAGGTTAGAAAGCATATGGATAAAGCGTGTAGAAGTGGGGGGCACGGGACGGGATGCTGATTATTGCATAGACGACCTGCGCTAAAAATAGATTCGCTTACATCAGCCGGAGGAACTCCGCCTGGGGCGAGCGAGGACCGCAGAGTCACGAGAGTCTGAGGCCGGCAGGCGGGCCCAGGCCCACAAGCTAAAACAAATAGGAAGTCCTAGAGCAGAAAAATTCATATAGACAGCTAGGCAAGCCCTCGTATTCAAATTAATGCGAACTGCCGCCATCCATTCCTGCTTCCCTATTTCCGTAGGTTTGTAGGAATCGAGGAATGAGGAATGTTCAGTGTTATTTTCTAGTAAAGCTAACTAAAGGAAGAGTGACGATTTATCAAGCAAAAACATGCGACTCTCCTTGTGCGTGCTTGCTAGCGTGTTCTGCCCTGTTCGTGCGTGACTAAGGTAAAAATTGCCTCCGGGCAGGCAAAGGAGAAAATACGAATAACTCTCGAACTAAGCGTTAATCCAAACAGTTATTGATAGTTTATAGGCTGCTTGCTATGTATAGCTTTCTTGCTTTCAAAGGCACTCTTTCCATTTCGTTAGAATTGGAGAAGATGAATGAAGACTCGCATCGAGTGCCTCAGATTTTTTTGGTCATAAATCATAAAATTTCTAGGTGCCTAATATAAGTACCAGCGAACTTAAAAATGAATGCAATAGCCATGGCCATTCAGTTTTCCTATTTCAAGTCGCCTCGCCCTCGGCCCTCATACCTTATTACACCCGCTCTCACTCAATACTCAAGAGTCGTCTTTTAGAAGAGCCTCCCACCCGAGTGTCCCAATTCCAGTTTCAACCGACCACCCCCACTCGCCACCCACAGCCCCTGCAGTCTCAGCTGGGCTAGACGTATCAAGCGCGTAGGTGGTTTGAGCAGGGAAGGCGTGGTTGGGACTTTGGGAGGAATAAATTTGGCTTCTATTTTTAGACCGGACAGCAACATTCTCCCTTCCTACTGTATAAGCTGTGTCTTGAGTTCTCAAAGCAAACTAGAGACTTCCTCATCAAAAGCAATACGTTTTCGCCTGTACTAAAAGGGATTCAAATTTATGCTGCGACCGAAAAAATCCTCTGAGAGATTGGAATGCTCGGATTTTCTTATTCTGTCTCGAAATTATAGGGTTCTTTTATCCCTATCTAGTATAATCTGATCGGTATGCTAAGTCCGATGAGCATTGCAGCGTATAGCTACAGAACTATATAGTGAGACTGAGACTGCGAAATCTGGAAGGTCAAATCTTGTAAGCAACCCTTAAAAATCTGACGTCAGTCGATGTCGTGAAGCTTTTTGACATTGGCATTAGAATGTCACTTGAGCATTAGAATCATAGAATTAGAACATAGCAACTTGAGCATTAGAATCTCCCACTCAAACTGTTAATATCTCAAAAACTTTTTTTGCGTCCTTAGTATGGTATATCTCAGCATTCTCCATTTAGCCTTGGATGCCATCTTAGAATCTCTACCTTGAGTCGTGATACCTCAGAATTCCCCTCTTGAGTGTTGATACATCAGAATTCCCCTCTTGAGTGTTGATACATCAGAATTCCCCTCTTGAGTTTTGATACCTCAGAAGTCCATTTTTATAAGTGTTGATACCTCAGAATTCCCCTCTTGGGTGTTGATACCTCAGAATTCCCTCTTGAGTGTTGATACATCAGAATTACCCTCTTGAGTGTTGATCACAGAATTCCCTTTTGAGTGTTGATACTTCAGAATTCCCCTCTTGAGTGTTGATACATCAGAATTCCCCTCTTGAGTTTTGATACCTCAGAAGTCCATTTTTATAAGTGTTGATACCTCAGAATTCCCCTCTTGGGTGTTGATACCTCAGAATTCCCTCTTAAGTGTTGATACATCAGAATTCCCTCTTAAGTGTTGATACCTCAGAATTCCCTCTTAAGTGTTGATACATCAGAATTCCCCTCTTGAGTTTTGATACATCAGAATTCCCCTCTTGAGTGTTTATACATCAGAATTCCCTCTTGAGTGTTGATACATCAGAATTACCCTCTTGAGTGTTGATTACAGAATTCCCTCTTAAGTGTTGATACATCAGAATTCCCCTCTTGAGTGTTGATACATCAGAATTCCCCTCTTGAGTGTTGATACATCAGAATTCCCCTCTTGAGTGTTGATCCATCAGAATTCCCCTCTTGAGTGTTGATCCATCAGAATTCCCCTCTTGAGTTTTGATACCTCAGAATTCCATCATGAGTGTTGATACCTCAGTATTCCCCTCTTGAGTTTTGATACCTCAGAAGTCCATCTTTATAAGTGTTGATACCTCAGAATTCCCCTCTTGGCTGTTGATACCTCAGAATTCCCTCTTAAGTGTTGATACATCAGAATTCCCTCTTGAGTGTTGATACATCAGAATTACCCTCTTGAGTGTTGATTACAGAATTCCCTCTTAAGTGTTGATACATCAGAATTCCCCTCTTGAGTGTTGATACATCAGAATTCCCCTCTTGAGTGTTGATACATCAGAATTCCCCTCTTGAGTGTTGATCCATCAGAATTCCCCTCTTGAGTTTTGATACCTCAGAATTCCATCATGAGTGTTGATACCTCAGTATTCCCCTCTTGAGTTTTGATACCTCAGAAGTCCATCTTTATAAGTGTTGATACCTCAGAATTCCCCTCTTGGCTGTTGATACCTCAGAATTCCCTCTTAAGTGTTGATACATCAGAATTCCCCTCTTGAGTGTTGATACATCAGAATTCCCCTCTTGAGTGTTGATACATCAGAATTCCCCTCTTGAGTGTTGATACATCAGAATTCCCCTCTTGAGTGTTGATACATCAGAATTCCCCTCTTGAGTGTTGATACATCAGAATTCCCCTCTTGAGTGTTGATCCATCAGAATTCCCCTCTTGAGTTTTGATACCTCAGAATTCCATCATGAGTGTTGATACCTCAGTATTCCCCTCTTGAGTTTTGATACCTCAGAAGTCCATCTTTATAAGTGTTGATACCTCAGAATTCCCCTCTTGAGTGTTGATCCATCAGAATTCCCCTCTTGAGTGTTGATCCATCAGAATTCCCCTCTTGAGTGTTGATCCATCAGAATTCCCCTCTTGAGTGTTGATCCATCAGTATTCCCCTCTTGAGTTTTGATACCTCAGAAGTCCATCTTTATAAGTGTTGATACCTCAGAATTCCCCTCTTGGCTGTTGATACCTCAGAATTCCCTCTTAAGTGTTGATACTTCAGAATTCCCCTCTTGAGTGTTGATACCTCAGAATTCCCCTCTTGGGTGTTGATACCTCAGAATTCCCTCTTAAGTGTTGATACATCAGAATTACCCTCTTGAGTGTTGATTACAGAATTCCCTCGTGAGTGTTGATACATCAGAATTACCCTCTCGAGTGTTGATTACAGAATACATCAGAATATATACATCAGAATTCCCTCTTGAGTGTTGATTACAGAATTCCCTTCTTGACTGTTGATTACAGAATACATCAGAATATATACATCAGAATTCCCTCTTGAGTGTTGATTACAGAATACATCAGAATATATACATCAGAATTCCCTCTTGAGTGTTGATTACAGAATACATCAGAATATATACATCAGAATTCCCTCTTGAGTGTTGATTACAGAATACATCAGAATATATACATCAGAATTCCCTCTTGAGTGTTGATTACAGAATACATCAGAATATATACATCAGAATTCCCTCTTGAGTGTTGATTACAGAATTCCCTTCTTGACTGTTGATTACAGAATACATCAGAATATATACATCAGAATTCCCTCTTGAGTGTTGATTACAGAATTCCCTTCTTGACTGTTGATGGGAGCCCGCAGACGAATTGCCCGCCGAGATTTGTCCTCAAAGCTTAGTAAGTCTTAATAAAGTGATTCACCCGAGCAATTAAACGTTTCGATGGTATGCATATTTTTTCTTGTAGGTTTTCATTTCTATTTACATACAGGGGTAACATCTGTGAGCTATAAATTCATGCATATGCCCCCGAAATCTCTTTATTAAGACTTACAAAGCAATGGGAGGAGGGCAACGCAGACAAAATCTGCCGTTTGGCAAAATGCGCTGCAGCAAAAAAGCACTGCGGGCAAATCTCGGCGGGCAATTCATCTGCGGGTGATTCGCATGGACCCAGCTGGGCTAGCACCAGCTGCATGCTGGCTCAAAGAGCTGTTGGGGAAACAAAGACGCCGGCTGGCTTTTGCTTGCTCAAATTAAAATGATTGCGCCAACCTTTTCTTAAGTCCCGCTGAATCAACTACAAGTAAAAATTTTTTTTTACCCTTTTACTTGAACTTTTACTTTGAGCCGTTGTATAACAGTTATGCAGCTGTAGTACACTTGGTATTTGGTTTAAATCCACAATTGGCTGCAGATCAAGAGTGACATATGCAGGTCAACTCAAAATGAGTCGTAACTGAGAGTACATGTAATAAGCTCTCATGGGAGACGGAAACAAGCAGTTCAATTTCAGACTAAATTGTGTAAACACCAAAAACGCTATACTTCAAAAGTACATTGAGTCCCGAGTCATAATTTTGTCGACATTGAATTAAAATTTATTGCGTTAGGGGTTCTAGCGTCGCAATTGACAGGTCGATTCTGTTGCAAAAGAAAGAGTTTGTTTGCAGCAATCCTGATGTACAAGCGACCCACCAGCGAAGAACTCGTTTGAGGAAGAGCTGCAGTGAGAGAAAATCCAATATTAGCATTCTGCCAATGCTTTCAACTTATGTACGCTCGTTCGTACAGTGTATGTTTGCCTTGTACGAGCTATTCTACACGGCATAGCAGACTATGCACACTGTACGGCATACTATTCATAGATGACCAAAATGCCCCAATAGCTACAGGTCGGAGGATCAAGTATGGCGCCCTTGTCATCGAGTTGACAGCTTGACTTAGCTGCAGGGGGCTCCGTGCGTCCGGAAACAGCGACGAGGCGTTGCCGCCCATTTCGCTAAGCCCTGGCGACAACGGGCAGCTAGTGCTGCGGTGTCGCGCAGGGAGTTCCGGTGGTGCCGGTGTCCGCAGCGCGGTCCCCCTTCGGAGAGTCCAGGAGGTGGATTGTCGCTCGCTCGGTAGCCCTTATGTAGCGGACGAGCAGGCAGAGATTCTCGAACCTGAAAACGTCGGAGAAGTCCGGGTTTGGGCCGAGGTAGGTGAGCTTGTCCTGAGTAAAGGCGGGGCATTCACAGATAAAGTGGTAGAGCACGGTAGAGCATTCTCGACACCGGAGAGGCAGAATGGCATTCCTCACTGAGTATTTTTCCCAGGAGGTGACGATGCCTGGCAAAACAGCCATGACCCGAGAGGGCCATGGTCACCGCCCTGATGTCCCTACGGTTGAGTCCAAGCAGGGCCCTGCGCAGGGCGGAGGGAGTAAGGATAGGGGACAGCCGCGCGGGATTGCCGGCAGTCGGGGGCGTCAGCCCACCTCTCCCTGTGCTTTGAAGCCACCCACTGGTTGATCCGAGTGGTGACAACGGCGGTGGGGGTGGGGACCACGGGCAGGGGACTAGTAAAAGAACCGGTCGAGCCAGCCTTGGCCAAGCGATCGGCCAGCTCGTTGCCGGGGTGGCCCGAATGCCCAGGGATCCATAGGGACACCTTGTTAGAGGCGCCTAAGCGGTTGAGCTGCCCGATGCAGTCGAGGACTGTGCGCGAGCAGGTGGTGGTGCGCTCAAGGGCGTGGATCGCCGCTTGACTGTCCGAGTGGAGGATAATCTCCTTCCCCCAGACGCACTGATTGCACAGGTCCATGGCGCAGGAACTGATGGCGAGAACTTCGGTAGAGCAGGTGCCGGTGTGCTGGGAGAAGGTCGCCACAGTTCTCCCTCCAGACACGATGCAGTAGCCGTAGCCAGAGGCGGAGTTGATTTGGAACCCATCAGTAAAGCAGTGGATTTAATGGGGTTTCCAGTTGTCTCTTGCTTCATGACGGGGTCATCGAGTTACTGAAGCGCTTCGTCCATCCCAGGTGCCGAGGAAAGTGGGAACGACGGACGGCCTCAGGATGACGCAGATCTGATTTTTTGCGAGGTCGGCAGTCTGCATGCCTTCCAACTCTGCAGCGTTAGACAAAGTTAGAAAGAGTCTATTCCTTCAAATTGCTGAATCGTTGCTCAAACATCTGCGACTTCAAAAAAAGATTGACCAAAAATGTTTTGCGAAAAAATGGATAATTAAAGCAATCAACGTTAATTGCTGTACGAGCGCATTTGTCTTTTTTCTAGCTGGTGGACGCAAAAAGAGACTGTAGAGAGCGCTTCTATTAAATGTTGGTAGTTGAGCAAAAATAACCTAAGAAAATCTGTAAATCACTTGCACCTGTGCAGCTTAGGTCGGGCATTGGACAAAAAACAGGTAAATTGCATGGTACGCTCGTAGTTATAGTAATATTTTCGAGCATATAGTTAGAGACAATTTTCTTGTTTACTAGGACTTAGCTACATTTGCTCTTTAGCAGGGCAGGGGTCGGCAAACTCTGCCCCACGGGTCACATGCGGCCCGAAAAACCTCTCGATCCGGCCCTCGGGTCCTTTGAAACTTCACAGTAGCATTGCGGCCCGTTCAAGGTTTGTCTCCTCTCAGTTTTTTTCCTTTTTTCCTAATCTCCTCTCTTTACTAATCTCCCCTCTCCCCTCTTTCCTCTCTCCTCTCATCTCCAGCCTTCTCCTCTCTCATCTCTCATCCCTCATCTCTCATCCCACCTCTCTCCTATCTCCTCTCTCCCCTCTCACCTCTATGCCCTCCTCTCTCCTCTCTCCCCTCCTCTCTCCTCTCTCCCCTCCTCTCTCCTTTCTCCCCTCTCCTTTCCCTCTTCTCTCTTCTCTCCTTTTCTCTCTCCCCTGTCTCCTCTTTCCTACTCTCCCCCTCTTCCCCTTCGCTCCCTTCTCACCTCTCTCCTCTCTCCCCTTCTCTCCCATCTCTCTTCTATCCCATCTGTTTTCTCTCCCCTCCACTCTCCTCTCTCTGACCCACAGTCTTCTGATAGATTCTCTATCTGGCCCTTCAGTTAAAATGCTCTTAACTGGGAATAAGTGCTGAATCTACCACTATGACCCCGATCGGCCGAGTCTAAGCGAGATTCCATGGAGTGGCGGCGCCCTGGGTAAGCCCCCCCCCCCGCAAGTTCAAGCAAGCGAAGTCAGCTGGCAAGATCTTGGGCTGTTTCTTCTGGGACTGTCAGGGGATCCTGCTCGCCGGGTACCTGCCTGTTGGGCATACTGTCACAGGTGTCCGGTACGCTGAACAGCTGGGCCGGCTTCGTCAGGCAGTTGCCCAGAAGATGCGGGGGAAGCTGAGTGCCCTTGCTGCTTCACGACAATGCCCCAGCTCACACCGCCCAGGTTGCGGTGAATGCTGCCACCACTGCGGGGTTTGAAATCCTCCCCCATCCGGTCTATTCACCAGACCTGCAGGCACCCTCCAATTTCCACCTACATGTATTCCGTCAGCTCAAGCGGCCACTCCGTGGGCACTATTTTGAGTCCAACAAAGAGGTCATCACCCTCGCCAACCAGTGGCTGGAGGACCAACCGGCCGACTACTTCACGGTATCCGGGCAGAAGTGCATTGATCGCCAGGGGGACTGATGTTGAAAAATAATGCAACATTATTCCGAAATTTCTGCTCTAAATATGTAAACGACAAAACTTTGATAACTTTTACTCCTTTCCTAGTTGCCTCCAGCTATCGGTGGGACAAAGTTTGCTAGTAGGCATCAAATTTCCGGTCAGATATCCCTCGTAACTAAAAAAGTCCCTAATCATGGCAACGTCCACCAGTGAGTTAATATCATAAGCTAGCTATATAATTAATCAGATTCATCAGTGTGGATAAAACTATAGTTATCTTGTAGTACCCATCCAATTATTAATGACTCAGGCGGCAAGACGAAGTAAGAGTAAGACGAAGTAAGTTCCACACGTGGAATAAGCTAGATTTCTAAGATTACTTTGGTAAACTAAATTAGTTATTGACTTGTCTTTTCGATTCTACTCGTGGCTATGCATCGGGGCAAACCTAAAAAAGTTCGAAGCTAGGAAACTACAAAAAGGGCTTCATTTTTAAGCCATAGTGGAACTCTATAAAAGGCGATATTAACTACTACTATTTGGTCCTATCGTATCCAGTGCAGTGCAGTCCCGATAAAGAAAAATAAGCATGCAGCAGAAAATATTCTCGATATTCTCTGCTGCATGCAGTTACTTTCGAAGGATCTTGGCACGAAAGACAGATGGGTTTACAGCTGCTATACTTAGTCCCGGTTTAGTTTATTGATGAAGGAATTCAATAGTTTGACTGTCTATGGTCTAAATTTGGTCCAAATACGGTTTAAACTCCTATTTGAGACAATAACTCACTTAAGCCACTTTATACAACGGTCCAGTAAGTTAATTAGTTTAATCGCTATCACAACCTGAAGAAAGTGAACAGCATGCCATCTCTCGAGCCCAGACTGTTGAAGGCGGTGTCTGATTACACGGCTGAGGCCACAAACTCCGAGGCCGACCCATCTGACAGTGCTCAACAATTAGCTAACATTAATAACGACATTAGCGGACATCGAGTGCATCGATTGCTTGACAGGTTCAAACAGTCGCTAATTGGAGGTCTGCTGCGTATTTCTGGCTCGCTGAAAGAGGCCCACAACGGTCAGTGTAGTCTTTAATTTGGTGACGCGGTTACCTGTGTGTTAGTGACCTTCTTAAATCACACGCATACTATGAATGAAACTTAAATTAAAACCTCTCGCACGAATGCACCCGAAACAACCTAAGAAGGGAGCCCTAAACCATCCCACTAGAGAACCATGGAGGATCGAGCCCTAAACCACAAGGGAATCGAACCCTAAGCCACAAGGAAATCGAACCCTAAACCACCAGGGAATCGAGCCCTAAACCACGAACCCTAAACCACCAGGGAATCGAGCCCTAAACCATCAGGGAATCGAGCCCTAAACCACCAGGGAATCGAGCCCTAAACCATCAGGGAATCGAGCCCTAAACCACCAGGGAATCGAGCCCTAAACCACCAGGGAATCGAGCCCTAAACCACCAGGGAATCGAGCCCTAAACCACCAGGGAATCGAGCCCTAAACCACCAGGGAATCGAGCCCTAAACCACCAGGGAATCGAGCCCTAAAAATAATTTGCCCCGAATCGTTTTGCCTCAAAGCTTACTACTTTCAATTTCGATTGTCATTTAAGCATACCACTGCCTCAGTACAGTGTCTGGATCACTGCCGCTAACTCAGGCAAGTTCTATGCTAAACCACCAACTGAATATACCATTGATTTTAGCGGAAGCTGGTCCGGGCGAAAAAGCTGCCGAAGATGACCAAACCGATGAAAATGCGGCTGTCGAAGGCGGCGCGGCAACCGGCACTGCGTCCAGCAGACGGAAGCTGACTCGGGCCGCTCTGGCGATGAAGAAAGCTGAGAAATTGTATACTACCGAGTCCGAACTCTACAGCCTACAGTAAGTAATGACGTTTTTTTACAACAAATTTACTCACTTCTAGCTATTTGTGTGCCTAAATGTAGGTCAGTTTTGGAGACTATAGGGTGATAAACCTCTGTGAAGCATTTGACTAGTCTGGAATGTCGTCATGGCAAGCAGTCATGTCCTTTACGCTGAATATTGAGCTTGCACACGAATACAGATACGTAAAAAGGTTTTTTAAGGTCTATAGCTGAATCTCTCATTCTTGAGCATGTACATACTCACTGCCTTGTCAGTTGGTCCTCATCGCACAATAGAGAAGCCCGCTGCTCGACACGCATCCCCTCGAACTCGAACTCCCTCAGAGAAATACTAGACGGCTATCGGTTGAATAATCCTCGAGTACTACCAAAGTCGTTGCGATTTCTTGTCACTCGATCGCGGCGTCGCGGACGAGGCGACAGCGGCAGCAACGTCGAAGGCGAAGAAGACGCCGCTGATCAAAATCTTGCCGCGGTGCACCCGCTGTTAGACCGGCTTGTCGTGGAATTCTGCCAGAGGATGGGCATGATGGAGGCGGGCAGGCTGCCAGTCTATCAGGAGCGAATGTTTCTGTGGCTTAGCCGTGAACAGGCGCTGCGAATGCTGGCTGATATTGGAGGCACTGGCGGAGCTAGGGATGCTGTGTCGCCAGAACAGGTACGAGCTAATTCAATGAATGTGCTTCTCTGAATAGTAGAGATCCGATCCAGTCAACCAGGGCCCGCTACCGAGATTCGGGTGCACTTAATCCACCTTGCCAGGTGTTTTTCATCAACCAAGTGAACCTGGACCGGGTACTGACAGATCTACAGTGCCTGGTGGCTCGACTAAGTGGCTGCGTGGCCAGCGAAGGCCAGTGCTACCCGGGGCACTGGTGCCGCGATCCGGAGAAAATTCGCGAACAGCACCGGGGTCCGAGTGACAAGCCGCCCAAAGTGGCGTTCATTGAAAAGCAGTCGGTACGATTGACGAATTTTGATAAGAAAATATTCATTACCCGATTGGGAATTGTGTTGCAATAAGGATCCTAGCCGAGATTCGGAAAATTTAGTATGGCTGGTTTTACGTACTGGTCTCCTTGGTTTGCATAAATCTAAAGTCCAGCATAGCCTACATTTCCAAGTGACGAAACAAAGTCGGTTAAAAACGCATTAGGGTGCTGGGAGTAGATCTTCAGGCTTTTTATTATCATCATAATATCATATTAAAAAAATGTTGGAAGCTTTAAGAAAGCAAAACGTTTTCACACAAGCTCAGATTTCACTTCTCAAGATCAAAACTTCATACCGTTGGGTTCGATTAAGTTGTGACTTTAGCGAAAATCGACGTCCCAGTCCTTACGCGGATCCTTAAAGTTCCTTAGAGTTCAACAGTCACTGTTAGCACCATTAAATGAGCTATGAAATCACACGAGGGAAAACCAGATGAGGAGAATACCCCTAAAAATGCCCCTAAAAAACTCAAAATCCATTGAATGAACCTAGCTCGTAATTCCTTAAATAAGAAATTCTTAAATGCTCGTTAACACCTCGATCTAGATATGGATTCTATTTCAGATGTGCCACCACATCTACATGAAGCACGACTTTGGTCTGGTGTGCAGTGAACCAGATTGTCCGCAGCGTGGCAAACGGATGTGCACCTGCTTCCAGGAGAATTTGTTCATCCCGGACACGATTGTACTGGCTACTAAGAAGAAATTTGAATATGTTCGCGATAATATGCTCAGTAAGTAAACCGACAGTTAAGATAGCTAGTGACAATTGAGCTCTCTAAGGTAGAACAATTGAGTTCAATCGGTTCACTTTTCAGAGGGTGCCTATGGCGACAAGCAGCGCTGGTTGATTCGAGCCGCCTCGCTTAAAGGCGGCAACGGAGTTCAGCTGATCGATTCGGCCGCCGAGCTTGAGACTTTCGTGCGCTACGACCTGCATAGGCGGCTGCGAGGACAGTTCTTTGTGCTGCAAAGGTTATTGGATAACTGGCTGCGCGTCCTATTGCTCAAGTGTCCTATTATGCGTCTTTGTGTTCAATTGTCCCTCTATCATTAGTGACCTAATGTCTTTGTGCTTTGGTGTCTTGTGTCTTATAGGCCTAGTGTCCTTAGTGTCTTCAACTACTACATGGAAATTGTATCCTAATGTCTTGGTGTCCTAAGTGTCCTATTGATAGTTGTCCTAAGTGCCCTAGTAGTCCCGAGTATCCTATTTATAGTGGTCATAAGTGTCCCTAGTGGTCGTAAGTGTCCTAGTTGACCTAAATGTCGTATTGATAGTTGTCTTAAGTGTCCTAGTGGTCCCAAATATCCTATTGACTTATATGTCAATATGTCATATATATGTCTTATATGTCCTAGTGGTCGTAAGTGTCCTAGTTGTCCTAAGTGTCCTGGTGGACCTAAGTGTCCTAGTGGTCTTAAATGTCCTAGTTGTCCTAAGTGTCCTTTTATATAGCCTCTCTGTTTTTAGTTTGCAATCTCATAGGACCTTTGGTTTTAGTAACATCTTACGGTTTCTGGTCCTAGTGTATTATCAAGTGTTGTGTTCTTGTGCCTTAAGTGTCCTAGTGTCCTACACGTAGTATCTAGTGTCTTAGTCTCTTTAGCGGCTGTGTAATTGTCTTGGTTTTGTTGTCTTGGTGTCTTGTGTCCTATGATCTTTGCTGCGTAAAACTATTCGAATCAAGATTGCAGCTATATATGTCATTCTACTTCGCTTGCACTTGCAGACACCTAACCAATCCTCAGTTGTTAGAAGGCCGACGTTTCGATTTGAGAATGTTCCTACTCGTGTCCGTCCTCACTGACCGACGGGTCGTTGCCTTCCTTCACCCTGGCTACATTCGCATCGCTCAACGCGAGTACGAAGAGAAAAGCAATGATCTGCGCTGTCACTTCACGTGGCCGTTCACCTGGGACCCCGACTATTCGAGATATGGCCGGGAAAAAACTGCCTCGAACAGCTCGGCCGATTATTGCCGACCATACGACGATGCGCGCGAATCTCTCGGCCTGCCGTCTATCACTAATAGTCGCGAGCTCGATTCCGCACTCTGGCCAACGACTTCGTCATTGTCAAATCAGCCTTCGTCGTCGACCTCGGATTCGACAAATTCGGAGCATCGATTTTTGCGTCGTTTGCATCGAATTGTGAACAACTTGGCCAGCCAGATTGACAGCATTGTGGGTGACAAGCCAGGCAGCTGGCAGCTGTTTGGACTGGACCTGATGCTCGACGCCAATAAAGAGATCTGGCTGCATGACGTGATGACTTATCCGGGATGCGATGAGCCGGACGCAAGGTCTGACACGCAGAATCGCGTCCTGCCAGCCGTGCTGACCGAATCGCTGGCTCTTGTGTTCGAATTGAACCAGCGGGACAAGGCCACGAGAGATGCCGGGCTGTGGCTAGATCTGCCCGACGTGCCAGTCAATCAGCCTGGTGAATGAAAGCTCTTGGATTGGGATTTAATTAGACCAAATAGATTGGAAGGGGCCGTAGCCTCGTGGTCTAGCGGACCGGGCTCGATTTCAAGTGCAGGCACATTAATTCAAGGCTAAATTGGAATCTCGGCTTGGCTCTGCTCTTGAAATTAACAACCAGCTTGAGGACCAACCCCCAAGGCACAGTGAAGTGTACATGCCGAACGATAAATAATAAAGTAGGGCCGCTGGTGTGAGTGTGTGCCTGTGCGTATGACTGGGTACGTATCCACGTGCTTGTGTGCCTGCTCAGGCGAGTCGGTGGAATGGCAGTAATGCCTCTTGCCGGTTGTGCGACAAGATAGAGTGCGCCTATGTCGCTTGTCGCTTAGAGTGTGCCAGGGTGCAATCACAGCCCCTACTGGCTCGAATAGCGGAGTTTTCTACCTTGAATCTAACGACTGGCTTTCTACATTTTTTACATATAGGTCTAATTTGTGCTCAGAGGAACTTTGTTTGGATGTACTCAACGGATGCTGAACGCCTCATCGGCTTCAGACCAAAGCGCCAGCGAACTAAGCCACCTCACTGGTACACACAATGGCGCATCAACGAAGACTTAAATGACTACGTTTTATATCTGAGGAACTTCCGTATTGATACCTTCCCGACGCAACTGGATTCGTTCGTATACGGCCGGAAATCATTCGAGCATTCGCCAGCAGAGAAGATGAGAACAAAAATTAAAAGTTTACAGGGGAATGCCTCTGAAACAAAGACTAACCCGGCTCCTGCTTCAGAGAAAACACAAGAGTCTGCAGCCTATGCTGAATGTGACGAATAAGAAAGTTTTTTAACTTTAACTCCAGCTCTCGATCTCCTTTGCTCATTTTTTCGGAAAAAAAACTTTTTTTACGCTTTTGGGTGAGATTTCAAACCCCGGGACTCAGGTTTTCGTTCACGTGTATGGGTCCAATTATTTTGCTAATAAAATAGATCCGATGGATTTGTAAATTCCTTTCTTTTGCCGATTTAACAATGCTTTTTCGTTCATTTTTAAAGGAGAGATGGGTATTACGCCCATGAATAAATTGCTTTGACTCGAGAACAATCAATGACTAACATAACTAATAATATATATAAGATCGAACAAGCTGTTGAAACCCGATATTTTAAACCCGCTAAATTCGAATCTTCGGAACTATATTGTTGCATGCATTTTAAAATTTAAAAGTCATTCCTACATCATTCATGGACACAAAATTGTCTCTCTCTGATATAGCCAGTCATGTCGAAAGTCTTTGCGACAGGTTTAGGTAAACCTTGGCCTTGAGATCAATAACAAAGTTATCACCCAAATGCAGCAATTGGTGAAAGCCCATCTTTTAAGACTGCATGTCACCGATTTGCAAGATTGGTAGAAAATTAATAAGCGCTGCTTTATCCCTATACGAGTATATACATGTAATACAGCACTCACGATAGTTTCCCATCGCAATCCCAAGCCTGAAGTTATACTAAAAAAGCAAAACAAAAGCGCGGCTGGGGTGCCGGGCAGAATAACGTCTGTCTAAATCTTGCCTTGGCAAATTCTGGCCTCTGCCTCTACGTCCCTCGTGCCCTTTAAAACTTCTTTCCCTCTTTTTCCTTCCCTTCCCTTCTCTTCCCCTCTTTCCTCTCTCCTTTCTTTTCTGATCTTATCTACCATATTTTTTCTCCTAGCTTTCTCCTCTCTTGTCTTCTCTCTCCTCTCCTCATCCCTCCTCTCTCATCTCTTCTTTCTTCTCTTTATTCTCTCTTCTCTCCCCCTCTCTCTCTCATCTCTCATCTCTCCTCTCTCCTCTCTTCTCTCTCATCTTTATTCTTTCTTCTTCCCCCCCTCTCTCCTATCTCTTATCGCTCCTTTCTTCTCTCTACTCTCTCTTGTCTTCTCTCTCCTCTCCTCTCTCATCCCTCCTATCTCCTCTCTTCTCTTCTCTATCTCTTCTTTACACTCTCTCCTCTCCTCTTCTCTATTCTCCTCTCTTCTCTCCTCTCCTCTCCTCTCCTCTCCTTCTCTCAATTCTCTTATATCTTTTCTCGTGTCGCATCTCTGAACTCTTCCCTGTTTGCTCTTCTCTAATCTTCTGTTCCATCTCCTTTTAGGTAAGAAGATTGGCAATGGATCTTTGGCCATAGACAGAGTTTTCATTTTTATAGTTGATTGTCATCTACATATAACGGGTGTCCCAAAAAAGGGTAACACTTTGTGCGCTCACCGTGAGTGAGCAGTTAGGCCTACAGCACAGTAATTTAACAGGTCCACAGTAAACATTTGTAAGTTTTTCCCACAAACATTTGGTTGCTAAAAATTGCTCACGAGGCGAGTTATTGAGCACAGAAGTGTACGCTAGCTTTTCTGCCAAGCTTTGCCATACACAGCTGCAATAGACAATCTTAGCGTTTAAGAAATTTAAGAAATTTTAACGTTAGATCAGTCTCAGAGTCTATGCATGCTCTGTCATTTTTCTTACGAAAAATATTGTCTATGGCCTCCGTCTATGGCAAAGCTTAGCAGAGAAGCTAGCGTACACTTACAAGCTCAAAAAATCAATAACGATTTTTCAAATAAACTGGTATTTGACCACACACCGTCTCAGAGTCTATGCTCCTTAAGATTTTTTAAAGCAAAAGATTGTCTATGGCAGCTGTGTATGGCAAAGCTTGACAGAAAAGCTGTACACTTCTGTGCTCAATAACTCGCCTCTGGAGCAATTTTTCGCAACCAAATGTTAGTGGGAAAAGCTTACAAATGTTTACTGTGGACCTGTTAAATTACTGTGCTATAGGCCTAACTGCTCACTCACAGTGAGCGCACAAAGTGTTACCTTTTTTTGGGACACCCGTTATGTAACAAAAAGTCCATGAGGATAAAACTGACCTCTTTACTGACCGCTATTAAAAAGCATCAACTAACGACCGACGACTTAAGGGGAAAGTCATACCTTTTTAACTATCAACGAAAGCAAACGGTGAGTTATGAAAGACGACGTGTGTGCAAGCTATAGCCTTAGGCAACGATTTAGATTAAATTCTAGTTATTGATATTATAGTGTACATGTAGGAAAACAAAAATACTCTAAGCATGCGAACAATTAAGAATTGTGACTGCTGATACTCAGTTTAGCTCATGGGATTTTTTGCCGCTGCATTTCGTTGCCCATTGTGAAAACCACCCACTGATGCTGCAAAAACGTTAAGTTTGTGCTTTATTTGAGTCAACTGATGCTTATTATTTAACAATAGAAACAAAAAAATTATTTTATGCTTGCACTGCAAGAATTATGGCAGAATTATGGTATCTACTAGGCATAGGTGTTTAACTGCTTTGATTTTAAGTGCACAAACAATAGTGACTTTGAACAGTTTTAAAATTCACTCTTCGCAACTTACGGCTCACACATGACGCATGATCAGCAGGCATTCACATGTTGTTGCTTCTAACAGTTACAAGCAGTTGGTGCGCTGCCAGAAGTTAAGATTTTCCCGTTGTTTTAGTTAAATTATTTTTTTCTTACTAGGGGCCTATCTTATGGCTGTGCAATTTGTACCTAGTTAGTTAGACGATAAGAACTTATCATAGAACAACTTATCCAATAATGTGGCAGTGCCGCAATTGCAGTGGCACTGTTACCGTAACCATAGTTCATATCCATATCCATAATATGCTATATCCATAGCATAGTTCATCTAAGCTTTAGGCCTAGGACTAACATTTATTCAAGACTTCACTTTGAATTTAACTTTGTTGTCAGTGATATAGCTCTAGTAATTTACAAGTAAAATATACCAATTTTTTACAATTTTGCTAAATCCAAGCCATTTTATTTTGCTTTTTATAGACCCTAGAAATACTAAAAACCTAATTTTTTTATAAATCATCAAAATAAGAAAGGATAGGCCTATATCATGTACCCCCTCTAGCTATGCTACTATATATAGTAGCCAAAATGATTATTTAGTGGCCATAGTCAGTTAGTCAGGATCATAGGCTCGTAGCATGCCTGTGCTGGAATGAATCCTATCAAAAAGTTTGATTGCACCATATGCTAGAACAAATCCATAGTCAGGAGCATGCTAGGCCTATGTGTGCTCCGGAGGCCATCCCAAATTTTTTTAGTGTATGCCAGGTATGCCAGGCAAAATGTATAAGTGCGCCAGGTGTGCCAGTCTTAAATCCTAATCCTAATGTAAAAAAAGCATAATATATACAAAATCACAATATATTGTGTTGTAATATTTTGTATAATAATTGCAAGTAAAGATTATAAATTGAAAATTAGAAGATTTATGTTTTTAATTTTAAAAATAAAGAATAAAAAGGAGAAATAAAACACAATTTAAAGAATATTTTAAATAAGGTAATGGTTGTCAATTGTCATAACAATATATTTGCAAAATCATTGTTAAACTTTATGCAAAATTTCATGCTTTACATACTTTATATTCTTTGATTTTGTCTTTTGCAATGGCTATGGTATAGCCTCCTCCAGTGTGTGCCATGCATGTACACCATGCAGGGTGTGCCAATTGTTTATACGCCAAGGTGTATACTAGAAGACCCTTTCAAAAATTTTGTGCCCGAAATGTATGCCAGCTATCCAAATGTATGCCAGAAATTTTTGGCATATATGACATAATCCTAAGTATAGAAACAAATCTTATCAAAAAATTTTGCTTGTGCTATGCACCAGAACTATTCCTATACTATATAAAAAGTTTGTTTGCATTGTATACTGCAACTTTTTGAAAAAGCAAAAATCAATAATTTTATGTTTAAAAAATATTAATAAAATTTGTATTAGAATCTGGATTTATAAAAAATGCAATATTATCATTTATTAATTAAAAAGCCATCAATATACTGGGAAACAAAGTGCTAATAATAAGAAATTATAGATGCTAATTTTTTATCCATCAAAAATATTGTCTTGTTAAAAGTTTTTTCTTACACCAAATTCTGGCAATTTTTATACTGCACTAGATTTTTCTTCCTTGCCTGCTTTTACGCTGGAATGCACTGGCATGTCTAACCCCTTTTGCACTAGAATTTTCCGTGAAAAAGGCCATTTTCTTGACTATGGTTTAGTGGTATATTGATAGATAATAAGTTATTTTTAGCATGATGACATTATAATCCTATATACTAAAAATGAGTTGTCTGTGGATAGGTAGGTAGGTAGGTATGCGATAGATTTCAGAAAAAATGGCTCAACCGATTTTCTTCAAACTTGCACCATTCGATCAGAAATTTTCCTGGGACGGTACATGCATCTTGGCTAAGAAATTGCTCAATTTTAAAGGGATTAAATATTCGAAAAACATGCTTTTTTGCAAAGGTCAAGCAGCTCTTTCGACCTGAAATGCATTGTAAGAATGCTAGAAAAAAAACTGACTGACTGAATTCCGATTGTGATAAAGATTGCATCACAACAAGTTAAAAACAGTACCGAAGAAATGCACACACGACTTGATTTAAATTGCGTAACCATATTGCTAACTTAAATTGAGACTGATACTGGCTGACTGAGAAATTGATTATGTCATAACTTTTTACTCCAATTGACTTGCTGTAAGAATTGAATTATAAGGGCCACAATTCATGTTCTCCAATTGAAAAGAGATAGCCCTGATGCGAACAGACTGGAATGCTAATGTAGCGACCTGGGTTCAAACCTAAAGGAGCCACCATGTCGAACATTAAAGAGCCACCATGTCGAACATAAAAGAGCCACCATATCAAACATAAAAGAGTTACCATGTCAAACATTAAGCAGCCACCATTTCGAAAATTAAGGAGCCACCATTTCGAAAATTAAGGAGCCACCATGTCGAACATTAAAGAGCCACCATGTCAAACATTTAGGAGCCACCATGTCAAACATATATGTGACTTTATGTCAAATATTAAAGAGCCACCATGTGAAACATTAAAGAGCCACCATGTCAAACATTTAAGAGTCACCATGTCAAACCTAAAAGAGCCACCATGTCGAACATAAAAGAGCCACAATGTCAAACATTAAAGAGCCACCATTTCAAACCTAAAGGAGCCACCATGTCGAACATTAAAGAGCCACCATGTCGAACATAAAAGAGCCACCATATCAAACATAAAAGAGTTACCATGTCAAACATTAAAGAGCCACCATGTCAAACATAAAGCAGCCACCATTTCGAAAATTAAGGAGCCACCATTTCGAAAATTAAAGAGCCACCATGTCGAACATTAAAGAGCCACCTTGTCCAATATTAAAGAGCCACAATGTCAAACATTAAAGAGCCACCATTTCAAACCTAAATGAGCCACCATGTCGAACATTAAAGAGCCACCATGTCGAACATAAAAGAGCCACCATGTCGAACATAAAACAGACACCATTAAGAACATTAAAGAGCCACCATGTCGAACATTAAAGAGCCACCATGTCGAACATTAAAGAGCCACCATGTCAAACATAAAAGAGCCACCATTTCGAAAATTAAGGAGCCACCATTTCGAAAATTAAAGAGCCACCATGTTAAACATTAAAGGGCCACCTTGTCAAATATTAAAGAGCCACCATGTCAAACATAAAACAGCCACCATTTCGAAAATTAAAGAGCCACCATGTCGAACAATAAAGAGCCACCATGTCAAACATAAAACAGACACCATTAAGAACATTAAAGAGCCACCATGTCAAACATAAAACAGCCACCATTTCAAAAATTAAGGAGCCACCATTTCGAAATTTAAAGAGCCACCATGTTAAACATTAAAGGGCCACCTTGTCAAATATTAAAGAGCCACCATTTCAAACCCAAAAGAGCGACCATGTCGAACATACAAGAGCCACCATGTCGAACATAAAAGAGCAGCCATGTAGAACATAAAAGAGCCACCATGTCGAACATAAAAGAGCCACCATGTCAAACATAAAAAAGCCAGCATGTCAAACATAAAAGAGCCAACATGAAGAACATTAAAGAGCCACCATGTCGACCATTAAAAGAGCCACCATGTCGAACATACAAGAGCCACCATGTCAAACATAAAAAAGCCACCATGTCGAACAATAAAGAGCCACCATGTCAAACATAAAAGAGCCACCATGTCAAACATTCAAGATATACAATTTCAAATGTAAAGGTATAAAGCGCCATGCCAATTTAAAGGAGCCACTATAAAGCTAAGGAAATTGTCGCTCTAGCTACTTTTTGTCTGGTGGATGGTTGCTATTTGGGGGATGCTTGCTTTCTGGGGGATGCTTGCTATCTGGGCGATGCTTGCAATTTGGGGGATACTTGCTATCTGAGGGATGCTTGCTATCTGGTGGATGCTTGCTATCTGAGGGATGCTTGCTATCTGAGTGATGCTTGCTATCTGGGGGATGCTTGCTATTTGGAGGATGCTTGCTTTCTGGGGGATGCTTGCTATCTGGGCGATGCTTGCAATTTGGGGGATGCTTGCTATCTGAGGGATGCTTGCTATCTGGTGGATGCTTGCTATCTGAGGGATGCTTGCTATCTGAGTGATGCTTGCTATCTGGGGGATGCTTGCTATCTGAGGGATGCTTGCTATCTGAGGGATGCTTGCTATTTGGGGTATGCTTGCTATCTGAGGGATGCTTGCTATCTGGGGAATGCTTGCTATCTGGGGAATGTTTGCTATCTGGGGAATGCTTGCTATCTGGGGGATGCTTGCTATCTGGGGGATGTTTGCTATCTGGGGGATGCTTGCTATCTGGGGGATGCTTGCTATCTGGGGGATGCTTGCTATTTGAGGGATGCTTGCTATCTGGGGAATGCTTGCTATCTGGGGGATGCTTGTGGTCTTGGGAAGATTTCTTATTGCAATTCACTTCATTTGAGCAGTTTGTCTGTTGTCTTTGTGAAGGATTTTCTGGCTGTCTTTTTGTTACTTGTAGAGAACAGAGATTCTATCCAGATGTCCCCTATCGGGGGGCGAAGATTGCTAGTAATATACTATAATTACATGATTAGTTAATTAATTTGTCTATTTTAGCTGCCAATATTCAAAACAAAGGGAAATAATTTGTTATATACATTTATAGTTTGTTTAGGCCTATATATCATTGGCTGCATGGTATGACTTAAAAAGATGGTATATATTTAGCTTTCATAATTTTTAACTCTTATTTCATTTTAGCTTGCATTTATTTAATTTTGAAATATAACCTTTTGTAATATAATTGACAATACAATAGTGTTCCACCATAGCTGCGGCTATGGCTATAGGATACTATGACAAATATGGTGTAAAATAGCTGTCATAATTCATGATAGCTATAGATATGCCTATTGTATATAGCTGTTCTTATGGCTAAGACTACAAAAATATAACAATTGCATTCACATTCCATAGATTCCCATAATAAATATTAGAGGTAAAGTAAAACAAAGATACTTAGTATAAACTGCATTATAGATTCAAAAACTTGAAAATTATACCCAAAATAGTACTAAAGTACTAAAGTAAAGTACTAAAGTAAAGTTTAGTAGTGGTTCTTTTAGTAGTAGATGATTGAAATGTAATATTACAAAAGACATTCAAGTGTTAGCTTGAGTTTCTGCCTTTATTTGTGATTTTTTAAATATTAAGTTATCTTGCCTGATTCAAACTTTATTTCTTAAACTTTTTGTTAGAAATATAGCTATAAAAACTATGGGAATATAATGCGGGTTATGATTACAAAATATAGAAAATTGGAAAAGCCATAGTTTTGTTTATAGCTATAGCACATGGATCCCCTTATGTAGTGTTCCCACTCTGGCGCAAATTCATGCCATGCTAAAAATGAGGCAATATTGCACTAATGCATGGTTAGTAAGGTTTGATGCAAATCTGAAAATGTGGAAAGTTTGCACCTACTTTTTAACCTTTTCCACATTTTTGGATGCTTTTTTGTATGCTTTTCATGTTTGGCATTGTTTGTAATAAAACAGACCAAAAAAGAGGGCTAGCAAGACATTTTGCAATGCTGAAGAGGCACTACAGGCAAGGGCTAGTGAAATTGAGCACAAGATTGCCAAAAGGGAGAAAAGCCAAAGGTTGCATGCAAGAGGAAGCGCAGAAAATTATGCAGTCAATGGACAAGGATGCAAGGCATCTATACTGCAAGCATGCAAAGCTTCTAAAGAAGAAGAAATTCTTTATGTGACAGAGTCTGTACTTAAGTGTGCTGCCAGTGACATTCTATTGTCTTCCTCAACAGGCAAGATGTTGCCTGAAAGTGTGCAGAGCAAGAAGTTTTGTCTGAAGTAAAGACAGCGATATGAGATCCATTTGTTTTATTTTTGTCATTTTCCAGTTTATAGTAAAGTAAACTTTCATATCCTCAATCATAAATTGCCTATCAGCATGTAGTAATAATTATTAGATATTTATAAGGCCAGGAGCATAATATAATTATATTGTGACATTACCTCCTTTTTGCTAGTGTGAGGAACACTAATGAGCATACTTTTTATGTACCAATAGAATAACAAAGCCAACCATGGTGGTGTCAGATAGAAACTTTATGTTTTATAATTGCAGTATTGATTTAAAGAAATTAATAGTCTGATGCCCATGCTGTCGTTGCCATTTTTCAACCCATTTTTGCTAAGTTGTAGTGTTTTATCTTGTCCAAAATTGGATGATTTTGGATGTTGGGTGTTAGTTTTTTTTAAATATCTCAATGGGCACCACACTGCATTAGAGCCTTAAAGGTAAAGAGTGATAATGGTGCAAAAAATATCCATGGCGCGAAAATGAATGGCTTGGCGCAAAAAATGAAGGTTGCTGAGTGGGAACACTGCCCTTACAGCAGAACACTACAACATAACCTTTAGCAATGCTATGCATTTCAATTCATTGCATTGTGTAGTGCTCTAAGAAATGCCTAAGGAAAATACATTAACTTTATGAAAAATTTTGCAAACTTCATGCAAAATTTTTACCAAGATTTAAAACTTATTTAAGATGAATCCACATTTATCTTGATGAAAGTAGCACTATATGATAAAAAATAAAAGTGCTTTATTTGCAGCAAATATTGCTCTTTGCACTAATTTATGTTTTAACCACGTTTGCTAGATATTGCTTTCATTAGATACAATAATAGACAAACTGTTTACCCTAGCACTGACCGTAGGTAAACAAACTGACAACAGTCTAAATTTGGCATTGGTTCCATCTGCAAAACTGTAATAGCTAAATTTTGATCAAAAGAATAGACTACCAAAAATTAACAAAAAAACAAAAAAACTTAATGCATACACTAGCAGATCCATTGATCAAGAGATGGGCTGCCCCCTTCTCCCCACACTAAAATTAGGATCATGACCCACAGGAGAGATAAGAAATTGGTTGCCCTTTTGTAGTTTTTTGCTTAAAAGATTCTCAAGCTTAAAAATCACTAGAGTGCCAGAAACTAAAATTGATGGTGCCTTGCTTGCAATATTGCATCAGAACTAGAGCATATCACTTAGAAACTGCATTTGTACTTCTATTAATTTTCAAAGCCTTCAACATTTCCAGATGCGAGGCAATTTCAATAGAGGCAGAGGCGGAAACAGAGGGGGCGGTGGCAGGGGCGGAAACCGAGGTGGCGGCGGCGGCGGCGGCCGATTCAGTTCCAGCCCGGGACACCGCGGCGGTCGTGGCAGCCCTGGCAATCGCGGCGGTCGTGGCAGCCCCGGCAACCGCGGCGGTCGAGGCAGCCCCGGCAACCGCGGCGGCGGCGGTGGCGGCGGTCGCTACTTTCAAAAGGATCAATCCCGCAGTCCGGCCACGCCCGGCGACAAAAAGCCATTCGCCCAGATTCAGCCGTTCAAAGGCGTTAAAGCTGGCGACGGCAAGCAGCAGGTTGCTAGAAGAGGCGGCGGCTTCAACGGCAATCGTGGCAGCGCCAGTGCTTTTAAGCGCGGTGGTGGATTTCAGGTGCGCAGATAATTATATGAACAATTAATAATGTTCTACAACTACAAATAAGATATTATTGTTGGATCAATTTTGAATCGGTAAAAGAATTATTGCAAACAACCAATTAGTGACTATAGCGACTCTTGTGACTTTCACGTAATCACGTGAGTTATAGAATCGTAGAAGAGTCATCCAAGAGTCGTTGTGTTGGTGCTTAACTGTCTACTAACTTATTATAGTTTTTATAAATGCTAAATGCGATTCTAAGTTCTACAAGATGACGCAGGTGGGCTGAGTAACTTTACAGCAACTCCAGCACGCCCCAGAGACCGACTATACGGCCACAGAGTCGCAGACAATAAAGTGCCTCAAATTGAGTTTTAGGCGACTTTTATCGTGATATCTCGTCTGTTTAAAGTCGGTTTAGAGTCACTTCTCTCCTATTTTTCCCTGTGTTACAGGCAGCAATTTTAGGGCGACGCAAGTGAATATAGGATCATTCTTAGTCTAGGTTCACTAGACGTTAAATCTTAACTCTGTCCGTTTTTTTCAATAAATGTCAAGATCTTCCCTTATGTTCTCTTGGATCAGGGGTTGGCAATTTTTTTTTACCTCAATTAGATAGAGAATCTAGTGCATGACTGCGGGCAGTAGAGATAGGGATGGCCAGAGGGACCATTCACAACTCTGAATGGCCAGAGGGACCATTCACAACTCTAAATGGCCAGAGGGACCATTCACAACTCTGAATGGCCAGAGGGACCATTCACAACTCTGAATGGCCAGAGGGACCATTCACAACTAAATGGCCAGAGGGACCATTCACAACTCTAAATGGCCAGAGGGACCATTCACAACTCTGAATGGCCAGAGGGACCATTCACAACTCTGAATGGCCAGAGGGACCATTCACAACTAAATGGCCAGAGGGACCATTCACAACTCTGAATGGCCAGATGGCCAGAGGGACCATTCACAACTAAATGGCCAGAGGGACCATTCACAACTCTGAATGGCCAGAGGAACAATTCACAACTCTGAATGGCCAGAGGAACAATTCACAACTCTGAATGGCCAGAAGGACCATTCACAACTCTTGAATGGCCAGAGGGACCATTCACAACTCTGAATGGCCAGAGGGACCATTCACAACTCTGAATGGCCAGAGGGACCATTCACAACTAAATGGCCAGAGGGACCATTCACAACTGTAAATGGCCAGAGGGACCATTCACAACTCTGAATGGCCAGAGGGACCATTCACAACTCTGAATGGCCAGAGGGACCATTCACAACTCTGAATGGCCAGAGGGACCATTCACAACTAAATGGCCAGAGGGACCATTCACAACTGTAAATGGCCAGAGGGACCATTCACAACTCTGAATGGCCAGAGGGACCATTCACAACTCTGAATGGCCAGAGGGGCCATTCACAACTAAATGGCCAGAGGGACCATTCACAACTGTAAATGGCCAGAGGGACCATTCACAACTCTGAATGGCCAGAGGGACCATTCACAACTCTGAATGGCCAGAGGGGCCAGAGGGAGTAGCCAGCGGGCCTGAGTTTGCCAACCCCTGTCGTAGATAGATTTCGAATCTGCAATGTCTGCTGTTTCTACACGACAGAAAATGTTCAAATATCACCTGCTTTATTTAATCACCTAACAGGGTGGCAACAGGCCGCAACAGAAAAAGCCATCGTCTGGTGGCGATGACGATGATGACGAGGAAGACGAGGACGAGGACGAAGAAGGCATGGAAGGAGAAGACGACAGCGAATTGGAGTTCAGCAGCGGCGACGATGAAGAAGGCGGAGACGAAGATGACGATGACGAAGACGAGGATGATGACGATTTGAGTCCGGAACTGATGGGCAAGCTCAAGCAGCTGCAGAAACAGCAGAAGCAGACTGCTCCTGCTTCGGCTGCCAAATCTCCGGCAGGAAAATCTGTAAGTGTTTTAGTTCATTGTCTAATATCAGCTCTGCTTGTTACTTAGTAAGTAGTTCAATCTGGGTCTTTTTAATTCAGTTTTTCATTTTGCATCTCGTCCTACTTTATTTTTAGTGAATAAGATTTTCATTTTTAGTATAATAGATTACTAAAAGTAGTTTTACGAGCCCGTTTTTATTATTAGAGGCAGGGGGCTGTGTGCACTTTAAGCGACATTGTCATACAACCGGCGAGAGGCACTACTGCCCATTTCGCCGACTCCCCTGAGTAGGCGCATAAGCGCGCGAATACGAACACAGTCAAATGCACAGGCACACACTCACACAGGAGTGTACACAACTCCCCTAACTTTATTTATTGTTCGGCATGTACACCACTGTGCCTTACGATAATCTAATTTAGCCCCAAATTAATGTGACTGCGCTTGGAATCAAGCCTGGGCCTCTTGCACATCAGAGCGCCGCGCTAGAACACGTGGCTACAGCCCCTAAGAATCCTATTGAGTCTGTTAAAAGAAACTAAACCAAATGCCGCTCATTGCTCACCGTCCGTTCAGTTAAAAAATCAGTTAACGCGTCGGTTTTCGTAGCGGCGCAAAGTATCGTCTATCAACGCAGTTCGTCGTGTCTTTAAACTAGAACGAGAGTTTCAACTTTGCCTTTCTTTTAGCGCTTAGTAGATTTTGTCTCGTTGACTCGACATTTGCGTACATTGGCAGTATTTAAGGTTTTGTCCACGTCATCTAGTCTTTGTCAGTAGCTTATTCCCCATCTCACAATGTCAGTAGCTTATTCCCCATCTCACAGTGTCAGAAGCTTATTCCCCATCTCACAATGTCAGTAGCTTATTCCCCATCTCACAGTGTCAGTAGCTTATTCCCCATCTCACAGTGTCTGTAGCTTATTCCCCATCTCACAGTGTCAGTAGCTTATTCCCCATCTCACAATGTCAGTAGCTTATTTCCCATCTCAGTGTCAGAAGCTTATTCCCTATCTCACAATGTCAGTAGCTTATTCCCCATCTCACAGTGTCAGTAGCTTATTCCCCATCTCACAATGTCAGTAGCTTATTTCCCATCTCAGTGTCAGAAGCTTATTCCCCATCTCACAGTGTCAGTAGCTTATTCCCCATCTCACAATGTCAGTAGCTTATTCCCCATCTCACAGTGTCAGTAGCTTATTCCCCATCTCACAATGTCAGTAGCTTATTCCCCATCTCACAGTGTCAATAGCTTATTCCCCATCTCACAGTGTCAGTAGCTTAATCCCCATCTCACAATGTCAGTAGCTTATTCCCCATCTCACAGTGTCAGTAGCTTATTCCCCATCTCACAGTGTCAGTAGCTTATTCCCCATCTCACAGTGTCAGTAGCTTAATCACCATCTCACAATGTCAGTAGCTTATTCCCCATCTCACAATGTCAGTAGCTTATTCCCCATCTCACAGTGTCAGTAGCTTAATCCCCATCTCACAATGTCAGTAGCTTATTCCCCATCTCACAGTGTCAATAGCTTATTCCCCATCTCACAGTGTCAGTAGCTTAATCCCCATCTCACAATGTCAGTAGCTTATTCCCCATCTCACAGTGTCAGTAGCTTATTCCCCATCTCACAGTGTCAGTAGCTTATTCCCCATCTCACAGTGTCAGCATACATGCGCAACAGTCGGCCGAGTCGGCCGATTCGGCCGACCGATTTGGCGGCCAACCAAGGAAGTCGCAAAAATGCTGACCCGAAAAACACCGAGTAGTAGTACTAAGTAGCTGACGAGGCATTTTGGCTTTATAAGACAGTCATAGTTACTCCTGCCGTTTACCCAAAGTTGCGTTAATTTTCCTTTTGGGTTTTTTTACATCTAAGTCGCATTTTTGGCCAAAAACTACGTCGCATTTTTGTTAAAACTAAGTCGCACGGCCGACCGAAATTTGGAGGTTGCGCATGTATGAGTGTCAGTAGCTTATTCCCCATCTCACAATGTCAGTAGCTTATTCCCCATCTCACAGTGTCAGTAGCTTAATCCCCATCTCACAATGTCAGTAGCTTATTCCCCATCTCACAGTGTCAATAGCTTATTCCCCATCTCACAGTGTCAGTAGCTTAATCCTCATCTCACAATGTCAGTAGCTTATTCCCCATCTCACAGTGTCAGTAGCTTATTCCCCATCTCACAGTGTCAGTAGCTTATTCCCCATCTCACAGTGTCAGTAGCTTATTCCCCATCTCACAATGTCAGTAGCTTATTCCCCATCTCACAGTGTCAGTAGCTTAATCCCCATCTCACAATGTCAGTAGCTTATTCCCCATCTCACAGTGTCAATAGCTTATTCCCCATCTCACAGTGTCAGTAGCTTAATCCCCATCTCACAATGTCAGTAGCTTATTCCCCATCTCACAGTGTCAGTAGCTTATTCCCCATCTCACAGTGTCAGTAGCTTATTCCCCATCTCACAGTGTCAGTAGCTTATTCCCCATCTCACAGTGTCAGTAGCTTAATCACCATCTCACAATGTCAGTAGCTTATTCCCCATCTCACAATGTCAGTAGCTTATTCCCCATCTCACAGTGTCAGTAGCTTAATCCCCATCTCACAATGTCAGTAGCTTATTCCCCATCTCACAGTGTCAATAGCTTATTCCCCATCTCACAATGTCAGTAGCTTATTCCCCATCTCACAGTGTCAGTAGCTTATTCCCCATCTCACAATGTCAGTAGCTTATTCCCCATCTCACAGTGTCAGTAGCTTATTCCCCATCTCACAGTGTCAGTAGCTTATTCCCCATCTCACAGTGTCAGTAGCTTAATCACCATCTCACAGTGTCAGTAGCTTATTCCCCATCTCACAGTGTCAGAAGCTTATTCCCCATCTCACAATGTCAGTAGCTTATTCCCCATCTCACAGTGTCAATAGCTTATTCCCCATCTCACAATGTCAGTAGCTTATTCCCCATCTCACAATCTCAGTAGTTTAATCCCTATTTTATTCCAGCCAGCCGCCGCGGCGAAACCGGCTGCGAAGAAGGTCGAACAGGAAGACGATGATGATGACGACGAAGATTTGGATGAGGACGAAGAGGAAGACGACGATGATGACGATGAAGAGGAGATGGACATGGACAAGATCGAGAAGATGCTAGCCGCTGCCGGCTCCGACGAAGACGATGAGGATGATGAAGAAGACGACGATGACGATGACGAAGAAGCTCCGCCGCCTTCAAAGAAACCGGCTATTGCCGCTTCAGCTAAGTCGCCAGCTACCGCCGTTGCTACCGCTGCTAAGTCGCCCGCCACCGCTGCAGCCGCAGGAACAGCTGGCAGTAATAAATCACCTGCTGGACAGCTTGTCAAACTGCCGGTGAGTTCCGCTCTTACAATTTTTCGATGCATTTCTGGTTGTTTTCATCCCATTTTTAAAAAAAGTGCTAATATTTTTTCTCGCTTGCAGGCCAAGCGCAAGCTGGAAGAGGACAGCGACGAAGACGACGATTTGGACGACGATGATGATGAAGACGACGACGACGAGGAGGAAGAAGACGACGAAGACGAAGAGGATCTAGATGACGACGAACTAGACGAGGCAAGATTCTGCACCTCCACGAAGCGTGCCGTCAACACGCGGTGCCAAGCGGGCAACCGGAGCAACCCGGTTGGCAAAGCAGAATCGGGGGGGGGAGAGAGGCCCGTAGCCTCGGCGTAACAGCCGCGGTCTATGGGCAAACCTCCTCGCAACAGAGTGGCTTGGACCTAACCGACCCAGGCACCTCTCGAAACAACAGTAAGGTTGAAAGCTTTGCCGAAAGTGAGAGAGAGAGTGAGGAACTGCTGCGGAAAATATCAAAAAAAACAAAAAAAAGAAGGAGCATGAAGCGAACAAGGAAGAGAGTAATTGCACGTACCCAGAAAGCAAGGAAAGGCGAAGGGCTGAAATCAGCAGAGCGCTCGAGACCATCGAAAAGAACCCAGGACCGAGGCGTCCAGCACAAAAGACGGCACGGAAGCTCAGACGAACCACACGACGAAAAAAGGTACGAGATAGGAAAGCGAGAGAGAAGGCCAGGAGGGCAAATGAGAGGTGGCACAATAACGACATAAAGCTAGCGACGTGGAATATGCGCAGAGCGAACGTAGGAAGCGGAAGGTTCGGCGAGGTCGTTAAGTACGCGATAGGAAAGGGATGGGACGTCACCCTCCTATCCGAACTTGACACACCTGGCGTTGGCATCAGAAGCTACCATCACAGAGAAGCAGAGATGCACCTAGTCCACTCCCAGAAGGTGGGAATGCTTCTGGGAGAAACAGCCTGGACAATGTGGAACGAAACTGGGAGGAAGATGCACCCGATGAAACGAACACTTGCGCTGGAAATAGGCGGAGTGATCCTGATAGCCGTATACCAACCGGTCAAGAAGGGTAAAGAGTACGAGGAAGAAGTGGATGAGATCCGAGAAGAAATCGAAAGGATGCTGAACACCTTTGCAAAGAAGGCTGTACTAATCATCGGTGGAGATTTCAACGCCAGCGTTGGGAGCGGAGTGCACCGTCTCTCGAGCACAGGCCGTTATGGAATCGGACCAACGAACCAACAGGGTGAAGACCTACTTCTTTGGCTAGAAAGCCTAGGCCTGGCATGGGCGAGCACCTTCTACAGGCAGAAGAAGCAAGGCACCTGGCGGAACCCGAGGTCACACCAATGGTACGAGATTGACGGCTTCATCACCAAGAAAGAGCAGAGACACCGGATCATCGGGAGCATCAGGACCGACCACGATCCGAATCACCATACGAGGTCCGACCACCTACCGAAGGTCATCACCATGAAGAGAAGATTCGCGGAGAGATGCGCGGAACCAACCAGGAAGTATCCAAAAAACCAAAAAAACGAAATCGCCTGGGACCGGCTCCGCGATGTCGGCGTACGCGAACTATACAGAAATAAGACGGAGGAAGTGCTAGCTGGAAAGGGCGAGACCGACTGGGAAACGACGAAACAAACGATGCTTGAAGCCGCGAGAGAAATCTGCGGCCCAAAGACGAGACAGACGAACCCGTGGATGGTAGGGCACGAAGAAGAGCTGGCAGAACTTAACAAAGAAGTGGAGCACGCCCTGAGCGCCCGCAACCGAGTTAAGAAGTCACCCGAAGGGACCCTAACAGTAGAAGAGCGGACGGTGGCCTTGACCCGAGCCACACAAGGGCTGAAAGAGAAGCGGGGAAAGCAGAAGAAGAAACTCCAAGAGTGGATGGAACAGTGGTGGATGGAGATTGCCGAAGAGTGCAAGCGGAACTGCGACACGGGAAACGTGGCTGGGATGTACGACTGTTTGCGGAAGATGGGCAGGAACACAAAGCAAAATGAGAACAACAGCAGAACAGTACCACTGTTCACGGCGGAAGACTTCAAGGAACACCTGTCAAAGATCCAGGAGCAACGGTTCGAGAACGACCAGGAGGAAATGCTCAATCTAATTAGGTCAGCCCCAAAGCCAAGCGTAGACAAGGCTACGATAGAGGAAGCCAATGACCGGCTGTCCAGACCACTAACAAACAAAGAGATCGACGACGAAATCAAAAAGATCAAAGACGGGGCCCCGGGCTTAGACGGCATCCGAATGCGCTACATCACCAGCGCGTGCGCAATGGCCCAAGCGGAGGTCCGGAAAGTAGTGCACTACATCTGGAACAACCCAGCGGACACCTGGGAGGAGGACCAGAAAGTAGGTGTAATCATGCCACTCCACAAGAAAGGCGATCGGACGAACCTCAATAATTTCAGAGGGATCTGCCTCCTACCAGTCGCAAGCAGGATACTCGCTCGGATACTGGCGACGAGGCTGAGCTCATGGACGGAGAACATGGGTCTGCTAGACGACAACCAGTTCGGTTTCCGGAGCGGCCGGTCCACTATGGATGCGACCCAGATCATACTCAGACTGAACGAGGACGCCGAGAAGATCAGAGAGAGCCCAGAATGGGCAGAGTCGATGGATACCAGCCTAGTCTTGCTAGACCTTAAGAAGGCCTACCCGCGGGTAAACAAGCCGGCTCTTTGGGAACTGCTGAAACATCAGCACATGCCGGAGCGCACGATAAAAAAGCTGGCAGACCTGCACGAGTACACCGCGTACACGGTACGGTGCGGCGCAGAGACAAGTTCCGAATTTTACCCACAACGCGGGCTGAGAGAAGGCTGCGCCACATCGCCTATCCTCTTCAACATCTATCACCAGACGGCGATACGGATAGCAAAAGAGAGGCGCATGGAAAAAGCGAAGAACACCGGGGCCGAATGCGGAATCAAGTGGGTTTGCCGACCGGGCAAATGCTTACCGCCTAAAAAGATGGGAGGTTACAACGAAGAAGCGGCGGAGATAACAATCACAGAAGTACTGTTCGCTGACGACACCACTATTGTCGGGGGATCCGAGGAAATCGAGCAAGGGACGAGAACCGTCATCGAGACCATCGGAATCCTAGAAGAACGGACGAACGATGAGAAGGAAGAGCGAGCTAAGCTAGGAACACCTGAGAGTCAGAACATCCGGATACTGGGCACCTGGATCGGCAGAAAGCAGGACACCGCCCAGCGGCTGCAGAGAGCTGCCAAAGCGTGGGCGGGAGTCAAATGCATGCTACGCAAAACACGACTAAGCAAACGCACCCAAGCTAGGATCATAGAGACCTGTGTTGAGAGCACGATGCTCTTCAATGCAGGCGCCCGGCCCTTCCACAAGTCGGAAATTAAGCGGATGCAGCAGGCAATGGACCGTCGTTATCGGTACGTGTGGAGCAGCAAGACCGAACCACCGCTAAAAGAAATGGAGAGAAAAAAAGTGAACATGTGGGACGTGCGGAACGAACTGCGGGTCCGAAGCATCGGCGCCAAAGTCGAATCGGCCCACTGGCGCAGGCTAGGCCACGTACTCAGACTCCCGGATACCAGCACCGTCAAAAGATGTGTCCTCGGCTGGAGCAAGAAGCTGACTACCATCAAGAAAGCGCGGAAGAGAAGGCAGACCATCATCTCGGTATGGAGAAAGCTACTGCGCACGGCAGAAATCGATGAGCTGGAGGTCGAAAGGCTGGTGACCGATAGAGAGGCTTGGAGAAAGAAGTTACGCATCAGGGAAAGAGCGCTGGAGGAGAGCGAGAGGAAGAAAGGAAAGAAAGCAGAGACGACTGAGGAAGAAACAGCACAGGAAAGAGAAGCCGGAGAAGTGGAATCGGAGCTGACCGGGTACAGGTGCAATTACGAGAACTGCGGGAAGGTGTGCGCGTCGAGAGCCGGGTTAGCCGTACACCAACGGAGGATACACCATCAATTTACGAAGACACCGCTGCCGTGCCTAAAGTGCAACGCTACCTTCTTCACGGAGGCGACAAGAAAAAACCACCAGAAGAGGTGCGGAGGAGAGGAGCGATCGGCGAAAGAAGTCCACTGCGGAGAGTGCAACAAGTGGATAAGCAAGTCCAACCACGCGCGGCATAGGAAACGGTGCAAGGAGAACGGAAGGAAACCAGAGGCGGGCGCGACACCGGACGAGAGGGCAGAAGAAGCAGCAGTACCAACGGGGAGAGGCCAGCAGACGACGGGGATTACGGCGCGGATCTACAAGAGCGCCAGAGCTCCGTGCCCGGACTGCGGGAGGATGCTGGCCCGCACGAACATGGCCAGACATCGAAAGACCTGCCAGTGAGTCGGCGGCAGAGCGTCCACGCCGCGAGGCGAGAAAAGGACTGAAGAAGAAGAAGAAGAACTAGACGAGGATGTCAACGAAGAATCCATTGCCAAGCTGCTGGCCGACGCAGGCTCCTCGGACGATGAGGAAGATGATGAAGACGACGACGAAGAAGAGCCAGCTGCCCTCCCGGTCCAGAAGAAAGGTCAACAGAAGCTGGAGCCGCTAGCTTTGTCGCGCATGAAGCGTCCAGCTGAGAGCGACAGCGAAGAAGATAATGATGACGATGATGAAGAAGAAGAAGAAGACGATGAAGAAGAAGAGGCTGCGCCACCTGCTAAGCTAGCAAAGACTGACGCTTCTGCCAAGCAGCAGCAAAAGCAACAACAGCAAGAACAGCAGCGCGGCCAGAAGCGTCCAGCCGAAGAAGCTTCTACTCAAGCCGCCAGCAAGCAGAAAAAGCAACCAGCCACTTCTGTCGTCGCCGAGTCGGACCCGGGACCGCCGGATATTGTAGAAGAAATCAAGCGTCTAATGACTGAGTCGCTTAACTGCACTGTGTTCATCACCCCGATTCCGAAGGGCTGCACCCAGGCTATGCTAAAAGAGCTATCTAAAGAGATTGTATCCTCTCGAATTCCTTGCAATCCGAAGAATAAATCGGAAAATCGGAGCTACGCTTTCCTTCAATACAAAGACTCGACCACGGCCGCCAAATGGGTGAATATGCTCAATGGCAAAATGTTCAACGGGTCTGAATTGGTAGCCAAAATGGCACAAACTGGCAGCGTTGATGTGGCCACTTTGAATACGCGCCAACTATTTATTACTAATGTTGCCAAAGACGCCACTAAAGAGGAGTTGGCCGCTCTGTTCCCGAACGCGACTAGTGTTAAAGTGCCAACCCTGCGCGACAAGTCAACGGTTGGCTACGCGTTCGCTGAATACGCACAGCCTGCCGACGCTTTGAAAGCTTTGAAATCCGCCCAGGGTGCCGCTGTGCGAGGCTGCAAGCTGCGCGTAGCGTTTGGCCGATCGGCCAGCTATAAGAATCAGCTGGCCGCCGAGAGGAAACAGCGAAAATTGGCCGCCGATGCCAATGGCGACGTTGCTGGCGTAAAACAGAAGCCGGAGCAGCAGCCGTCTCTGCCAAAGAAACCATCTAATCAGCCTGCCGCTCCTGCCGCCCCTAAGCAGCAGTCACAGCCGGCTACTACTAATAACAAAAAGAAGAATAAGAACAAGAATAAGAAAGCTAAGCTGCAACAGAAGAAACAAGCGCTGAAGGCTTAACAGTGACGTCAATTTTAGACTAATAATTTTTAGCCGCAAAGGAAGGCCTCGGTAAAAAAGCGGAGTCGTCATAAGCTTGGTTAGTTAGTTTTGCGCAGTTTCGACTTCGTCCGCATTTTTCTGTCAGTAGTTTTTTCTGCTTGTTTTGACGCTTATTGGGTTCGAGAACGGGAGGTGAGGGGCTCATGTTTGCATACGCTTTTTAAATAATAAAACCTCTTAATTACGAGCTAATTTGACACTTTTTCTATTCTTAACAAAACTCACATTTTTTCGGCGTAACAAGTTCCCAACAATACTAGTCTCGTAACGATTCCCAGCTAAAATTTGTAATTTTTTGTCTGTTTTCGTTTGTTCTCTCCAAACTAATATTTAACCATCGCATTTCATTCAATATTATGTTGGGAATTCTTTAATTTGTGCGTCAAATTAAACTGCAAAAATATTTGCTGGCGATATTGAAACTTCGCAAAAAACTACTATTAAGGTTGCTGATGACTGGCGTGTGTTGACAGCAGTTTTACGAGTATTGTACTTTTGAAATTGTCTCCAAATTTATTGTCTTTTAAAATTGCGGTTTCGTGACATTTTTGTGGCCATCTCTTTGTGCGATCAGCCGTCTGATTAATATTAATAAAATTGCAACAATAAACCAACTCATTGTCCCCGAGTGCAGCATAGTATAAGTTTGCTACAAGTAAATTGGTAACTAATTACAGCTATTTGCTGTAATTCAATTGGCACCATGGCATTGTGTGCCCCTATTTTGGATAAGAGAATGATAGAAAAACAGCTTTTATTTGCGATATTCATTTACCTTTTTGTATAGGCTTCTGCAGGTTGTTTTTAGATGCCCTGTATTTAGCTGTAATCATTCTCTTCCTTCATTTTATTTGGCTTCCATCCAGGTATCTAAGCGTAACCTTTGGCTTCCATTTATCTACTTATAAACTACCAATTTATCTACGTTGAATCTACCAGTTATCTACCTTGTGGCAACCAAATATCTGCTTTAAATCTACATTTATCAACTGTAAGTCTACTCTGAGCCTATTAATTATATACTCTGAGTCTACCAATTATCTACTGAGTCCAATTATCTACTCTGAGCCTATCAATTATATACCCGAATCTACCAGTAATTATCTAGCCTAAGGCTACCAATTATCTGCTTTAAATCTACATTAATCAACTTTAAGTCTACAATTATCTTCTCTGAGCCTACCAATTATCTACCCTGACTCCGCTAATTATCTACTATGAGCCCACCAATTATCTACCCTGAGTCCGCTAATTATCTACTCTGAGCTTACCATTTATCTACTCCAAATCTACCAATTATCTACCCTGAGTCCACTAATTATCTACCCTGAGTCTACCATTTGTCTACTCTCAGTCTGTCTACTACTTATCTACTTTGAATCTATTTTTTGTATTTATATATACATATTTGTAAATTTGATTTAAGCGATTTTGCTTTCTTTATACGACTCGTATGTCACTAATTATTTTCTGTTAGCAAGGACTCTAATTTTACACCTTGTCTACTCAATTTGAAATCTTTGCGTAGATTTTGTCATTAAACGTTTCTAACGAAAATATAAAAAAATTTCAGCTCAAATAACAATGGACTCAAAAACCGGACAGCCCCGTCTTGCCCGCGTCACCAAGGTAGTTGGCCGAACCGGATCCCAAGGCCAGTGCACCCAGGTTCGCGTTGAATTTCTCGACGAGAGCAGTCGATCGATTATTCGCAACGTGAAGGGCCCAGTACGCGAGGGCGATATTCTCACTCTGTTAGAGTCTGAGCGGGAGGCGCGTCGGTTGCGTTGACGGATGCTAATAGTACATGCTAACTATAATTATTGAATATTCAACTTACCTTCATACTCGCGAATGCGCTGTTTTACGTTGGTTGGATTCATAGCCATATAATAAAGCGTTAGATCCAAATATATTAAACATGGCGTTTACGGCTTGGCATCCGTGGAAGCACAGAAGCATGGAATAAAAGAAGTTGATTGCTTGCAAACTTTGTTTTCATTTAATTATTTCAAATCATACTCTGGATGCTGCGCTAGTCTGCAGTATCTCTAAGAAGCAACTTTATGATTGCCAGTGTGACAATCCAAACTTAATCCAGCTCGACTCAAGCAAAGTCGTAATAAAGTTTGAGATACCTGCCAACCTGCATATTAAATTTGCAAATGAGTAGTTCCACCAGTATAGAATACCACGTACACTAAAATAGCAAGCATAGTATTTTTGTTTGCAGGGTTGCAGCCGTCATGCAAATAATCATAATTATTATAGACTTATATTATCATGTCTAATTCAGAATTTTTTTCAATCCACTTGAGAAACCATATTAACTGCTTCCAGTAGTTGCGGTCTAATGCAACTCTCTAAACAGTAAAGCTAGATTTTGTTGCCAATTTGTTGCAGACATTAAGCCGGACCATACCAGTAAGTGGTGCTGAACTCGGTTAAATATAGTTTAACGAGTTATAGTAGCGCTTTCACCAGAAACCTAGAGTTCAGCTGCAGTAGTTTCTGACGTAAGCCAAAGTACTGGAGTTTACAATGAGGCTCTTCATATTCCTTGTTCTGGTTCTAGAACCAGAACCAATTTGTAAAGGATAACTTTGTCTCCTTAACTTAGTGGGATTATACTTGCTATAAACTCTTAATTATTGAATGAAAATCGCCAAGAAGAAAGTGAAAAGTTGTGCAAAGTGAGGCTGTAAAGGCAGTCAAATATTAACAGAGTTAAATAGTTATACTGCTGTTTTTCTTGGAAGATTCGAACCGATTCTTGTTCTGGAATTGGTGATGCGAAGAGGCTAAATGCTTCATTGTCGGAAGTCAAATCTGAGAAATAAAAAGTAATTTTATAATTTAATATTTTTCATTAAAAATGTTTAAATTTATTTTTTCATCAGTAGTACCAATTAGTACGTAACTACTTTGTAGTTTCATTAGTTTGTTAATTTTGGCGAGCAAGCCTTGAAGCGATGCCTTGCTTTGGGTCTCCCTAAAACACGCCCCGCACCGCCCTGCAGCGCTACACATTAAAACAAATTGGACTATAACTGAAGACACTTCAAAATGCGTTTTCTGTTAAGCTTCAAAGTTTTTATTAAATTTAGTTTTTTTACTATGCAATATAAAATTCGGTGAATAATAAGTGATATAAATAATATAATATTAATTATTAATTAATAATAATATAATATTAATATATTAATAAAATATTTAATATTAATAAAATGGGTGCGTTCGAGTGGCTTAAAATAAGTTAAAATGACTTAAAATGAGTTTAAGCGTCATTTTAACGTCCTCAGTAAAACAAAACAAATGACAAAATTTCATTTTTAAAAACCGGTAAGTATTCATACACAATGTTTTAAGGGTTGTAAAAACCTAGTTTAAAATTTTAAATGGGTAGATAGTCAGTCTAAACCTGTTTTCTACATTTTGAGACGGTAATTTATAACAAATCGTTAAGTGAGAAATATTTGTCAATGCTGCTTCAGTAAATTGCTTTCTACTAGTGTTATTCTTTTAGTGTGAATATTCATTTTAACAATAGTAAATATCAGTTTAAATTACTTTACTGATAGGTATAATCAAGTCTAGCTGGCAGTGCATTCTTCGAGCACGCGGTGGCCGAAAGAATAGTGATAAAATTATATCCGCGCTTTCTAGTTTCTAATTTTAAGTATTCACTGATTGAATAATGTTTATATTGGAAGCAGCTTTACATGTAATTATGTATAGTAGCTGGTATGGTAAAGCTGTCTTATATCGCTTCTTTTGACTTATGCCAGAATATGTTTACACAAGGCAGCAACTGAATATTTTCAGTAAAAGGCAAAATACGAGTTGCGAGTCTATGTGATAAATAAATATACCTGGCTTATGCATCAACTCCTCGTCCCCATGCATGAATCTACTTTTTTGTTCTGTTGATGGTTCTCTGAATCATTTACTAATGATGAGAATGTGTTTTTTAATCAATATTAACCCTCCTCTCAACCCAAACAGCCAAACTGTCATTCTTAATTTTTACTGCTTTTAATTTCTACTTTTACTTATTAACTCGTAAATATAATCGATACTATGCAGTACACACTGCTAAAATTAGTAGTGTAAAAATCCACCAAAAATTAATTTCTAAGTCCATTTTAATCAAATACACATTGTAGAAGATTATTTACATGTCTTTTTCTTACTGTGATTGCAAGATGTGCTGAAAGGATGCTTTTTATTTTCATTTTTTCTTATATAATCTCCTGGGCCTAGCTGGCTTCCTACAGCTAGAGTTGTAACTTTACTGGGTATGGGGGCACATTAAAGTACTTTTGACGTTTGTACTTTATTTTTCAACTCAATAGCTAAGCAGATGGAGGCGTGAAGAGTGTTAATTTTTTTAGCTGGAGAATGGCAAGGTGTATAGTGATTAAATACAGAATGAAAACGTGTCTTCTAGTTTATTCCAGTAGTCGAGTTTCATTTACTTGTACCATATAATAAAGCATCAATTAGCGAGTAGAGACCCAAGCATCTGATCTATACTTATATTTGCGATCAATGATCGTGTATTGAGAAAAAAATGAACTGCTGTGTTTTAATGTCCATGTGGACTTCATCACACCTATCGATAAAGTAATTTAAACTGATATTTACTATTGTTAAAATGAATATTCACACTAAAAGAATAACACTAGTAGAAAGAAATTTACTGAAGCAGCATTGACAAATATTTCTCACTTAACGATTTGTTATAAATTACCGTCTCAAAATGTAGAAAACAGGTTTAGGGGTGTGTATAAAAGCTGGCACTGGCACATTGGACACATTGGACACCCCTTTTTATAACAAAATTAGATATGAAAATGCAGAATAAACTTGCGGAGATACTTTTAAATAATTTAAAAAATTGATAATAATAGAAATGACATCCTTGCTTTCGTGATAGATGATTTGTTAAATATTCTTTGTATTATCGTTTTTTGTACATGTTTAATTTGGCATTCGATTTTTTAAAATAATCGCACATGCAAAAACTGCAGCTTGCAATGCTATTACACTGTGATTTTACTACCCCGAAGGTTCTGTACTACAGGCGTACCGATTTAATGCTAAATATGTCTGATATATGAAATGATCAAACTAATAGTCAGAACTCAATTTTCCATAAAATGATGAAGCATTCTGCTCTTATAAAAAAACCACAACTTATTTTGTTAGGATTACTTCATGAAGAACGAACTTTTGGATATTCCAAATTGCAAGTATTTCTATATTAAAAAAGTTAATACATTGGCAGATTATTTGATGAAAAAATTGCACCCAAAAAGTTTTTTTTACTTTGTAAGATGATGATTAAATTAATAATTTCCAAGCTTCTTCTTTTATTAGTTCAATTACTTTTTGTATGATTTCAACCAACAAAAAAAGGAATAGCTACTCAGTGAAAGTTCAAATTACAGTCTCTTCTTTATATACAATCCTTTTAAGAAAACATTATTATGAATAATTTGCCAAGTCATGATATTTAAGAAATTGTGCTAATCATTTAAATTATGAGTTAAAAAATGCAAGCATATAAGTAAAAAATCTACCTCACAGACCAAGAAGTCTTTTTACTGAAAGTTTATATGTGACGCTTTGAAAAAACAACATATAAACCATCTTCACATAACATTTATTGTCATTTATTTCAGACCTAAATCCTTTAGCACATAAATATTCTGCACATATGTTGCAGGGTATACTTCCTTCTTCTAAAATCCTACAAATGCCACAAAGTTTTAATAGGCAAATTTATTCGTATTGTTTATATTAATATTTCTATATTTATGAGAAGTTTTCCAATAAGAACAAGTTCCCAATCAGTAAAACACTATATTTTAATTCTAATGTCCAAAATTATGGCATTCTAAGGGACCAAGTGATAGGTTTTAAGCTACTATTAGCACCTGCATGATTTATTTATTTAATACCTACACATTCCTTAATGTCTATAGTTTGCCTAATTGCCTAATTGCTAACCCTAATTCTAGCCTTCTTGGCTTACAAGTTTGAGTCTTCACAGCATATTATTCAATTCAAGCCCTACTAATTTTATTAGCCTCTCTTAATTTTATAAAATAATAATTTTCTTTAGTGTAACTGCTCCAAAAATTTCAACTTTAATTTAAGTGGTGTGCCGAAACACCACTTGCACCATTACAGCCGTCTATAATTTTTTGTGCTAATTGGTTGACCACTTTCAATAATTTTCTTGGGTCAAGAGTGTGATATATGCATATTGCAGCATGAATTTTTTAAAGAATCCCTAATTTTATACAAGGAATCATATATATTTATAGAAAGTTAGCTCTTAGAGTAGAGATAAAGTACATAAGACTATTAATAGCAACTTTTCATACAATTGCTTATGGTAATGATTTCTATTGTTATAAAGTTACAAATAAATAAAAAGTTACATTGCATTTAAACTGTACTTTATGAGTTGTAAGCCTTTCAACTCAGAGTTCACTTCAATTGCTTTAATATACATTGCTAGATGTTATTTAGCATTTCTTTGTTATTTATCATTTAACTCATTGCATTGTTTAATTGCTAATTTCATTTGCTCAGCTGCAATATTTATTACTTTTTTATTAATGCCAATGTTTGTAATACTTTTTCTCCCCATTTTTAGTGTTTGTGGTATTCTTTTGTCAAATTTTAATTTTCCGCTGTATCTATCTTTACAAAAAATTGTACCTGTAAACTTATGGTTTTTTTGCTTACAATGGTGCTGTACTAAATTATATTTATTTCCTTGTTAGATTCTCTAAATTGAAAAAGTAATGCACTGCTTTATTATCATGCATATTGAATATTAAGGATAGTTAGTATTCCTTCCTTGAAAAAGATTCTAGAGTTGGATTCTATTTGATAAGAGAATAAATAATTTATTGAGTTTAAATGTTTTTAAAACATTAATTAATTGCATTTTGATGGAAATCACAACTTAAAAAAATTATTCGTTTTTTTTATTTAAGACACGGGGGATTTTAAAAATCCATATTAACAGCAAATCAAACATTATGGGAGAGAGAGAGAGAGAAGTATTAGATTCACTTTCACCATTGCTGTTGATTTATGGAAAGGCAGTAAACAAGCCAGAGCAGCTGCAAATAGTCAAATATGCCATGTCCGGCAATAAAATTCTGCAACTAGTCTGCTGCTCACTTTTTCCAACGTTTATTGAGGACAAGAAACGGCATTTAATGTTTCTATGTTTTCTGTAAGTGCACCAACTAGGTAAATGAAAATGACGTACCGAAAGTAGTTCGACAATAAAGCAAGATAAGAAATGAATTTAAATGTAGAATAAAACTTGTTGATACTACCAATCTCATGGTTGTTAGAAGTATATGAAAAAGTGCAATTATAAATAAATATTTACATTTTTATTCAAAAGCCAAAGTATATTTATTCAAGCAAAACAACGATCAAAACTCGATTTTTGTTAACATAAGGGGTGTCCAATGTGCCAATGGTGCCCTGCTTTTATACAGACCCACAGGTTTAGACTGACTATCTACCCATTTAAAATTTTAAACTAGGTTTTTACAACCCTTAAAACATTGTGTATGAATACTTACCGGTTTTTAAAAATGAAATTTTGTCATTTGTTTTGTTTTACTGAGGACGTTAAAATGACGCTTAAACTCATTTTAAGTCATTTTAACTTATTTTAAGCCACTCGAACGCACCCAATAATAAGAATATAATTTAATAATGAAAACGAGAATATAAAAAATAATAAGAATATTCATAATAATAATTAAAGATATTTATTCCATTACTCTTACAACAAATAGTTTTCTTTGCAATCAAATACTGCATTGACAAAAATGTTATAATGTGTAGCGGTTCGGGGCGGTGCGGTGCGTGTTTTAGGGAGACCCTCATTGCTTTTGCTTTTGTTTCGAAGAAAATTTAGGGGACACGTTGCTTAGTAAAAGTACCTAATTAAGTGGAGAGTAGCATTGAGCAACTGCACTGTGTATGAAGAAAATATAATTTACAGAAGCAATTTACAGGTTATAGAAATTTTGTTACTGCGATCATCCTAATCCTTCTTTCATTTCGCTCCTTTTTAATATTTTTATACAATTGTAGATTAAGATTTGTAGTAGGCCTACTAGGTCTAGGCGCTAGCCTTCTAGGCCTATCCTAAGAGGCTTAACTAAGCCTCCGTGAACAACCAAGCTAAGTTCTGGCTTTGCTTAAGGCTAGATTAAATACGCCTTCAGTTTACTTTTTAATAATTTTTTTTTCAAAGACTGTTTAAAATCTGAGGCAGAAAATCCTTTGTAAACAGTTTAAACAATGGAAGGTGTGAAGCTGAAGGCTCAAACTCAAATCTTTTTGTTTGTTACTCTTAGTCTAAACTTCCTTCATATATTAGGACCTGCAGTTGTAACAAAAGCATGTCAACCGGTAAAGAACTAGTTTTTTACTTCTACTATATTTGAAATTTTATTTTTTTGGCATTATTTTTTGTATAATTTTTTATCTTTAAAACCTAACCTACTGCTAAGGTCAAAATGTAATATAATGAGAAACAAAAAAGATTGAGTCCTATTCAATAGAATATTAGATGATAATAAATATACATTAATATTAATTAAATACTAAAATGTAAACAATTATGACTTATGTTAATGCAAAATTAAAATATAATATCTATATACATGCGCAACTGCTGGCTGACCTGGCCCATCTAGCCACCATAAATTGTGGTGGACTAGGGGTAAGTTGCAAAAATGCCTAGCCTAAAGAATACAGACATAGGCCTAGTACTAATTAGATAATGAGGCATTTAGCCCTTATAAGGCAGTCATAGTTAGGCCTACTCTTGCCGTTTAGCCAAAATTGCATTAGGGTTTCTTTCACAGGTAAGTTGCATTTTTGGTCAAAAAGTAAGTTGCATGGCCAGTGTAAATCAGGGGGATTGCGCATGTATGATACCTACATATGAGTACTAGTCTAGAAAGCAGAATACAACTGAAAAATAGTTGATTTTAATTCTAAAAAACAAATTAGACAAATATTTAACTTAATGCCATGCAAATAAAGGTAGGCCTTAGCTCTATTAGCAATACACAAAAATTCCATAGTTTGGAAGGCAACATATATGCCAGGATTTCCCAATGTACAACAAGGGTCTTACCATTTTCTAGCATACATAACATAGCAGATACATTGTGTCAAATAACAATTGTTTTGTATTGGCATATAAACCTAGTATACAAATAAGGTCTTGTCATTTTTTCTAGCATTGAACCTGGTATATACTAATATATGATCCAAATTATGGCAAATATACAACTTAATTATAATAGAGTACTTATAGGCACAGTGGCGATATCTATAATATTTGAGCTTATAGGCATGGCAATAATCATCAATATAAAACGCATGTTCTATAGGGCTCTCTCACAAGCAAATGGTGGCTTAGTGGATATGTCAATTGCCTTGGGATCACGTGTAGCAAGGGTTTGAATCCTCAGTGGTCAGAGTTATTTTTTACTTTGAAATTTTTTAGCAAACAGAAATTTTTTCATCTTGAACTTTTTCCAAGTTTTTAATTAAAATAAAATAATAAATTAAAATTAATTTAATTTAATTTTTATAAGAGTCACAACTGACTTTTTAATCGATCAATCTTTTTTCATCTAATTGATGATTATATACATGCAGTTGTGCCTATAAGCTCCAATATTAAAGACACAGCCACCCACCGTGTCTCTAAGTATGAACCCATTCAATATTAACGACACAGCCACCTACCGTGTCTAAGTGTGAACCCATTCAATATTAATGACACGGCTGCTGTGCAAGTTTCATTGACATGACAGCTGTGTCTCTAATAGTGACTAGGTCCATACTTATAGACATGGTAGCCATGTCTATAATGCCAAAACTTAGAGACATAGCAGCCATGTCTATAAGTTTTTGCATTATAGACATGGCCACCATGTCTCTAAGTGTGGCGTAGCTATAAACTACATAGGTTATTAACATTGATAAAAGAGTCAATTAGACTTATATTAGGACCTAGCCACTATAAGACATTTTAATATTATAATCATTGGCTATCTAGACAGGTTAGGAGCATAGGGCTAATATACATGCTTCAGCTTGTTGGCATAGACTACCTCACTTCCATTAGTATCTCTATTCTTATAATTGATCAGGACAAACCTGCTATAGTTTAGATCATGGCAGGCATACACGGGAATGAAATTTCATGTTCTTTCAATTTTAGGACAATGTAGAATTTATTTTTTATGCCAATTCCAGAGTTGTTTGAATGCCAATTTTTCAAAAGAATATATATTATTAAAAATAAAAGAGTTCTATTAATTTCAAAATGGCTATTGTTTGCTAAAACTGATATTCTTTGTTTTAATTTTTTTTCTCATAAATTTTATTAATATTTTTATTCTAGTTTCCAATTTTTCAAAGAGCTTTTGTTAGTTAATATTTAACTACATAATTACATTAGCCCTGAATGTTGCTATTTTTGTATGCTGACTATGTACATTTCATATTGAACCTGAAAATTCTATATGCCAAGTGTATACCAAGATTGTCAATTAGAATTTCCTGGCATAAAGGCCACTTTCTAGACTATGGCAAACCTAGTAATTCACTAGAAATTTTTATAGGCAGCAGTGCAGCTGGTGGACAAGCTCTGGGCCAGCTGGCCACAGCTAGTCGTGGCCTCAATTATATACATGGCAGAATCCAAAAATGTGGGATAAAATGGTAAAACAAATTTGTGGACATCTGGCCAGTGCTAGCTTGTACATTGTATTAGCAAGTACATGTCGCTACTCAACTTATGTATGTAAGGCATGCGGCTCTTGTGCACATTGCAATCAGATTGCTTCCAAATATATAAATATTGTCCCATCCTACTTGGAGGGTTAAGAACTTTTTCTTGCACACCACAAATACTGACTGACTCCTGAGTCATTACATTGGCGTCGCAGGGCTGAACCATGGCCTTCCTACAACTGCCGGCCCCAGGTAACTTTAGCATTAGAGACGACCCCCACTCCACAAGTAAGCGCTTTCATTAGTGGTCAACCAACCTTCGCGCTAACTGGTGGCCACGGGCATCACAAACGAGACACAGAAACGCCAGATCCTCCTATACACGGCAGGCAAAGAAGTAAGCGTCCTGCCCGGCGTCTGCTGGGTGCACGACGACATCCTAGTGTACGCAAAGAACATTGAAGAGCACAATCAGCGCCTGCGAGACTGCCTGGCCCGGCTGAAGGCCAGCAACATCACGCTGAAGTCGGCATTCACCCCAGCACCGAGAAAGTGGCGGCCATCAACAGTTTCAAGCGGCCGACCAACGCGTCCGAGGTCTGCTCGTTCCTCGGCCTCGTCACCTTCCTCGCGCGCTTCATCAGCAACCTGTCCGACATGGCCCGGCCGCTCCGAGAGCTGACCCGGCAGGCCGCCGAGTAAACATGGGGCGAAGAACAGGAGGCCGCGTTCAAGGACATCAAGCAAACGATCGCCAGCGCGAGGCGCTGGCATTCTTCAACAGCAAGCTTCCGACCCAGCTAATCGTGGACGCCAGCCCCACGGGCGTCGTCACCATTCTCGCCCAAGTCCAACCTGACTGATAGACGCGGCCGGTGGCACACGCGAGCCGCAGCCTGAGCCCGACCGAGCAGCGCTACTCCCAGACGGAGCGGGAGGCGCTCGCGGTGAAGTACGGTGGCCTGAAGTTTCATCACTACCTCAGCGGCGGCGGCAGCTTCAAGGTGATCACCGACCACAAGCCACTGGTATCCCTGTGGCTGGTAGCCCCACATTGAGCGCATGGCGCTGCGACTGCAAGACCTGGTCTTCTAAGTGGTTTACCAGCCCGGAGCCGGCAATCCGTCCGACGTTCTGAGCCGCCAGCCGCTGCCAATGCCGCCGAACAACGTCGGCGACGGCGAGCAGGCGGATGCGATCTACGTGGCCACGGCAGTGTCCATCAGCCTGGCCACCATCAAGGCTGCCTCCGACGAAGATTCCACCGTCCAAGCAGCTCTGCACGCCATCCGCGGGAACCAGTGGGACAAGAGCGACACGAGCCTACAGGGACTGCACGGCGTGGCCCACGAGTTGTCCGAGCTGGACGGCCTGCTGCTGTGCGAAATGCGAAAAAAATCGGAAATGCAAAAAATGAAAAATTGGACGAAGAAAGAAAGGAGAGAAGGAGAAAAGGAAAAGAAAAAAGGGAGAAGAGAAAGAAAGAAAAAGAAAAAAGGCAAGAAAAGTCATATACAAAGTGAAAATTAAGTCACAGTTTGGAGAACTAAGTCACAATCAGGAATAACTAAGTTGCAAATCTGGAAAAAAACTAAGTTGCACCAGATGGGTGAAATTTTGAGGTTGGGCATGTTTGTGCATATGCAGAACTCTGAACTGTATCACCTAGTTGTCAAACAGGGCCTTGGCAATGGTAACTACTTTCTTGTCCAGGATTAGTTCCAGTTTGACCCACTTGCTTAAGCAGTTGACAATGGTAATGGCCAATCATTGCCCTACCTTGACATTCCAACCTTGACTATGCTAAATGCCCACAAGCTGCATAGGAAATCATCGGCCATTGTCTGCAATAGAACTGTTTTCTACTATATTTGGTCAGTAGTAATGCTGCTTGAGGGCTGCCAAGATCTTTTTGTTGCCTAGCTACCTAAGCTCATAGACCTTTTTAATGAACTCCTATTGGCAGCATGGAATCACAAACACCAGCTTGCTTAGACTTTACTAGCTTATTAAAGATGTCATCAATAAAGCATATTGCCATTTTTATATTCTTTTTTCTCACACTCAAATTTTCACCAAAAAGCCTTTAATCAAAATATCTATTTTTATAAAATACTTTTAACTGAAATGTCTGGTTGCCATATTGATATTGGTTTCACATAGTTTTTATGGGTTAGGACAAAAATTGCATTAAAACAGTTTATAGACAATGCACTAATCTCATACGAGTAAAAGTGGTATCTGTGCTCCAAAAAAGGTTTTAGAAAAAAATAAAATTGATTTTATTATTTTCACTTCTATAAAAGGTTCTCATTAATGATAGACAACAAAAATATGTTAATTATTCTAGAACCAAAAATCATTAATTTATCAGTTAAATTAAATTCACTTAAACATACATTTAAATTCAGAACTAGTGTTGCCACTGGCAGTCTAAGACACTAATTTAAAAATAATAGTTGATAGAAATTGTTTGTTTTAAAGTAATGCTCATTTTGTAAACAAATATAGCCATTTGAACTGAACCAAAGTATTTATTGAAATTGAATTTCATCAGTATTAATTTAAATTAGGTTATGAACATTTTAATGGTGTATATAACTCTTTATTCGCAAATATTTGTTTTGCTTTGTATACACAATATGATAATTTTTAACATTGTAATCATTAAATTTAAACCTATATCTAGTCGCAACTGAAGTATGTCTACACAGAGTGTCACAACAATGCCAGATGGAGAGTGCAGGTGCCAAATAAGACCTGCAGTGGTGGCGCAGTAGAATTCCCTGTACCTGGCAAGAAGTGTGGTAAGCATCGTTTGCATAATGAGTCATTTTTAACCATCAATCACATAGATAAGCTAGAGACAACTCGTTTAATTTAGTATAGTGGACTAGCCATCTTCGCCCCCCATTGGGGACGCAACAAGAATGGAATAAAAACTTGGAGTCCATCGTTGATATTATTGAAAAATGATGTGAAGGTAGAAAAAAAGCCTGTTTTCCCTTGCTGATGTCTCCCACTTAATCCCCTTACTCAGATATCAACTGCCCATCTGGGCAATATCTGGACGTTGAAAAAAACGACTGCTCCAATTGTTTGGCTGGCACTTATTCTCTGGGCTCCGGAGTTCGATTCGACATGTGGACTGCCGGCTTGCCTGACGGATTTACTTCGTCTGCCGATCGACTTGACACTAAGGATGCTGGAAGCTGCTCCAGGTTCGGATATCTCAAACTTGTACTCGTTGATTTGCACGTTGGCTGCAAAAATGTATTAGAAATTTGGCTTTTAGTACGTCAAATAGTTTTATTTTAACCCGCCTGGATAAGTGGTCCGGCAGTTTGTCCGTATACACGTCCGGGTGTCATCCGGGGTTGTAATGTATTTTTCCCATTTGATTCGTCCGGAAAAAACCGGAGGAAAAGTTTAAAATCGGACCAAAATGTCTGGAAAAAAACCGATTGGTCCGGTTGAAATCCGGACTGTCATCCGAAAACTTGTCCGGAAGTTCATCCAGAATTAACCGGACCACATGGCGGGTAATTTTCCGGACAAAACCGGACGACTGCATCAGACGCGTAAACCGGATGACTACCCGGATCAAAAAGCGGACGAAAACCGGGCAAAGAGAGATTCACGTGATCCGGACGAAAATCCGGGAGAACATCCGGATGGAAAGCGGAAGTACATACTTAGTACACTGATGAAAGTCACGCTGACTTTAATTCATGGCGAGGCCTTTAAATGCAGACGCGAAATCCAACGAGATTTGTGTTGAAATGTTTTAAATAAAAAAGAAGCTTTACAAAGACATATTCACGACTGGTTTCCAGTAACATTTTTTGTTTCCAAGTGGCACAGCTGAAGCTGCTTGTAGTTATGCTGCACGAACACCCAAAGCAGGGGCTTAAACCGGCAAGAACACTTTGTATTTTACGAACATTCATCATCGTCACATCATCTCACAAAATGCTAATATAGTAGGTGCAAAAAGTCACACTGACCACAATCACCTCTCAAATCACGAAATACAAAAAGTTGGTGCATAAAGTCACACTGGCCACAATCCCCTTACCCCAATCCTCAAAGGGCCAGAACCACCCTGCTCCAATATTCTCAAATGGCCAGAACCACCCTGCTCCAATATCCTCAAATGGCCACAATCCCTTTCCCCCAGTCCTCTCTCCGTCTATCTCGAGATCTGTCCCCGTCAGTCAGCTCTATCGATCACCAGCAATTCACGACCCTGTTCGTCCCTGATCATCAATCGTTCAGCATCTCCAGCAACAAGTCACTTGGACGACTGTCGCCGTCCAATTCGCCTGCGCTGAGAAACTGCGTCCCAGTGTTATGAGACTCCTCAGTCTGTTCGGTAATTATGCGCACAACATGTTCTGCAGAGGTGGTAGCCTTCGAGCGAGATGACTGGCCAGGTGTGCGGGCCGCAGTCGAACGCTTGGGTCGGCTGCGCTTCGGCAGTCCCAGCTGCAATCTCGCCGTCTCGCCGCACCGAGTGAATGCGCGATGCAGTTCGTTGCGGTAAATTGGCACCTCGGCGTTCTGCAGCCACTGCCTCGCGACAGCAACTTTGGCCGGGTTCGCCGGCGCCGAAACGTACCCAGCAATTCTTCGGCCTGACAGGGATGAGTTCGCCAATTCTTGCGACGTAAAGACAGCCCTAAAGACAGCACGCAGTAGCGCCAAGCGCGTAAAGCGCCGCATGGCAACTGCGTCTAGGTCGACCGCCTGCTGATCTTCCATCGCCTTCTTATATTCTTTGTGTCGGTCTTCAAGTTCAGACCGGAGTCGCAAAGGTACAGAAAAAAACTTCTGGCTGTCGGAAAGGGCGACCAGTCCGCCGGTAGCAGAGCTAGTGGCGGTCCCTTGCTCCGCGTCACATGCGCGGATTAACGCGCGCGTTTCGGCAACAGACAGGTTGCGATCAGCGGAGAAGGTTGCCTGGTCGCCAAATGCGTCATCGTCAGCAGACTCGTCCGCGGAGGAGTGCGCGCTAGAAACAGCGTCACCAAAGGTATCATCGGGGCGCACATGTGATGCAGCTGCAGCAGCACCTGAAGTGGTTGCACTTGCGGCCGGCAAAAGGCAATTTGACGCCCTGGCGAGCAGCGCGTTGGCGGTGTCGACATTACGCAGTAGGCAATTGTTGCGCGCTTCGGCCTGCTCGACCTGCATGACCAGCTTCCGCTCCATTTTGGCCTGCACACTCGTCTTGTGCAGGAGCGTGCGGTTCTGTGCCAGCAGGTTGGTCTCAGAAGTACGGAGGAGCTTAAGTTCGCCACCTGCGTATGTATTTGAATTGGAAGGATTGACAGGTGAATCAGCTAACTTATGGTTTGCTTCTGCTTATATATGTGGACGGAATGCGTCAGTTGATGAATCTAGATGCATGCAGAATACGACAATGCAGATCGATCTGATGACCCCATGAGTAACTTAATCAGAAACTTACGCAGGGATTCGGTCAAGGCCTTCTCCCTTTGGAGCTCAAGCACGAGACCGCGACAGGAGCTGCAGGACCGCGGCAGCTCGGCGGGTGCCGCGTGGACGTTAGTCAAGCTGGCAGCACCAGCAGCCTCCCTTTTCTTGTCGAATGGGCCCTTTATTAGTGTGCCCATATAGCGCCGGGCCGTGCTACGCTTGCTCCGAGCTGTCACGACAGCGACTACGGCGCCGGTGTTTATAGGCAGCTGCACATCCGACCGACGCGAAATGATGGCACTGGTGGACATCAGGCTGGAGTCTGTTGACACTACCTCTGTTCGCTGGTGGAAGTCGGTATACTGAAATACAAAAAACCGAGCCTTGGCTTCGGCTTTAAACGGCACCATTTCAGGTTCGTTATCTTCTTCGGCGGCGAGTCGATTCCGCGGAATCGGAACTTCTTCCGAATGAGCAGTGCTATCGATGGCAGTCGGATTAGCGACGCTTAATCCACCTGGCGGATTTAAATCCGCATCTGCCACAGCTGCGGCGGCGGCGGCGGCGGCGGCGGCTCCAGTCGGGACGTTGGCACCCGAATCGGTTGCCGTAGCCCGAGCCGACACCTTGGCGACACTGAATGGTACTCCTATTTTCTTAGAAACACCAGACGGCTTCTTTATTGTTGCATGCGTTTTTTTTGCCTCTTTACGTCTTTCTTTCTCCGAAGCGTCGCGACACGTGCGGCCCATGATGGCAGTTCTCGTGCACGCTGGAAAAGATATGACATGAGGTTTGCATTTCCGCGAGATCTGTACAGGAGTCATCGTCTCTGATCCTCGAGCACTATAGGTGACTGAGTACTTGGTTATGTACAACGGGTTCGTAAGGAGTTAGCAGCGGGACGGAATGAAATAACAAACAAGACTGACGGATATCACAAAGCCAAAAAAGCGCCGGTCCTTTTATATGTGTTTGCACTACAGCAACCTCGACACCATTGCACTTCAGCAACCTCGACACCATTGCACTTCAGCAACCTCGACACCATTCAACTAAAAAGTTTAAACTAAAACTAAATACTAAAAATTCAACTAAAACAGAAATCGTCAACACAAGTAGAAAAAGTGTGGAAGGATGAAACAGCATATGAACAAGAGTTGCGCAGCAGTTCTTCTAATATAAAAAACGATTTCACCTGTCCCCACATGTGGGGAAATATTTCTATCCCTATCCCTATGATATCCCTATCCCCATCCCTATTTCAACTAGTCCCCATGGCGCGACCATGGTGGGGAACCAAAGCAATTCAATCCTTCTTTGCAGACTTTGGTTTCGGCGCATCATAGGGAGCAAGGCCGCGAAGGGGCCGCATACGGCGCCTGCCTACTTTCATCAGCTCCACCGGAAGTGGTGGCGGACTGGGGGGCATGTCGATGGAAAAAAAGTTTGGCGCCTGGATAATCGGACGATGCCGATGGCGCCCATGGCGCTGCAGGCGCTGGTCGCGAACTTCGGCGGGCAGGTTGGCGTACCAGGCTTCACAGTCTGGGCAAGTTTGCGCAGGAAGGCGCTGCCTGTCATACCGCCGGCGTGAGTCGAACGTCGGCGGCGGCTCGTCCGGAAGCCTATTGTAGTCAGCAGCGTACTGCTTGCGTACTTGCGTACTTGCGTCAACTTGCGTACTGCTAGCGACTGGCGTCGGACGGCGGAGCTCTGAGGGCGACGACTAATTCCTGGATCTCCTCCTGCGCAACTGCATCTTCGGACTCCACGGCTTGTGGAGACGAGTACCAGGCCTGACTGTCCAACTGCTGGACATGGGCGACCGGTGAGCCTAGAGTAGTATGTGTGTCGTCCGACTCGACATCCGAATCTACCTGGGCGGCGGGTGAGCCTAGAGTAGTATGTGTGTCGTCCGACTCGACCTCCGAATCTACGGAATCTCCTAGTAGCTCATCAACCCCTTCGCCGATAAGTCCGTCCAAAATCAAGGACCAGTCTGGAGTCCCGGATAATTGACCCGTGCGCCGGGACATGTAGCTGAAGTGTAAGGCGGTGGAACCCTTTGTACTCATACGTGCTAAGCAATTACTTGAACAACCGTTTGCAACCCGTTAGTGCATGTACAAGAGGGCTGCAGAAAAGAGGAAAAACGTATACATAGTTACAGTGCTGCGTCAAATACAACTGTATTTCTAATTAATCAGTTATACACATACGTATACGTAAGTAAACTAAACATTCAGTAATATGGAAACCGGTAAGGTATGAAATAGTACTGCACCATTCGTGCAGACGTATCAATAATAATTTAAGTGATTATGAAATTATACTGCCTCATGTGTAATGTTTGCGAAACGAAATATTTATTATGATAATGAGATAATTAGTAGAACAATTTCAGTGCAGCTGACGTCTTCAATTATATACTCGAGTATTGGGGGATCACAAGCTGAGAGGAAACAAATTCCAAATTTGCCTCTAAATTAGCTAAAGAGTTGAGAGCGCGACACAAGAATCATCGATGAAACAAAATCGTCCGACATGCAAAAAAAGCGACAGTCGCCACAATATTATAAAGGGAATTATGTGCTTGAAATGAAAATTTTACACTACTTTCATGGACCGCTATTTTCAATTCCATTGATATTATACTTATACTATTGAGGCGGTGATGATTAAACTGAAGCAACAGCTAATTAATACTGGAAGCTAATGGAAGCCGATCTGCGGGTGTGGCATAACGCATATTTTTGTGTCCGAAACGACGCACGACCCAACGATGGCAGTGGCGTGAACTCGAACGGTGCGCTCATGTGGTAACGGACCGAATGGATTGACTAAGAGGCCTCGGATGTGCGCAAATCTGGCACCTCGGTTCTCCGAGTTGGCATGTACGGCACACAAGGCCTCCAGTGGGTCCACGACAGCGTCCTGTACGGGTAGGATGTGAAGGTTGACATACACCTCATCGTTGTCGCACTCGATTGCTAGAACGCGGCCGAACTGAAAGCTCGTCGGCTGGCATCTGGCAATGGCTACAAAGGCAGATGACGCCCGCGTCTCAATCTCCGGTAGATACTCCTCGAAATACAACCCTGACGGGAGAGACGCCGAACGCCAGCCGTGGGCCATGTTGTTAGGACGCCGTAGTAGAATGCCAGACGCCGCGCGCATGCATGTCGTTCTGTGCCGCGCGCGTGGCTGCTAGTCGTTGTCGCGGAGAAGCTCCTCAGCCTGCATGACTGCCAGCTCGCGCTCAACGGCTCCGACAATCTCCACATCCGTGCGGCGGGACCCGTGAATCTGGCGACGCAGTCTGGTATGCATCGATTCAAACAGCCCGGCGGATTGACGGTTCAGAGGACCTGCCAGTATGGCATACGGCAGCATGTGGCAGCAGACTTGATGGGCGTTGTATGACAGAAATCGCAGCGAATAAAGGCGCGACAAGTTCGCGTGAAAGTGTCTCAGCCCGATTTCAACGTGGCGCAATTCTGCACGCGGCGCACCTTCTAAGGACATCCAGAAGATGCACGTGGAGAGGATTAAAATGTGCCAGTAGTGTTCCTCTGGCAGGAAGTCATCAAGGACGAAAGGCGCGAACGCCAACAACCACATTGCGTATTCGTGGCCGCGCATGTGTCTGATGTCCTTGAGAAGCCTGACAGTGTGACGCTGAACAGTGCGAGGAACGCGAATGCGCCGAAGACGCTGGTCGATGTGGCTCAGCCGCGCGTGCAGGTCCGGACAATTTGTGGCGCCTCGATCCGGTTTTTCATGACGCACGAGGAACAGCTGGTACAAAATATTGCGTACCAGGCCGGAGCACAACTGGTGCAGGAAACACGGTGGACAGCCGCGGACAAAGTCAAACCCGTGCAGTCGAGACAGCGGTGACAGGCCACGGACACCGAGGACGTCAGTCCGAATGTCGCCACCCTGCTGTGCGTGCTGCTCAGCGAGAGTGTGAGTGTCGCTGGTCGACCGCACTACAGTCTGAACGCATCCTAGACGTCTGGCCTGATAAGGCATCGCGTCAGTAACCCCGACGCCGTAGACTCGTCCATGGCCTGATGGATGCAATGATGTCCGGATGTAGCACTTCTCGCATCCGTAGATAGCCGAGAAACGCTTCATGCACAGAGCGTCCGCTCTCGCTGGAGCGTCGAACAGCGCCATTAGCGGATGCAGATGCAATCGACGCTGAACCCCGAGGCTGTCGATATACTGTACACCATCGAAGCGCAGAGTATTCAGTGCATTTACGACGATTGGCAGAAAGGCGGCGGCATGGACCTTTTTCTTGCCGGCCCACACGCCACACTTCATCACGAATCGGAGCTTCAGCCGCTCGTGCACTTCGTTAATACTCAGATAGACGGGGCACACCTCGACATTGCTAGTGCAGAAAAGAGGAAATCCGTCTGCACAGATGGTGTATGTAAGGTCGCTCCGAGTCTCGGGTTCGATGTTCTCGAGAAACGACTTGTACAGTTCGCTGTTGGCAAAGTGCAGCTTCTCTTCGTCCAGTGCAAGCCGTTCAATCGGAAATGTTACGCTCTGTAGAAGACCGCGAGATTCAACGAATGTTCGGATCTGCGCAGGTATGTCGAATAACCAGAAGTTGGCCACATTTTCCGACGTACAGTGCGCACAATTAGAGTTTCCTGGATCGCAGCGCTGCTCGGAATGTAGATAACAGTCGTTGCAGACAGTGTAACATGTTGACGACCCCGAGATTGTTCCCCTCTTCTTCAAAGTTTCACGCAATGTTCGTCCGTGCTGAGGAAGGCGGTTGTCGGGTACTAGCCTGTGCAGTAGTGAAAGCAGCCTTGTCGTCCCGCTAACTGTCAGGTTCAGTTTCCTCGCGCAGGAGCTGACCTCACAAATCGCCTCTCCGAGCGAAACGGGCAGAGCGTCGTGCCAATTGACTCCTGGAAACCCCGGGACGTCCTCGTCGTTGTCGGAGTCTGTGCTCTGGCCGTCATCAGACTGCGAACCTGGGAGGAATATATTGTGTGTGGTGAGCGTAGTGCGCATGTGTTCGGTGGACAGTGTGAGTGCAACGTGCAGGTAACACAAAAGTATCAAACATGAGCCATTGGGATGGATCCACAATCCACGATAAGCCAACTCTCTGACTGGGACTCACCACTAGAGGAAGAATCCCCGTCCGAAGTGCTGTCAGAGCTCGACACCGGGTCCCCATTGCAGCCATCGGCCTGTGCGCCACCGTCGTCGGACTCTGGATTGTCTATAGGCAGGTATACAGACTGCTCATCTCGAGATCGAGATACTGTAGATGTAGAGGCGGATCCGCTTGCAGCTGCGACGACTGCAGCAGTCCCACTGGTGCCTGCGCCGCCGGACTGGACTTCGCCGGAGTCGACATCTGCAGAAGTTCCTGCGGTTGGACGCAGAGGTGATCGCGAACCTTCTTGTCGACTATTTGAATTGGCCAACGCACGCTGCCGCATGTACTCTCGCATGTACTGCCTCCGCTGTAACCGCGGCGGTAAATCTGAATTGTCCATGCAGTTTGCGAGTCGTGCAGTACTGAAAGAGATTGGGTTGGTTTATGATGTCTAGATGCGCATATTCACTGTAGCACTATCTGCTGTGTGACCTATTCATCTATCCACGTATAGAATGGACGACATGTTTCTGAATTTCTGCATTTCAGTAACAACTCGGACGAGACCAATTTTGTCCAACAATACCCGCTGTTTCCAAGACCTCTATGATCCCTATCTAACATAGTGTACTATCTAATGTGTTGCACACATGCAAAAGATGCGAAGGCATCGAACAACATCGAAGTCTCCCATCAAAATCAGAACGTGGGAAATGTCATACGGAGAAGTATATTTTTCTGTAGAACTTGGAGCATAAGAAATAGAACACGTTGTGCTGCTGTTTCTGGAACATGTGTTACAAACTGTGGGCATACAAGTAGGAGAAAGGTGCCATTTTCCACTATTCAATTCCACGTGCTCCACTATCACCCGGAAACATATCCGCTCTTCGTCCGGTCGTTAGGCGGGCGACAGCCCGGATTAAAATGCGGATGACTTTCCGGACGACAGTGACAATTCATCCGGCTAGTCATCCGTAAAGTCATCCGACGCTTCATCCGGTTTTTGTCCGGGTAAACAAGCGGATATAATTCCGGACTAAAATGGACCAATTAAGTAAAAAAATCACCACTTTGTCCGGCTCTGATCCGGAAACTGGCCCGCTACTTTGTCCGGCAGCTTAAACCGGATGAATACCGGACGAAAAGCTGCATTTGTCCGGAATTGACCACCAAACACGGACCAATGCGGACGACGGCCGGACGACAACCGGATCGGCTATCCAGGCGGGAATATAATTAAGGGCTACCCGATTCACAATTCACGCGATTCAAACCCACGAGGACCAGCCAGCCCTCAAGGCACACAGAATGTACATGCCTGGCGATTAGAAAGTCAGGGCTGCTGTACACCCTGTGTGAGCGTGTGTGTGTGTGTGCATGCGTGCGTACAGTATTGATGTGCCTGTATGTGCATTTCTAATCTGGATCCCAGCATTTGCAGTCTGGATCCCAGCATTTGTAAACTAGATCCCAGCATTTGTAACTAGATCCCAGTGTTTGCAAAATAGATCCCTCTTCTGCAATTTAGATTTAAGAATTTTGCAATCTAAATCCCAGCATTTGCAAACTAGATCCCAGCAGTTGTAACTAGATCCCAGTGTTTGCAAAATAGATCCCCTCTTCTGCAATTTAGATTGCAGAACTAGATCCAAGCACTTGAAATCTACATCCCAGCGAATTCCAAACTTTGCAGAGCCCGGTGGAAGACGATGGGATCGTATTTATCCGGCCAGTCCGACAACAACTGCCAGCTCAGCCTCACCTACACAGTAAACGTGGTCAGCAGCGGTTCCGTGACATTCCTCTATCAATACCGAAGTGAATTAGAATTCTTTGCATTCGAAGTGCAGAACGGACTGTGCGAGAGCGTTAGCAGCAGGGAGGACAGCGGCAGTCCGCTTCTTGACGAGACTGACAGAAATGAAATCAAACGGCATACGGTGAGCCTCTTAATATCGCATTTATTTGATCTTAGGTGGGCGCCCTCGTCTCTTGGGTGGGCGGCCCTGTCTCTTGGTGGGCGGCCCTGTCTCTTGGGTGGGTGCCCCTGTCTCTTGGTGGGCGGCCCTGTCTCTTGGTGGGCGGCCCTGTCTCTTGGCGGGCGCCTCCTGTCTCTTGATGGGCGCTCCTGTCGCTTGGTGGGCGGCCCTGTCTCTTGGTGGGCGGCCCTGTCTCTTGGGTGGGTGCCCCTGTCTCTTGGTGGGCGGCCCTGTCTCTTGGTGGGCGCCCCTGTCTCTTGGTGGGCGCCCCTGTCTCTTGGGTGGGCGGCCCTGTCTCTTGGGTGGGCGCCCCTGTCTCTTGGGTGGGCGCCCCTGTCTCTTGGGTGGGCGCCCCTGTCTCTTGGTGGGCGGCCCTGTCGCTTGGTAGGCGCCCCTGTCTCTTGGTGGGCGGCCCTGTCGCTTGGTAGGCGCCTCTGTCTCCTAGTGAGCGGCCCTATCTCTTATCTTGTTGGGCGCCCCTGTCTCCTAGAGGGGGATGGGAGGCGATGCCTTTCTGCTCCCGTCTGCATGCTTCCCTGGCTTAAAGTGTATATATTTACGGGTATATTGTGTTTTATTCAGTATCATAGCATCCTGATAATCTACGCACTTTTTCGTGCAGGACCAGCCGTGGTCCGACCATAAAATAAATCAGGCTCGCTACGTTGGTACCTTCAGTTATCTTAGGCCTATAAAAACGCTGGCAGTTTTGGTGTGGACTAAATAGACAAAATATTTTTTCATTATGGGCGTCAATTTACTAATCTTGAGCTTCCTGCCTAGGCCTCTCTCTGGTCGTCTACTCTCTGCTTTGCGTGAGCAAGAAATTTAAAGCGATGTTTTAATCCGCTAATCTTCGAACAGGGATTAATTCGACTCGACGTGCGTTTTGAGTGTCTTGCAAATTTTATGCTTGTGTTTTTAGTGCCTTGATATTTTTCTTTTTTATTGTCCGTTAAAATCTGTCTCCTCTCCTTGGTCTCAGTCTCTCTTCAGCTCATTTTAATGATGTTTATCTCCTGTAATAAGGATTTCTGTGATACAACAAACCTTCTCCTAAAAAACTTCTATAAATGAGGATTTCACACACAGAAAACTAAATGAGTATTTGGGGATTTCAGTGACACAAAAATCTAAATGAGGATTTGGGGATTTTAGTGACACAAAAATAAAAATTGCGGATTTCAGTGACACAAAAATCTAAATGAGGATTTGGGGATTTTAGTGACACAAAAATCTAAATGGGGATTTGGGGATTTTAGTGAAACAAAAATCTAAATGGGAATTTAGGGATTTCAGTGACAAATCAAACCCAGCTTAGTCCGATATTAGTTAGATTTTCACAATTCGCTATTGCAATAAAACTTGTCAAGCCCCGCCAACCGAAACGCAGGTGCCACTAAAAGTAGGCATGAACGTTCTCCGCTGGCAAATCGTACCGGTGGCCGATCGAATCCGACCTTCAGGCTCGTCTTCGGCCTCAAAATCGAGCTCCATCATTGCTATCCACTCTATTGAAGTGTCGGGCATACCGTACGTGTACAGCTGCCAGTCCTGCCACCCCGGCTACTCCAGTGCTATCGGAGCCCCTAAGTGCAGCAAATGTCAGGCCAACACTTACTCAACTAGCGGACAGAGTTGCCAGGCCTGTCCAGCCGGGCAGTACTCCGGCCCTGGTGCGGCCTCGTGCAAACCTAAGCCGGCTTGTGCAGCCTCCGACTATGCCCTGTTTTATGCCCAATCGCCGTGCACTGTGGCTAACAATTATCAAGTCACTCGGCCTAGCTATAATTGGATTCAACCGAAAGTGTGCGACGCTGGAGTCTCCTTGCCTAGCAATAGCGGCGGCGGTGGTAATGGCAATCTGCCGGCCTCGTGCAAGGGAGTTTATTGCAATCCGGGGACGCGAGCGGCTGCTGCGAACGACGAGAAAGATCCGCTGCAATGCGAGGCCTGTCCAGAGGGCCAATACTCAGACGGGAATAGCACCGTGTGCCAGCCGTGTCCGGCTAAGACTCAGGTGAGCTCTCATGTCAGCCAGGCTGTGTAGGAAATTATGGAATTACCTATATTAACTTTGCTTGAATTAGAACTGCCATCTGAATCGCACAATTAGAGTAGCCATTTAAGAATCAGCCAATTAGAGTAGTCATTTAAGAATCGCCCAATTAGAGTAGCCATTTAAGAATCGCACAATTAGAGTAGCCATTTAAGAATCGCCCAATTAGAGTAGCCATTTAAGAATCGCACAATTAGAGTAGCCATTTAAGAATCGCCCAATTAGAGTAGCCATTTAAGAATCGCCCAATTAGAGTAGCCATTTAAGAATCAGCCAATTAGAGTAGCCATTTAAGAATCGCACAATTAGAGTAGCCATTTAAGAATCGCCCAATTAGAGTAGCCATTTAAGAATCAGCCAATTAGAGTAGTCATTTATTTAAGAATCGCCCAATTAGAGTAGCCATTTAAGAATCAGCCAATTAGAGTAGTCATTTATTTAAGAATCGCACAATTAGAGTAGCCATTTAAGAATCAGCCAATTAGAGTAGCCATTTAAGAATCGCCCAATTAGAGTAGCCATTTAAGAATCAGCCAATTAGAGTAGCCATTTAAGAATCGCACAATTAGAGTAGCCATTTAAGAATCGCACAATTAGAGTAGCCATTTAAGAATCAGCCAATTAGAGTAGCCATTTAAGAATCAGCCAATTAGAGTAGCCATTTAAGAATCGCTTTATTAGAGTAGCCATTTAAGAATCGCCCAATTAGAGTAGCCATTTAAGAATCAGCCAATTAGAGTAGCCATTTAAGAATCGCACAATTAGAGTAGCCATTTAAGAATCAGCCAATTAGAGTAGCCATTTAAGAATCGCTTTATTAGAGTAGCCATTTAAGAATCGCCCAATTAGAGTAGCCATTTAAGAATTGCCTAATAAAAGTAGTCATGTAAGAATCGCCTAATTAGAGTAGCCATTCAAGAATCGCCCGATTCAAGTAGCCATTTAAGAATCGCCCAATTCAAGTAGCCATTTAAGAATCGCCCTTAAAAATCGCCTAATTACCTAAGGCAGAAGCGCCGTAATCCGCAATCCCAATCCGACCCCGATCCCCTGTGCCAGGTCGTGCACGAATACGTGGCCTCCAACTGGCTGGTGACTCCACCGCTGATGAACCTGTCCTGTCTGGTGCTGCAAGTGGACGGCTCCAGCACCTGCTCTGAGCAGGCCTGGCAGCTCATGGGTGACCGGGTGCAGACTGCGCCAACCCGTATGCGCAACTCGCGCGTTTTGACTTTAGACTTGCCCGGCTTTCACCAGCCTCAGGGTGCTCAGCAGGGTGACGACACTGCTGCGTCATTTGCTGCTGCCGCCGCTGCTGCTGCTGCCGCCGATGTCACGCCTGTTGGATCCCTGATTATCGACTTTGAGGTTGCCTGCGACACTCCCTGTAGGCTGTTCCTGCTTAAGGTGAAATTCTTTGCTGTCGTCATTAATGCTTAGGCTGGGCCATCATCAGCCTCCCAGATCCTCGGTTGCTGGGCCAGCCTCCCAGATCCTCAGTTGCTAGGCCACAGCCTCCCAGATCCTCAGTTGCTGGGCCAGCCTCCCAGATCCTCAGTTGCTGGGTCACCAGCCTCCCAGATCCTCAGTTGCTGGGTCACCAGCCTCCCAGAGTGTCAGTTGCTGGGTCACAGCCTCCCAGATTCTCAATTGCTGGGCCAGCCTCACAGATCCTCAGTTGCTGTGCCAGCCTCCCAGATCCTCAGTTGCTGGGCCACAGCCTCCCAGATTCTCAATTGCTGGGCCACCAGCCTCCCAGATCCTCAGTTGCTGTGCCAGCCTCCCAGATCCTCAGTTGCTGGGCCACAGCCTCCCAGATTCTCAATTGCTGGGCCACCAGCCTCCCAGATCCTCAGTTGCTGTGCCAGCCTCCCAGATCCTCAGTTGCTGGGCCACAGCCTCCCAGATTCTCAATTGCTGGGCCACCAGCCTCCCAGATCCTCAGTTGCTGGGCCAGCCTCCCAGATCCTCAGTTGCTAGGCCACTAAAACCCTCACCTTTTGCCGGGTGAAGTCACAAACTATGCTAATTCTCTAGGACTAGCTCAAACCACCAATCCTAAGTAAAGCCTCTTAGATCTTTTTCATCCAGTATTCTCAGCATCATATTATATAAAATCAAATTATTCTATATTCAGTACGAGAGTCGTCGCCACGTGGAAATCAAGACCTGGGCTGGTTCGCAGAAAAGATCGCAATTCAAGTGAGTTGAATATTGAATAAGATACAACAGAAGAATCCACAAACCGATGTACATCCTACGTACTACCTCACCCTAAATCCACGCGATTCCCAGGTACATAATCCGCCGAACTGATCGTCACAAATTTTTCCTAATCTTCGAGCCGGCCCCGTTTATTGAAGACAATGAAAGCGCTGCTGGTTCGGCTGCGTCAACCGGCAAAGATGTAGACTGGTCGCGCAATGTGCTCACTGTGTACAGCGTGAGGGCGCCCAATGCTCTTGGCAGCGGAGGAGTCAGTTGCCAGGCCTGCCCTCTGGGCATTCAGGGCAATAAGTGAGTAAATTTCTAAATCGTCAAATTCTGAATGCCACATCCTCACTTGCCAAGTTCCCCGATCCCATATCTCAAACCCACAGTTCCCAGATCCCAAATCCACAGTCCCCGTATCTCAAATCCACAGTTCCCAGATCCCAAATCCACAGTCCCCATATCTCAAACCCACAGTTCCCAGATCCCAAATCCACAGTCCCCATACCTCAAACCCACAGTTCCCAGATCCCAAATCCACAGTCCCCATATCTCAAATCCACAGTTCCCAGATCCCAAATCCACAGTTCCCATATCTCAAACCCACAGTTCCCAGATCCCAAATCCACAGTTCCCAGATCCCAAATCCACAGCTCCCAGATCCCAACTCCACAGTCCCCAGATCTCAAATCGTACAGTTCCCAGATCCCAAATTCTCACATTCCCAGATCCCAAATCCTCACATTCCCAGATCCCAAATCCTCACATTCCCAGATCCCAAATTCTCACATTCCCAGATCCCAAATCCTCAAACCTTCGATTCTCAGTTTCCATATCGCACATCCGCAGGTCTTCAGCTTCCAGATTCTCTTATTCCATAGTAAATTATTTACAACCATTCACCGTCACTGTCACTGCAGATGCATCCCCTGTCCTGCTGGAAAGTACTACGATTCGAAAAATATCACCTGCTACCCCTGTCCAACTGGCCAAGTGGTTGCCAAGCACCCAGCCGAAGGCGTGGACTCCTGCGCTCCCTGTCCCGCCGGCATGCGAGCCCTTGACGGCGTCGCCTGCGTGCTAAATCCCAAGGGACCAAAACAGTCGGATCAACTCGGCGGTCCCGAGTTCGATTTCACTAACCTGCTCAGTCCCGGTCAGTATTATTTAGCTCGAGGAGCGAAACTGTTCACTGGACGGGGTAATCAATATACTCACGTGTACAATGTGTCACTGACGGCTGGCACTAAGGCTAAGTGCAAGTCGAACGCTACTAAGGTGAGTAGTCATTAGGTATTGTGAATTGCTCGCAAAGTTCTTAAAGTCCGAGTCTTAAAAAGAAAACTATTTTTCGGTCAACAATCCAAACAAGAATCCCAAATCTTTGATCTACACAAATTCCAGATCCCTAATCTACAAGAATCCCAAATCCCTAATCTACAAGAATCCTAAATCCCTAATCTACAAGAATCCCAAATCCATAATCTACAAGAATCCCAAATCCATAATGCACAAGAATCCCAAATCCATAATCTACAAGAATCCCAAATCCATAATGCACAAGAATCCCAAATCCATAATCTACAAGAATCCCAAATCCATAATCTACAAGAATCCAAAATCCATAATCTACAAGAATCCCAAATCCATAATCTACAAGAATCCCAAATCCATAATCTACAAGAATCCAAAATCCCAAATCTACAAGAATCCCAAATGCCTAATCTACAAGAATTTTAAATCCCTAATCTACAAGAATCCCAAATCCCTAATCTACAAGAATCCCAAATCCATAATCTACAAGAATCCCAAATCCCAAATCTACAAGAATCCCAAATCTTTGATCTACACAAATTCCAGATCCCTAATCTACAAGAATCCCAAATCCCTAATCTACAAGAATCCTAAATCCCTAATCTACAAGAATCCCAAATCCATAATCTACAAGAATCCCAAATCCATAATGCACAAGAATCCCAAATCCATAATCTACAAGAATCCCAAATCCATAATGCACAAGAATCCCAAATCCATAATCTACAAGAATCCCAAATCCATAATCTACAAGAATCCAAAATCCATAATCTACAAGAATCCCAAATCCATAATCTACAAGAATCCCAAAACCCAAATCTACAAGAATCCCAAATCCATAATCTACAAGAATCCAAAATCCCAAATCTACAAGAATCCCAAATGCCTAATCTACAAGAATCCCAAATCCATAATCTACAAGAATCCCAAATCCCAAATCTACAAGGATCCCAAATCCCTAATCTACAAAAATCCCAAATCCCTAATCTACAAGAATCCCAAATCCCTAATCTACAAGAATCCCAAATCCATAATCTACAAGAATCCCAAATCCCTAATCTACAAGAATCCCAAATCCCTAATCTACAAGAATCCCAAATCCCTAATCTACAAGAATCCCAAATCCATAATCTACAAGAATCCCAAATCCCTAATCTACAAGAATCCCAAATCCATAATCTACAAGAATCCCAAATCCCTAATCTACAAGAATCCCAAATTCATAATCTACAAGAATCCCAAATCCCAAATCTACAAGATTCCCAAATCCATAATGCACAAGAATCCAAAATCCATAGTCTACAAGAATCCCAAATCCATAATCTAGAATAATCCAAAATCCATAGTCTACAAGAATCCTAAATCCATAATCTAGAAGAATCCAAAATCCATAATCTAGAAGAATCCAAAATCCATAATGTACAAGAATCCCAAATCCATAATCTACAAGAATCCCAAATCCCTAATCTACAAGAATCCCAAATCCCTAATCTACAAGAATCCCTAATCCATAATCTACAAGAATCCCAAATCCCTAATCTACAAGAATCCCTAATCCATAATCTACAAAAATCCCAAATTCCAAATCTCAAAATTCCCAAATCCCAAATCTCAAGATTCCCTAATCCCTAATCTACAAGAATCCCAAATCCATAATCTACAAGAATCCCAAATCCCAAATCTCAAAATTCCCAAATCCCAAATCTCAAGATTCCCTAATCCCTAATCTACAAGAATCCCAAAACCCAAATCTCAAGAGTCCCTAATCCCTAATCTACAAGAATCCCAAATCCATAATCTACAAGAATCCCAAATCCCAAATCTCAAAATTCCCAAATCCCAAATCTCAAAATTTCCAAATCCCAAATCTCAAGATTCCCAAATCCCTAATCTACAAGAATCCCAAATCCCAAGTCTCAAAATTCCCAATTCCCAAATCTCAAAATTCCCAAATCCCAAATCTCAAGATTCCCTAATCCCTAATCTACAAGAATCCCAAATCCATAATCTACAAGAATCCCAAATCCCAAATCTCAAAATTCCCAAATCCCAAATCTCAAGATTCCCTAATCCCTAATCTACAAGAATCCCAAAACCCAAATCTCAAGAGTCCCTAATCCCTAATCTACAAGAATCCCAAATCCATAATCTACAAGAATCCCGAATCCCAAATCTCAAAATTCCCAAATCCCAAATCTCAAGATTCCCAAATCCCTAATCTACAAGAATCCCAAATCCCTAATCTACAAGAATCCTAAATCCCTAATCTACAAGAATCCCAAATCCATAATCTACAAGAATCCCAAATCCATAATGCACAAGAATCCCAAATCCATAGTCTACAAGAATCCCAAATCCATATTGCACAAGAATCCCAAATCCATAATCTACAAGAATCCCAAATCCATAATCTACAAGAATCCAAAATCCATAATCTACAAGAATCCCAAATCCATAATCTACAAGAATCCCAAAACCCAAATCTACAAGAATCCCAAATCCATAATCTACAAGAATCCAAAATCCCAAATCTACAAGAATCCCAAATGCCTAATCTACAAGAATTTTAAATCCCTAATCTACAAGAATCCCAAATCCCTAATCTACAAGAATCCCAAATCCATAATCTACAAGAATCCCAAATCCCAAATCTACAAGAATCCCAAATCCCTAATCTACAAGAATCCCAAATCCCTAATCTACAAGAATCCCAAATCCCTAATCTACAAGAATCCCAAATCCATAATCTACAAGAATCCCAAATCCCTAATCTACAAGAATCCCAAATCCCTAATCTACAAGAATCCCAAATCCCTAATCTACAAGAATCCCAAATCCATAATCTACAAGAATCCCAAATCCCTAATCTACAAGAATCCCAAATCCATAATCTACAAGAATCCCAAATCCCTAATCTACAAGAATCCCAAATCCATAATGCACAAGAATCCAAAATCCATAGTCTACAAGAATCCCAAATCCATAATCTAGAATAATCCAAAATCCATAGTCTACAAGAATCCTAAATCCATAATCTAGAAGAATCCAAAATCCATAATCTAGAAGAATCCAAAATCCATAATGTACAAGAATCCCAAATCCATAATCTACAAGAATCCCAAATCCCTAATCTACAAGAATCCCAAATCCCTAATCTACAAGAATCCATAATCCATAATCTACAAGAATCCCAAATCCCTAATCTACAAGAATCCCAAATCCATAATCTACAAGAATCCCAAATCCCTAATCTACAAGAATCCCAAATCCCTAATCTACAAGAATCCCAAATCCCTAATCTACAAGAATCCCAAATCCATAATCTACAAGAATCCCAAATCCCTAATCTACAAGAATCCCAAATCCATAATCTACAAGAATCCCAAATCCCTAATCTACAAAAATCCCAAATTCCAAATCTCAAAATTCCCAAATCCCAAATCTCAAGATTCCCTAATCCCTAATCTACAAGAATCCCAAATCCATAATCTACAAGAATCCCAAATCCCAAATCTCAAAATTCCCAAATCCCAAATCTCAAGATTCCCTAATCCCTAATCTACAAGAATCCCAAAACCCAAATCTCAAGAGTCCCTAATCCCTAATCTACAAGAATCCCAAATCCATAATCTACAAGAATCCCAAATCCCAAATCTCAAAATTCCCAAATCCCAAATCTCAAAATTTCCAAATCCCAAATCTCAAGATTCCCAAATCCCTAATCTACAAGAATCCCAAATCCCAAGTCTCGAAATTCCCAATTCCCAAATCTCAAAATTCCCAAATCCCAAATCTCAAGATTCCCTAATCCCTAATCTCAAGATTCCCAAATCCCTAATCTACAAGAATCCCGAATCCCTAATCTACAAGAATCCTAAATCCCTAATCTACAAGAATCCTAAATCCATAATCTACAAGAATCCCAAATCCATAATGCACAAGAATCCCAAATCCATAATCTACAAGAATCCCAAATCCATAATGCACAAGAATCCCAAATCCATAATCTACAAGAATCCCAAATCCATAATCTACAAGAATCCCAAATCCATAATGCACAAGAATCCCAAATCCCTAATCTACAAGAATCCCAAAACCCAAATCTCAAGAGTCCCTAATCCCTAATCTACAAGAATCCCAAATCCATAATCTACAAGAATCCCGAATCCCAAATCTCAAAATTCCCAAATCCCAAATCTCAAGATTCCCAAATCCCTAATCTACAAGAATCCCAAATCCCAAGTCTCAAAATTCCCAAATCCCAAATCTCAAAATTCCCAAATCCCAAATCTCAAAATTCCCAATTCCCAAATCTCAAGATTCCCAAATCCCTAATCTACAAGAATCCCAAATCCCAAGTCTCAAAATTCCCAAATCCCAAATCTCAAAATTCCTAAATCCCAAATCTCAAGATTCTCAACTTGAAAGCTAGAAGTTCAACCTTCGCCCCTTTCAGTTGGCGGACAAATCCGTTGAATCCTTTGTCTGCCGCGTAACGATTGTCCCGAATCACGGCAACTCCAGTCTGACCCTGGCCGCCCTGCCGAACTCCTTCGCCGATCGGCTAGTGAACGCCACCAATTCTGAGCAGAGCCCGGGCGCTGAGGCGATGCTTAAGGCGTCTGGCTGGAACAGCGATCCGGACAAAATGGACACTCACATCTTCTTTGAGTCGGATTATACTACTGAGGTAATCACAAACTTGTTGCTGGTTTTTTTAGTTCTTTGATTTTCTATTTTTCATGTATTTATTAGATTTTTTCTATTAAGTTCCACATCGATCTATAATTTTATTCTTTTGGAAGTTTCCATCGATCGACTATTAATTTTTCCGTACACTTCTCATAGATCAATTATTGGTGTTTTCCTGGACGTTTCCCATCGATCGATTATTTATTTTTTCCGGGAACTCGCCATCGATCGATAGTTTATTCTTTTCCGGAAGTTTCCCATCGATCGATTATCGACTTTTTCCGGGAACTCGCCATCGATCGATAGTTTATTCCTTTCCGGAAGTTTCCCATCGATCGATTATCGACTTTTTCCGGGAACTCGCCATCGATCGATAGTTTATTCCTTTCCGGAAGTTTCCCATCGATCGATTATCGACTTTTTCCGGGAACTCGCCATCGATCGATAATATAATTTATTATTTTCCGGAAGTTTCCCATCGATCGATTATTGATGTGTTCCTTACTTCTAGCTTACTTCTAGCTCAGTGGCTAGGCAACCCAGTAAATCAACAGAAGGTATTCAATTACCTTGAGTCCTTTTGAGATATCTCTTCAAAGTTGATCTCGGGTAGATCTCGTCTGTAGTCTCTTCTGACTGTCGCTCGTAGTTCGGGTCCGAGTCTTCTTTCCTTCTTCAAATAGTTCCGGCTGGATTCTGTTGCTCGGACCAATGGGAAGCTTCCAAATTAACAATGGGATCCCTGCGCCAAACTGCGGTTTGAATTAAGCCTCCTTCTTCTAGCAGTGCCTCTATGCACTCTAGGTATGGCTCCGGAAACCACTGATAGTCTCCTAAGATCTATCAGGGGCAGTCCTGGAGACTGCAACCAGTGGAGTCTAAACAGACTCAAGAGTCTCAACAGACTCAAATAGACTCAAGTCACACTAGACTTGAGCGAGACGTCTCTAACACAACGGGCGCAAATAAGGAAGGCTTTCCGCAACGACTCGACCGAGTCTCGATTGACTTGGTGATCAGGAAGTCCTCCTAAGGCTTCCTCTTCGGAGCTTCTCCTCTCGTCGGGAGTTGGCTCCTGGTCCGCTTCGGACCGCTTGTATTTATAGGCAACTTTTCCTGGTAGCGTGATTCATTCAAAGCTTTAGGCGCACATGCGTGTACTTACTTATAGTAGCATTCTACGATTAACTTATTTTTACCTTTTTAACGGGAGGAAGAACACTCTACATTATTTATTCTTTTCCGGAAGTTTCCCATTGATCAATAATTTTTTTTTCCGGGAACTCGCCATCGATCGATAGTTTATTCTTTTCCGGAAGTTCCCCATCGATCGATAATTGGTTCTTTTTTCCGAAGTTTACCTAATTAACTAAAAACAATTGCAATCCCATCCAGGTCTGCTCCAAGCATCGCGTCACCTTGGTAACTCTGCGCTGCGATCCCAAGGCCGCCACTCCGCGCCTCAGCCTGCCGCCAAATTGTCCCGACGGCACCTGCGACGGCTGCAATTTTCACCTGCTAATGGAGGCCAAGGAGGCCTGCAAACTGTGCCAGACTAAGGACTACGAAAGGGTGAACGGAGAATGCGTCATGGGCAAGCAGACTGTACACATGTACCCGCCTAAGTGAGTGATTGATTGCAATAAGCACTGTGGCTCTGTATTAATGAGATTCCTCATATGCCTTATCAGCTCCTCACCTTTATTACACACCTCCCACTTGCCTCTCCCTCTCACCTCTCATCCCACTATCACCTCTCCCTCTCACCTCTCATCCCACTATCACCTCTCCCTCTCACCTCTCATCCCACTATCACCTCTCCCTCTCACCTCTCATCCCACTATCACCTCTCCCTCTCACCTCTCATCCCACTATCACCTCTCCCTCTCACCTTTCTCACCTCTCTTACCTATTAATTTTCAACCCTATCTGCGTTTCCATACTCCCCAATGCTCACGATTCAGGCGCTGTTACCTGCCAGGCGGTGAGCCAACGAAAAAGACTCAAGTTGTGGACTGTCCGCTGGTGAACAAGCCGGTTGGCATCGTTATGGTTGTCGTGCTATTCATCGGCTTTTTGTCTCTGGCCCTGGCCTGCCACTGCTACAGAAAGAATAAGACGTGAGTTCTGTCTTCTGCCTGCCCGTGTCTGACTGTCTATCTGTCTGTCTGTCTGTCTGTCTGTCTGTCTGTCTGTCTGTCTGTCTGTCTGTCAGACTGTCTGTCTGTCTGTCTGTCTGTCTGTCTGTCTGTCTGTCTGTCTATCTGCCTGTCTGTCTGTCTGTCTGTCTGTCTGTCTGTCTGTCTGTCTGTCTATCTATCTGTCTGTCTGTCTGTCTGTCTGTCTGTCTGTCTGTCTGTCTGTCTGTCTGTCTGTCTATCTATCTGTCTGTCTGTCTGTCTGTCTGTCTGTCTGTCTGTCTGTCTGTCTGTCTGTCTGTCTGTCTGTCTGTCTGTCTGTCTGTCTGTCTGTCTGTCTGTCAGACTGTCTGTCTGTCTGTCTGTCTGTCTGTCTGTCTGTCTGTCTATCTGCCTGTCTGTCTGTCTGTCTGTCTGTCTGTCTGTCTGTCTGTCTGTCTGTCTGTCTGTCTGTCTGTCTGTCTGTCTGTCTGTCTGTCTCTCTGTGTGTCTGTCTGTCTGTCTGTCTGTCTGTCTATCTGCCTGTCTGTCTGTCTGTCTGTCTGTCTGTCTGTCTGTCTGTCTGTCTGTCTGTCTGTCTGTCTGTCTGTCTGTCTGTCTGTCTGTCTGTCTGTCTGTCAGACTGTCTGTCTGTCTGTCTGTCTGTCTGTCTGTCTGTCTGTCTGTCTATCTGCCTGTCTGTCTGTCTGTCTGTCTGTCTGTCTGTCTGTCTGTCTGTCTGTCTGTCTGTCTGTCTGTCTGTCTGTCTGTCTCTCTGTGTGTCTGTCTGTCTGTCTGTCTGTCTGTCTATCTGCCTGTCTGTCTGTCTGTCTGTCTGTCTGTCTGTCTGTCTATCTATCTGTCTGTCTGTCTGTCTGTCTGTCTGTCTGTCTGTCTGTCTGTCTGTCTGTCTGTCAGACTGTCTGTCTGTCTGTCTGTCTGTCTGTCTGTCTGTCTGTCTATCTGCCTGTCTGTCTGTCTGTCTATCTGCCTGTCTGTCTGTCTGTCTGTCTGTCTGTCTGTCTGTCTGTCTGTCTGTCTGTCTGTCTCTCTGTGTGTCTGTCTGTCTGTCTGTCTGTCTGTCTGTCTGTCTGTCTGTCTGTCTGTCTGTCTATCTATCTGTCTGTCTGTCTGTCTGTCTGTCTGTCATTCCCACCTCTACAGCAGTCGCAATTCCCCTCCCTCCCGCAGCCTCCAATACAAGTACATGCAGCTGGTGGAGTCCAAGGAGGGCGAGCTTCCCGGCGTAGAATCCTGCGCCGTTCACGAAGGCGACGACGAAGACGACGATGACAACCGGTTCAGGGGCGCCGGCAACGACGACGGCGAGCTGGACGTGTCGGTTCGGGGTGGTCGACGCTCCGGTGGAGGCGGCGCAGGTGGCTCGGCCGTGCTGTCCAAGCTCAAGCGGTCCATCTTGCCGTCAGCCGGCGGCAGGCGCGATCGCGGCGGCGGCAGCAACGTGGAGCATCTGAATCTCACTGAGCAGATGGACGATCTGAGCCTGTGATATCGCTGTTGTTGATGAGATGCGCTGATGAAGTCTAGCTTTGCTGTTCGAGTGTTGGATTGGTTCTTGCAATGGTTGGTCTTTGATCTACAGCCATTGAATAGGCCAGTTGGTCATCCCTATCCACTTCTCCAACTCCCCTCTGCATCCCTCACCTCCTCATCTCGTCTCCATGTCTCTCAACTCTTTATCTCACCTGCCCATCTCACCTCCCTGACTCTCAGCTCTCCATCTCACCTCCCCATCTCACCTCCCTGACTCTCAGCCCTCCATCTCACCTCCTCATTTCTCTCAGCCCTCCATCTCACCTCCCCATCTCACCTTTCCCTCTCACCTCTCCATACGTTTCGCCTCTATGTCTCGCCTCTCCCTATCAATTCCCACTGCTCTCTGTAGTGCATGTTATCACGTTTGAAAAGAATTCAAGCAGTTTAAAAAGTTAGCTTAACAGGCACTAACAATCTAGCGCTCCACAGTTGACAATTTTCCAATGTCCGCACATTTATTATCGTTTCAATTCTAAAGGCGTTTCAAATCCAGTTGTTGTCGTTGTTGTCCTTGTAATTGTGTCCTTGTCTCTTCCAATGTTTCTGGAGTTTTGAAAATCCGTCTAACCTGAAATAGGCGCATCACACTACTAAATCATTTGTCCCGGCTGATAAGTAGCTACTAGCGCGCTTTTCTTTGTTTTTTTCTGACAATTTTAGAATTTAAATTAAATAAAAAATTATCATCATTCCTTATTTGTGTTTTACTTACGAGCTAACTTCATTTTTCTTAATTTTCCAGCATATTCCATGGCTTTTTTTAGTTCACTATTAGTACTACTGATACAGTTTTATGTGAACAGTAGTATGTCAATGTTTTCTCGTGTTTATATTAACGACATTATTGAGTTTCTCTTGATCAATTTTATTTGCAAACCATTTTCTAGCTTGGTTATTTTTTGTTTTTATTAACCAAACGCTGAAATTACTGTTACCATGGCGACACTTTTTTATGGATATTTTATTCGTCCACCGAGGGTTTTGTCTACATATTTTGCATAATTTTATTTGGCCATAAATTAAATTAATTTGTCACATCGAAGGCCCAATTTTCATTCGAAGGTTTTTCTATAGTGTTTTTTATTATTAAACTACTTTTATGTCTACTTTGCTCTGTGTCCACAGGTTTGTTCTCTTCTTGTTTTTGGTCTGCAACTATTTGCTTCTATGTATTGTTTGGCTTGCTTGCTGGCTTTTGCTTTTGTTCGTCCATCTATTCTCAAATCACGGTGTCTCACCCTCTCTCCCCTGTCTCACCTCCCCTCTATTTCACCCTCTCTCCCCTGTCTCATCCCCCGTCTCATCTCCCCTCTGTCTCACCCTCTCTCCCCTGTCTCATCCCCCGTCTCACCTCCCCTCTCTGTCTCACCCTCTCTCCCCTGTCTCACCTCCCCTCTATTTCACCCTCTCTCCCCTGTCTCATCTCCTCTATCTCCCCCTCTCTCCTCTGTCTCATCCCCCGTCTCATCTCCCCTCTATCTCACCCTCTCTCCCCTGTCTCATCCCCCGTCTCACCTCCCCTCTCTGTCTCACCCTCTCTCCCCTGTCTCATCCCCCGTCTCACCTCCCCTCTCTGTCTCACCCTCTCTCCCCTGTCTCATCTCCCCTCTATCTCACCCTCTCTCCCCTGTCTCATCTCCCCTCTATCTCACCCTCTCTCCCCTGTCTCATCCCCCGTCTCATCTCCCCTCTATCTCACCCTCTCTCCCCTGTCTCATCCCCCGTCTCATCTCCCCTCTATCTCACCCTCTCTCCCCCGTCTCACCTCCCCTCTCTGTCTCACCCTCTCTCCCCTGTCTCATCTCCCCTCTATCTCACCCTCTCTCCCCTGTCTCATCCCCCGTCTCATCTCCCCTCTATCTCACCCTCTCTCCCCTGTCTCATCCCCCGTCTCACCTCCCCTCTCTGTCTCACCCTCTCCTCTCTGCCCCAACCTCATCCATACGTTAATCAAAAATTTAACTGAAGGTCACTTCATTCATTTTAATTATAACTGTTTGTACTTTTGTTTTTCTGCCGTCTGAGTACTTAAAAAATGAAACTTACTCGTAACTTTTAATGCAAAGCTTCAACTTACTTTTAATGTATAATTGCAGCTTTAAAACTTATTATTAATTTTACTGCATCATAAATTTTCCCTTAACTGCACCGGGCCCATTCGATCAATACGACATTATTTCTATGATTATAAATCAATATATCTTGCTTTTTGTTTTGTTTCTAATTAAAAAGAAGCATCCAATTCTTAGCGAGTGCTTTTTCCTGTTGCCGGGTTTCATTCCGATCCTCGCTGAGATCGATGCTTTTTGTGAAGAGTTTTTGCAATTTTTTTTGTCCTTTCATTTGTCTTTTGAATCTGTAGATTATCTCTCGTCTTTGGGTAGGATGTATTTGGATATTCTCTTGTTTATGGGTGAGATATCTTGGATATTCTCTTGTCTATGAGTAAGAAGATATCTTGGATATTCTCTAGTCTATGGGTGAGATATCTTGGATCTTCTCCTGTCTATGGGTGAGATATCTTGGATCTTCTCCTGTCTATGGGTGAGATATCTTGGATCTTCTCCTGTCTATGGGTGAGATATCTTGGATCTTCTCCTGTCTATGGGTGAGATATCAGTGGATCTTCTCCTGTCTATGGGTGAGATATCTTGGATCTTCTCTAGTCTATAAGTGAGATATCTTGGATATTCTCTCGTCTATGGGTGAGATATCTTGGATATTCTCTTGTCTATGGGTGAGATATCTTGGATATTCTCTAGTCTATGGGTGAGATATCTTGGATATTCTCTTGTCTATGGGTGAGATATCTTGGATATTCTCTTGTCTATGGGTGAGATATCTTGGATATTCTCTCGTCTATGGGTGAGATATCTTGGATATTCTCTCGTCTATGGGTGAGATATCTTGGATATTCTCTTGTCTATGGGTGAGATATCTTGGATATTCTCTAGTCTATGGGTGAGATGTTTTGGATATTCTCTAGTCTATGGGTGAGATGTTTTGGATATTCTCTAGTCTATTGGTGAGATATCTTGGATCTTCTCTAGTCTATGGGTGAGATATCTTGGATATTCTCTTGTTTATGGGTGAGATATCTTGGATATTCTCTTGTTTATGGGTGAGATATTTTGGATATTCTCTTGTTTATGGGTGAGATATCTTGGATCTTCTCTAGTCTATGGGTGAGATATCTTGGATCTTCTCTAGTCTATGGGTGAGATATCTTGGATATTCTCTAGTCTATGGGTGAGATATCTTGGATATTCTCTAGTCTATGGGTGAGATATCTTGGATATTCTCTTGTCTATGGGTGAGATATCTTGGATATTCTCTTGTCTATGGGTGAGATATCTTGGATATTCTCTTGTTTATGGGTGAGATATCTTGGATCTTCTCCTGTCTATGGGTGAGATATCTTGGATCTTCTCTAGTCTATGGGTGAGATATCTTGGATATTCTCTAGTCTATGGGTGAGATATCTTGGATATTCTCTAGTCTATGGGTGAGATATCTTGGATATTCTCTAGTCTATGGGTGAGATGTTTTGGATATTCTCTAGTCTATTGGTGAGATATCTTGGATCTTCTCTAGTCTATGGGTGAGATATCTTGGATATTCTCTTGTTTATGGGTGAGATATCTTGGATATTCTCTTGTTTATGGGTGAGATATCTTGGATCTTCTCTAGTCTATGGGTGAGATATCTTGGATATTATCTTGTCTATGGGTGAGATATCTTGGATATTCTCTTGTCTATGAGTAAGAAGATATATTGGATATTCTCCTATCTATGGGTGAGATATCTTGGATATTCTCTTGTCTATGGGGATATATCTTGGATATTATCTTGTCTATGGGTGAGATATCTTGGATAATCTCTAGTCTATGGGCGAGATATCTTGGATATTATCTTGTCTATGGGTAAGATATCTTGGATAATCTCTAGTCTATGGGTGAGATATCTCGGATATTCTCTAGTCTATGGGCGAGATATCTTAGATATTCTCCTATCTATGGGTAAGATATCTTGGATATTCTCTTAGCTATAGGTGAGATTTCTATCGGTAGTTACTCGTGTTAAAGAAGACCTTAAATGCGTTTTACATCAAGCAATTCAATACGGCTTTGCTTTCTGTGCACACGTACGACTCAGAAGACCTTTTTTGAAATTTGGCCTCCTGCTGTGCACCGATAAAAACTAATGAAGCGATTCCATAGCTGTGAGGGACTAAATTCATTATCAACGTCTCTTAAAGTCTTATCTGCGCATCGATTTGCCATATGTTGACAGTAGATACCACTGGTTGCTAACAGCCAGCCTCGCTCACGACACTTGGCTGAGATTTTCTGACTAACTCCAGCTTTTGCTCGCTTTGGGGTGAGGCTAATTGCAAATTGTGTGTCACTCCCTGCACTGGTGTGGTTCACTCCCTGCACTGGTGTGTGTGTGTGTGTGTGTGTGTGTCACTCCCTGCACTGGTGTGTATCACTCCCTGCACTGGTGTGTGTGTGTGTGTGTGTGTGTGTGTGTGTCACTCCCTGCACTGGTGTGTATCACTCCCTGCACTGGTGTGTATGTGTGTGTGTGTCACTCTGCACTGGTGTGTGTCACTCACTGCACTAGTGTGTATGTGTGTGTGTGTGTCACTCCCTGCACTGGTGTGTGTGTCACTCCCTGCACTGGTGTGTATGTGTGTGTGTGTCACTCCCTGCACTGGTGTGGTTCACTCCCTGCACTGGTGTGTGTGTGTGTGTGTGTGTGTGTCACTCCCTGCACTGGTGTGTATGTGTGTGTGTGTCACTCTGCACTGGTGTGTGTCACTCACTGCACTGGTGTGTATGTGTGTGTGTGTGTCACTCCCTGCACTGGTGTGTGTGTCACTCCCTGCACTGGTGTGTATGTGTGTGTGTGTCACTCTGCACTGGTGTGTGTCACTCCCTGCACTGGTGTGTGTGTCACTCACTGCACTGGTGTGTGTGTCACTCCCTGCACTGGTGTGTATGTGTGTGTGTGTCACTCCCTGCACTGGTGTGTATGTGTGTGTGTGTCACTCTGCACTGGTGTGTGTCACTCACTGCACTGGTGTGTATGTGTGTGTGTGTGTGTCACTCCCTGCACTGGTGTCTGTGTCACTCCCTGCACTGGTGTGTATGTGTGTGTGTGTCACTCTGCACTGGTGTGCGTCACTCACTGCACTGGTGTGTATGTGTGTGTGTCACTCCCTGCACTGGTGTGTATGTGTGTGTGTGTGTCACTCTGCACTGGTGTGTGTCACTCCCTGCACTAGTTTGGGTCACTCCCTGCACTGGTGTGTCACTCCCTGCACTGGTGTGTCACTCCCTTCACTTGTGTCACTCCCTGCACTGTTATGTCACTCCCTGCACTGGTGTGTCACTCCCTGCACTGGTGTTTGTGTGTGTGTCACTCTGCGCTGGTGTGTGTCACTCCCTGCACTGGTGTGTTTCACTCCCTGCACTTGTGTCACTTCCTGCACTTGTGTCACTCCCTGCACTTGTGTCACTCCCTGCACTTGTGTCACTCCCTGCACTTGTGTGTCACTCCCTGCACTGGTGTTTGTGTGTGTGTCACTCTGCGCTGGTGTGTGTCACTCCCTGCACTTGTGTCACTCCCTTCACTGGTGTGGGTCACTCCCTGCACTGGTGTGTGTCCATACATGCGCAACCTCTAAAATTCGGTCGGCCGTGCGACTTAGTTTTAACAAAAATGCGACGTAGTTTTTGGCCAAAAATGCGACTTACACGTAAAAAACCCCTAAAGCAAAATTAACGCAACTTTGGGTAAACGGCAGGAGTAACTATAACTGTCTTATTAAGCCAAAATGCCTCGTCAGCTACTTAGTACCACTACTTGGGTGTTTTTTGGGTGGGCATTTTTGCGACTTCCTTGGTTGGCCGCCAAATCGGTCGGCCGGATCGGCCGACTGTTGCGCATGTATGTGAGTGTCACTCCCTGAACTGGTGTGTCACTCTCTGCACTGGTGTGTGTCACTCCCTGCACTGGTGTGTGTCACTCCCTGCACTGGTGTGTATGTGTGTGTGTGTCACTCCCTGCACTGGTGTGTGTCACTCCCTGCACTGGTGTGTGTCACTCCCTGCACTGTTGTGTCACTCCCTGCACTGTTGTGTCACTCTCTGCACTTGTGTGTCACTCCCTGCACTTTTGTCACTCCCTGCATTTGTGTCACTCCCTGCACTTACTAATTCGCATAGAGATTGTCTATCGCATAGTACGAGCTATAAAGGTAGTAAAAGAATGCGGTATTGCAATTCTTAGAAATTCAAAGGATGAAGGCGCTAATTCATCTGCATGTGATGCCGTTAATTAGTTGATTCTGTTGATTTATATCTGTTTATTTGGAAAACTTAAGTAAAGAGAAATCATAAAACACTGATTATAAAGTCTTGCTCCGCGGCAGAGCCCTGCAGCAATCAAATTCTTTTGTAGTGCCCGACCACCTTTCGGCACTGCGGACAGGTGTGGATCGCGTCCTTGACGCCGTCAATGCAGAATGGGATCAGGCAGCAGCCCAGCCAGCAGCCGAATATGCACAGGCCGCCGCAGATTAGCCAAGGCAACAGGCCCGTATCCATGGTTACCTGTGTGCTGATGTTGGCGTGACAGTGCGGACAAGTCATTGTCACAGGTAATTCCCGGAAGACCACCGGCGGAGGAACCGTGACGACTCCGGGGTAGCCGCCCGGACCGGGAGGGTAACCCTGCGGAGGTGGCGGGTGGTAGCCACCCTGCTGCGACGGCGGCATCGGGTATGCAGGCGGCGGCTGCTGCTGCACAACGGGTTCACCTGGCTGACTCATGGCTGGCCTATAGCTTTCCAATTACTGAAATCTGTTCGAATTTGAGGTCCGACTTGAGCAGCGGCGACTGCTACAGTATTATATACTGTTAACTGGCTTCCCCGACAACCCGCCCCGCCGTGACGCATAGGAATACATAGAGAGATAAGGGCTCCAGCTATTGCTTAGAAACGATCGAGTTTAGATAGAAGTTCGCCATTCCTGCGTATGTGAATATAGCTGGATAGGCAATCAAGTATAACCTAGATTTAGTATAGTTGGATAATTATTGTCATAATTGCTCTATCGTTTCACTCATTGGTCCGTGCCAGTCATTATCGCGAACCATAGCAACGCTGGCGTCAAAGTTTATAATAGAGTCGCATGCAGCATGCAATTAAATATTGGCCCCTAATAAATTCTCTACCTCCTGGAGCTTGATAGATTTACTGACACCCCAGAGACTTCACTGACACCCCTCTACCTCTTGGAGCTTGATAGATTTACTGACACCTCAGAGACTTCACTGACACCCCTCTACCTCCTGGAGCTTGATAGATTTACTGACACCCCAGAGACTTCACTGACACCCCTCTACCTCCTGGAGCTTGATAGACTCACTGACACCCCAGAGACTTCACTGACACCCCTCTACCTCCTGGAGCTTGATAGATTTACTGACACCCCAGAGACTTCACTGACACCCCTCTACCTCCTGGAGCTTGATAGATTTACTGACACCCCAGAGACTTCACTGACACCCCTCTACCTCCTGGAGCTTGATAGATTCACTGACACCCCAGAGACTCCACTGACACCTCAGAAATTTCATTGACACCTCAGAAATTTCACTGACACCTCAAAAGTTTCGCTGACACCTCTGAGAATTCACTGACACCCCAGAGATTTCACTGATATCTTCCAACTATTAAGCTGACATCTATTTATAGCACAGGCATTTTCCAGATGTAATATAGATCTAGATATAACACTGAAATCATCCAGATATAACACTGACATCATCCAGATATAACGCTCACATCATCCAGATATAACACTCACATCATCCAGATATAACACTGACATCATTCAGATATAACACTCACATCATTCAGATATAACACTCACATCATTCAGATATAACACTGACATCATTCAGATATAACGCTCACATCATTCAGATATAACACTCACATCATTCAGATATAACACTGACATCATTCAGATATAACGCTCACATCATTCAGATATAACACTCACATCATCCAGATATAAAACTGACATCATCCAGATATAACACTCACATCATTCAGATATATAACACTCACATCATTCAGATATATAACACTCACATCATCGAGATTTAGACGGATCAGATACAACAGACATTTTTCCAGATATTCCGTTAACACCTTTCCACAGATTCATGAAAACATTGTGTTTAAGAAATACATGAATAGGTGTTAATAAAAATTTAGTAATTCGTATTTACTTCTCGCAGCGGGAACACGCTTGATCGCTGTCGAATATTTTCAATCAGTTTTAACGAACAAAATATTTAATCAACCAGACTTTGGAACTGTGAAGTTCGCTAATTATCATCTGAATCAAATTCTGTAACAAAGAAATTGATAGTTAATCCATGATTAAGGTCATCAAAGAGTCGTTCGCGTTATCAAATCTTCTTGTGCTGCCCGACAATCTTGCCGCACTGGGGACACGAGTGAATGTCGTCTTTCAGTCCGTCAATGCAGAACGGGATCAGACAGCAGCCCAGCCAACAGCCAAGCAAAGCCAGGCCGCCGCAGGCTATCCATGGCAGCACTCCTGTGTCCTTGGTCACCTGGGTGCTGACATTGCAGTGACAGTGCGGGCACTGGATGCTGACTGGGAAATCTCTGAATACAGCCGGAGGGGCGATAATCACAGTGCTGGGTGGGTAGGCTCCCATCGGAGGCGGCTGCTGCTGCTGCTGATAGGGCGGCGGTGGCTGCGGCTCCTTGCTCATGACGGGTCAGGTCGGCCAGGTGACAAAACTTTGACTCTCTGCTTTTGGATTGGCACTCTGCTGTTGTCGATTGCTGGCCTGCTTTTTCTGCGCGTCAGTTTTTCTTGGCTTTTTAATAATATACATGTAGATTCAACTTGCTGGAGCAGCCGCTTGCATGCGATAAGATCTTCTAGAGGCGAGAATTGCAGATATGCTTCAGATAGCAGAATGCTAAGTACAACTGAGTACATGAGCTGTGCAATATGAGCCAATGCTAACTTTTGTGTCCTGCCTCTTTCCCGGCTGTGTCCTGGCTCACTCTACTGTGTCAGCTGCCTCACTCACTACTGTGTCCTGCCTCCAGTCTCTCCCTTATTGTCTTCATCTCTGTGTCTCACACAGGTTGCGGCCTGATTTAATCCTTGTCTCGCATGTTACACTCTGTGCCGCAAGAACCAACTCACACGATGTCCTGTCTGCCGCCTGATCCAGGGAAAATTCCCATTGTGGTCATCCTATTGCTCCGCATTCATTTGAATCTCTTGTCTCTCATCTCTGCCTGTCTCTCCACCCCCTCTCCAGACCCTCTCCAGCCCCTATCCAGTCCCTCTCCAGCCCCTATCCAGTCCCTCTCCAGTCCCTCTCCAGCCCCTATCCAGCCCCTATCCAGACCCTCTCCAGCCCCTATCCAGACCCTCTCCAGCCCCTATCCAGACCCTATCCAGACCCTCTCCAGCCCCTATCCAGTCCCTCTCCAGCCCCTATCCAGTCCCTCTCCAGCCCCTATCCAGACCCTCTCCAGCCCCTATCCAGACCCTCTCCAGCCCCTATCCAGACCCTCTCCAGCCCCTATCCAGTCCCTCTCCAGCCCCTATCCAGACCCTCTCCAGCCCCTATCCAGACCCTCTCCAGCCCCTATCCAGTCCCTCTCCAGCCCCTATCCAGTCCCTCTCCAGCCCCTATCCAGACCCTCTCCAGCCCCTATCCAGACCCTCTCCAGCCCCTATCCAGACCCTCTCCAGCCCCTCTTCCACCTGAGGGCGATCGCTAAAATGGTGCTTGCGACGCCAAAATAAGTGCCTGCGGTGCCAAAATGAGTGCCTGCGGTGCCAAAATGAGTGCCTGCGACGCCTTTATCTTGCCGGAAAGACCGCGGCTTGGAAGATGAAGAGACGCTCTTGAGACTTGGGGGGCGGAGGCCCTGAACTTATTGTCGGTGCTGTTGTTGACCAATCTGGTTTGTCCAGTATTTTTAGGTTTAGGTCGGTCTCTCGATCTGTGGGCGGGGGGGGGATTGCTTCTAAAACCGAGTCCGCAGCAAGGGTCGATGAAGTTGGTGCTCCAGTTTCCGACTGTGATTTCGGCGCAGTTTGGTTCCTAGAACTCGAAATCCAGCCGTTAAAAGCGGTGCAGTTTTTAGCAAAGGCCACCCTGCAGACAGAGCAGAGCCATGCCTGAGGGCCTGCAGGTTGCCTTGACCCAGCCACGGAAAAGGTTACCATTGAGATCGAGGCGGCGTCCACGTCTGGAGGAAGCAACGTTCTGCGACAAGGAGGGATCCTGCTGGTACAGGGAATCACATATCATTTACCAGGACGTGCCCAGAGGGGCGTCGAGGTCGAGGTTAGGCGAAGGACGCCGGGGCAGGTAGACATCTACGAGTACAAGGACAACTAAAGCAACGCGAGACTCACGTTTCATGGGGAAAAGGTTTTGAAGGGATAAATATTTTGCTGGATACTATTCCGCTTTAAAATTAACATTTATTTATATTGTTTACAGATTCTAAATGGCTAATCAAACCCTTGCTCTTGTCTACTTGGTGCTCTTAGCTAGACTTATAGGCTACCACGCTGCACTGCTATGCGAAATGACTAAGCAAAAAGGCCACTAAAACCATAGACACATGCATTCAAAGCGGCCTTTTAGAGTTCTTCCAATATTTGCAAGTGTAACGTCCTGTGTTGTTAAGTAGTCCTTGCTTTAGTAGTCCTTGGACAGCTTGCGCACCGCGACGCCAAACGGCATTTAAGGGGTAGATGGAAGAAGCAGCTTGCCACCGCCCCACCACAAAGACACCCCACCAAAATGGCGACCAGCATGCAGAGCAGCCTTGAAGGCTACGAGAAGGCGCAGGAGCGGCGATTGCTGGGGCAAATTAGAGCTGCTTGGAAAGGCGTCGGGCCAATTGGGTGTTGCAATGGGTGCAGGCTGATTTGCGGGTTTATATAATTTACACCGAGGCCCACGGAGCAGGCCCAGAGTAGTAAATCAATCAATTTTAGACAACTCAAAAATACACAGAACCAATTAGACAAGTCACAGTGCAGCACCCCCAGTAGTCAAAACGACGGCCACTGCTCATGTGCTGGAGGACGCTGCATCATCAGACGCCTTAGTGTCTCTACAGCCTCCCTGTCAGTCGATTTCAGGGTTTTAAAGTAGTATTTCATGGTCCACGAAAAATAATTTATTTAAAAAATGAGAAACCTCAAGCTACTGTATATTTAAATTGTCAAACAGCACTTACAACTTAAATGTGATCAGTTTCCCTATCTTAAATCTGCAGATAAGACTAGTTGCTAAATGAGAACTATGATGAGAACATGCAGTTATAAAAAGCATTCGCTACTGCAGAAGAAGCACATTGCCTTAATAATTACAGAGGCCTAACTGTATAATACAGCTGTTTATAAAGAGCATTTGATCAGAACTTTTTACAAAACATAAATGCGTGCTGACAGATCGGTCGCACGTGACTCAAGCCGAGAAGCTAATTTGGTGCTTAAGGATGTTTTAGTTCCTCATTGATGTTCTATAGGTGATTGTGGCTGTAGAATCACGGGAGTATTACCTGTTGTGAAATGATGCAACAGTAAGTCAGTGGTCTGACATTTCTGTACTTTTACTGCACGTTGCAGCTGACTTGATGCAGACTTTCTAATGAGACACTGAGACACCGAGACACCGAGACACTGAGACACTGAGACACCGAGACACTGAGACACTGAGACACTGAGACACTGAGACACCGAGACACTGAGACACTGAGACACTGAGACACTGAGACACCGAGACACCGAGACAGTAAGACAGTGAGACACTGAGACACAGAGACACCGAGAACCGAGACACTGAGACACTGAGACACTGAGACACTGAGACACTGAGACACCGAGACACCGAGACAGTAAGACAGTGAGACACTGAGACACTGAGACACTGAGACACTGAGACACTGAGACACTGAGACACCGAGACACTGAGACACTGAGACACTGAGACACTGAGACACCGAGACACCGAGACAGTAAGACAGTGAGACACTGAGACACTGAGACACTGAGACACTGAGACACTGAGACACCGAGACAGTGAGACACTGAGACACTGAGACACTGAGACACCGAGACACTGAGACACTGAGACACTGAGACACTGAAAGACCGAGACATTGAGACACTGAGACACTGAGACACTGATACCGTGAGACACTGAGACACTGAAACACTGATACCGCGAGACACTGAGACACTGAGACACTGATACCATGAGACACCGAGACACTGAGACACTGAGACACTGAGACACTGAGACACTGAGACACTGAGACACTGAGACACTGAGACACTGATACCGTGAGACACTGAGACACTGAGACACTGAGACACTGAGACACTGATACCATGAGACACCGAGACACTGAGACACTGAGACACTGAGACACTGAGAGACTGATACCGTGAGACACTGAGACACTGAGACACTGATACCGTGAGACACTGAGACACTAAGAAGCTGTAACAGGGACACAGACAGTGATAAATGTGCTTACTTACAAGCATAAAAAAGCCGCATACTTGACTCTGCAGCAAATCAATTCAGTTCTGCAATTGGTACACAGAGGTGGCTTCTTTACCCCCACAGTGCTGTGTGCGGTCGCCGCCACAAGCAGAGTCGCACCACTGATTGATGGCAAATAAACCAAACGAGGACTTTGCGTTGTCGCAGAAGCAGTATTTTCCTTCAGTCAAGCCCATTAATGTTTTTCCCGGTCTCTTCACCGTGCACAGCTGAGCGCAGTACTCGATCGTCATGTCCTCGGTTTTATAACTCGCATTTCTTAAAACCTCTGCTTTACTAACATAACAGCCAAGATATTTTGCTGTAAAAAGGAATAGCAAGAAAAAATTGAGCACAGCGAGACAGTGAGACATGCAGTAAGATAAAGAGACAGTGTGACAGACAGAGAGACAGACAGTGAGACAGAGAGACAGACAGTGAGACAGAGAGACAGACACTGAGACAGAGAGACAGACAGTGAGACGGAGAGAAAGACAGGGAGACAGTGAGGCAGTGAGACAGTGAGACAGACAGTGAGACAGAGAGACAGACAGTGAGACGGAGAGACAGACAGAGAGACAGAGAGACAGTGAGACAGACAGAGAGACAGTGTGGCAGACAGTGAGACAGAGAGACAGAGAGACAGACAGTGAGACAGAGAGACAGACAGTGAGACAGAGAGACAGTGAGACAGACAGAGAGACAGACAGTGAGACAGAGAGACAGACAGTGAGACGGAGAGAAAGACAGGGAGACAGTGAGGCAGTGAGACTGTGAGACAGACAGTGAGACAGAGAGACAGACAGAGAGACAGTGAGACATACAGAGAGACAGTGTGACAGACAGAGAGACAGACAATGAGACAGAGAGACAGACAGTGAGACGGAGAGACAGACAGTGAGACGGAAAGACAGACAGAGAGACAGAGAGACAGTGAGACAGACAGAGAGACAGTGTGGCAGACAGTGAGACAGACAGTGAGACAGTGAGACAGACAGTGAGACAGTGAGACAGACAGTGAGACAGAGAGACAGACAGTGAGACGGAGAGACAGACAGTGAGACGGAAAGACAGACAGAGAGACAGAGAGACAGTGAGACAGACAGAGAGAGAGTGTGACAGACAGTGAGACAGACACTGAGACCGAGAGACAGACAGTGAGACAGAGAGACAGACAGTGAGACAGAGAGACAGACAGTGAGACAGAGAGACAGACAGTGAGACAGAGAGACAGACAGTGAGACAGAGAGACAGACAGTGAGACAGAGAGACAGTGAGAGACAGACAGTGAGACAGAGAGACAGTGAGACAGACAGTGAGACAGATAGTGAGACAGATAGTGAGACAGTGAGACAAAGAGTGGGAGACACTACTCCATTGCACTGTTTCTGGAAACCCAATGTATCGTAAAAAATTGAAAACATTCTTTAACTTACGGGAGTAGTCCTGAGCTGCAGCTTTCTCTGAAATTTAAAGTGTGGAGTCTTGCTGAAGAGGCAGGAGAGGCTGAAGAGGGCCTGGAGAGACAGGGAGATTCGAATAAATAAGGAGCAATTAGGGATATGAACACAATGGGAATTTATCCTGGGTCAGGGGGCAATGAGGACAGGCAGTTGACTGGAGTGAGCAGACGGGCAGTGGATCCGAGTTTAATCGATCCTTCTTACCTTTCTTGGAAGATAAGCAGCCTAGTCCGCAGAGCAGTGTTGCAGCAAGACAGCTCAGTAGCAGCAGACGTCTGACAGACATTTCCAATGCAGAAAAAGCAGCAGAAGCCCTTTGTACTTGAAAGCTTGAGATGTCGAATCCAGACTGACAGTACACTTTTTAGTGACAGAATGTATAGATAACAGTTCTACAGCAATACTGGCAGCGTCTGAGGGCCCGCGACTGTCTATGGCTAACACCCCCGGTCGTGTGGGAGCCGTGCACTTTTATTGCAGTGCGAGTAGGGCAACCCGTAATTAAGTGTCTGAATAATAATAATAATAATAATAGTTACGCCCCACGCCAGCCACAGAAGTGACCAAAAGGGGGGAAGTGTCTGAGAACCCCCTATATCAGCGGGATGGCCGGGTTGTGCAGTACGCTGGCAAGTTCGTTGGCGCCGTGTGGAATTCGAGTTCTCAGGACCTCGATGAGCTTAACCTCCTGTCGCTGACGCCGCTCGTTAGCTCTGCTTCTTGTGCCCTCCCGTGTCCAGATGCCTGTGAAGGCGAAGTCCGCCAGACTGTGGCCACCGCTGGTGAAGTGGCGCGCCATCGGAGTGTCGCGGGCGTGCCGAATGTCACCGATGTGCGCCAGCATGCGGCCACGGATGCTGTTGGCAGTCTCGCCGACATAAACTGTGAAATCAATAGTTTTGCTTCAGGGCGACAAAAAATGAGTGTCTGCAGCGCTAAAATGAGTGTCTGCGGCGCTAAAATGAGTGCCTGCGGCGCTAAAATGAGTGCCTGCGGCGCTAAAATGAGTGCCTGCGGCGCTAAAATGAGTGCCTGCGGCGCTAAAATGAGTGTCTGTGGCGCTAAAGTGAGTGTCTGCGGTACCAAAATGAGTGCCTGCGGCGCTAAAATGAGTGCCTGCGGCGCTAAAGTGAGTGTCTGCGGTACCAAAATGAGTGTCTGTGGCGCTAAAGTGAGTGTCTGTGGCGCTAAAGTGAGTGTCTGCGGTACCAAAATGAGTGTCTGCGGCGCTAAAATGAGTGCCTGCGGCGCTAAAATGAGTGTCTGCGGCGCTAAAATGAGTGCCTGCGGCGCTAAACTGGTGCTTGCGGTGCTAAAATGAGTGTCTGTGGCGCTAAAATGAGTGCCTGCGGCGCTAAACTGGTGCTTGCGGCGCTAAAATGAGTGTCTGCGGCGCTAAAATGAGTGCCTGCGGCGCTAAAATGAGTGTCTGCGGCGCTAAAATGAGTGTCTGCGGCGCTAAAATGAGTGCCTGCGGCGCTAAAATGAGTGTCTGCGGCGCTAAAATGAGTGTCTGCGGCGCTAAAATGAGTGTCTGCGGCGCTAAAATGAGTGTCTGCGGCGCTAAAATGAGTGTCTGCGGCGCTAAAATGAGTGTCTGCGGCGCTAAAATGAGTGTCTGCGGCGCTAAAATGGTGCTTGCGGCGCTAAAATGAGTGTCTGCGGCGCTAAACTGGTGCTTGCGGTGCTAAAATGAGTGTCTGTGGCGCTAAAATGAGTGCCTGCGGCGCTAAACTGGTGCTTGCGGCGCTAAAATGAGTGTCTGCGGCGCTAAAATGAGTGCTTGCGGCGCTAAAATGAGTGCCTGCGGCGCTAAACTGGTGCTTGCGGCGCTAAAATGAGTGTCTGCGGCGCTAAACTGGTGCTTGCGGTGCTAAAATGAGTGTCTGTGGCGCTAAAATGAGTGCCTGCGGCGCTAAACTGGTGCTTGCGGCGCTAAAATGAGTGTCTGCGGCGCTAAAATGAGTGCCTGCGGCGCTAAAATGAGTGCCTGCGGCGCTAAAATGAGTGCCTGCGGCGCTAAAATGAGTGTCTGCGGTGCTAAAATGAGTGCCTGCGGTACTAAAATGAGTAATTCTCAACTTCTTCGGACAGATCTTGGAAGTCTGAGGTTTTTCAGGCTCCAAAGCACTTGTATTGATACACAAAAATTCATGGAATCCGGTTTTTTCCGGTCTAGTTTGATGAGGCAAAACTGTATTGGCATTCCAACCAGAAAACTCCATTAAACTACTATTAGACTACATTATAACACGACGAAGTGTGCATTTAACAACATAGTCTATGGCCAAACCGTGGTAATCATTATGTATTTTAACAGATGAATCAGCGTGCATATAATGCATTATAGGCACGCTAAAAATGAGAGCAGATATTAGGTAAACAGAGATATCGGTGTTCAAAACGAACATGCGATCCAATAATACAGTAAGCTCACGCGTAGCTCAATCTGATTCACTTCAGTGATTGAAACAGCAGTTGTGCGCAGTAAACCGTAGATGTTGTAGATCACTGTCAGGCCTGGCATTGCCAATAGTTTGTTAGCGTCGTTGCGGTAGAGATATCAGTTCTATCACGGTGTTCAGAGACTGGCTCATCACTGTCAATGAATCGACCATCACAACACGTTGCTCTGGATTAGGCGGCTCAACAGTTGTTTTTGCAGGCTCTTGGGCTGTAGGATCACGTCACTACCACGATGCAGTGCACGTTACATTCTTACGTTCTTACGTTACGTTATAATGCGTCCGGATGACTCAAGAAATCCTTGACTTTCTAATAAATCTTTTTAAAACCTGCCGAAGGACTATTAGTTTTTTTTCTCGGTGGTTCCATGCTCTTTTTGAGTCAGTGAAGGTCATGGATGAATAATATAACTGGATCGCCAAAAGCTCGATTTTTTTGGTCCTAGCCATAGACAAGCACCAGCATCACAAGAAGCTCAGAATGCCGTACTTTCACACATAGACAAATAGCCGCTGCAGAAGCTGCAAACTTTTATTTATAAGTATACGTAGTAGGATAAGTGAAAATATTGCTTCTTGTGATGCTGGTGCTTGTCTATGGCTAGGACCAAAAAAATCGAGCTTCTGGCGATCCAGTTATATTATTCATCCATGGTGAAGGTCGCTCTCTCTCCTCTTCAACGTGCATCTAACGCAACTGGAACCTTTTGTCTATGGTACATGTAATTCGTAGTATTATATAATGTAACTAATATATAGCTTCTTTGTGCTTCAATAGTCTATGGCACTCGTGCGCAACGCGCACTCGTGACCAAGACAATTAAAGCACTCAGCAGCTATATATTAATCCTACAGCGTGTTTAACAACACGCTCACTACGACGCTCATAAAAAAAGCTGGTAAATTTGAGAACGGGTTCCCCTTGCACTCGAATAAACTCCGCATGCCCATATGGCTGGTGTTAGCCATAGACAATCGTGGGCCCTCGGACGCTGCCAGTGAGACAGGAACATGGATGAATAATATAACTGGATCGCCAAAAGCTCGATTTTTTGGTCCTAGCCATAGACAAGCACCAGCATCACAAGAAGCTCAGAATGCCGTACTTCACGTACGGATACGTGTAACGTACGCGTCACGTGCGAGTTGTGATCCCATTTTGAGCTTCTTGTAATCTTCTTGCCTCTTCTGATCTCGCTAACGTCCACCTGTCTCACTGTCTCACTAAACCTTGAAAAACAACACTGCTCAATAATCTCAACGCGTATTTGTACTTAAATTTTTCATTACCTTTTTTTTTTACAGGGACGTATCTTGGCTGCTATTTTAACGAACGCACTACTAACTATCTCAAAGCTCAAAGCTATAAAATCGAGTTTAGGACGCAGTGCGTTTATGAGTGCTTTGGGAAAAATTACACGGGTGCCAGTATGATGGGTATCTTTCAAGAAGTCTACTGCTACTGTGCCGAACTGGACCAACTTCTGGATTTCCATTCACTGCCAGATGATTCTCTATGTAACTCCTATTGTGATAAGGGGTACACAAAGAACAGATGTGGAGATTTCAGTGCACTCAGTGTGTACAAACTGCAGAGCTGAGAAGGTAAGTCAGTCGTTTGGTATCTCAGTGTCTCAGTGTCTAAGTGTCTCAGTGTCTCAGTGTGTCAGTGTATCAGTGTCTCAGTGTCTCAGTGTCTCGGTGTCTTAGTGTCTTAGTGTCTCATTGTCTCAGTATCTCAGTGTCTCAGTGTCTCAGTGTCTCGGTGTCTCAGTGTCTCGGTGTCTTAGTGTCTTAGTGTCTCATTGTCTCATTGTCTCAGTGTCTCAGTATCTCAGTGTCTCAGTGTCTCAGTGTCTCGGTGTCTCAGTGTCTCAGTGTCTCGGTGTCTCAGTGTCTCAGTATCTCAGTGTCTCAGTGTCTCAGTGTCTCGGTGTCTCAGTGTCTCAGTGTCTCGGTGTCTCAGTGTCTCAGTGTCTCAGTGTCTCAGTGTCTCAGTGTCTCGGTGTCTCAGTGTCTCAGTGTCTCGGTGTCTCAGTGTCTCAGTATCTCAGTGTCTCAGTGTCTCAGTGTCTCGGTGTCTCAGTGTCTCAGTGTCTCAGTGTCTCAGTGTCTCAGTGTCTCAGTGTCTCGGTGTCCCAGTGTCTGCAATAAACGTATTGAAGTATCAGTCCAGCACTCACTGCTCCTCATTTCGCAACAGGTTCTGCTCCAATGATTTGAGAGCCACAATCTCGGATGGATATATTAATGAAACTCTAATAAATATTCAATAATCAGATTTCTGCTGAGTGGCCCCGTGCCTCTGTCAGGAGACCTTTTGGTTTTAAAACCTATGCTGATTCCATTACTATGCAAAAGCGGTTCTATTGATTGGTTACTTAGACAATGTCACATTTGATTGTTGCTGTTGTCGATTTTTACGAGCATGCATTCACCCTCACCTCGTACGCGCCTGTTCTGCGCCTACCAACCAACTCTTTGCAAACTAATAAATATAGAAGCAGCCAAACTTTCAAGTGAGCACGCCTTCACTCGCACATTTGCCTCAGTTTCAAAGCCATAGACAAAACCAATTCTGCACGCTTTAGCCTGCAAGATCAGCAATCCTGCACGCAGAATCAAATAAAAATGGAGGAATAATCCATAGAAATAAAGACTTTCCGTGACAATATTTGCGTTCTCCAGGATTTTATTTGGTAATATTCAATAATATCCCACAAAGTCTTAATGTCTATGGTTTATACGAGATTACACATGCCTTTTTCGGGAGTTATTTTCATAAATCCCTCGGGCCTCAGGCCCTCGTGATTTATACAAATAACTCCCTCAAAAGGCATGTTTAATCTGATACATCTAGCACGCTGACGAGTGCGTCAACGGCTGAAACACGAGTGCGCGTAGCGCACGAGGGTTTTTGCCATAGACGCACAAGTCAAAGTGCTTGATTCCCTTTCTTATTTGATCCAACATGTGTGGCTAAAGTAGACAAGGGTGGAGCTGGGGGTGTGGAGTTAGACTTGAACCATAGACAAAATATGCGCGAGCTAGTCTGAACATTCTTGCACGATGGAAAGAAGATTATGCTTGTAGTCTATGGCTGTTATGCTAAATACAGAAACATTGCGCATTACATTTTTGCACGATTGACATTCCTGCACGGAGTGCACATGTAAATTCAAGGTGCTTTTACCATGGACACTTGCATTTCTGCACGCATATGGCGACTTCCAAAGCATTCTTGCACGCTGGATCAAATAAGAATGTAACAGGATTTAATAATGCACGATTTTACACGTTTAAAATTCGTGCATGATTCAAGTTTTTGATCCCCGCGCAACGGCTGCTGCAGGAGTGCTGCAAATGGCCTCTCAGCTCGTGGGTGTCTATAGATCTGTCATCAGTCAGTCAGACCAGTGAAAATCTTGCTCAGGTTAACACAATCATATGAGCAGACCCAGAGTAAATAAGACATCCCGAAATACATGTATCATGGTCGGCCAGTGCTACAAATTTCGCACTAACAAGGCGATGCATCATCAGACGTCTCAGTGTCTCCACAGCCTCCATGTCAGTCTATTTCAGTGTTTTAATGCAGTGTTTTTATAATTCATGATAAAGCATTTATTAAACAATGAGAAGCATCATGCTTGCAAGACGTCACAGAATGCTCACTGCTAGCCCAGTAATTGGCAGCTGCCCTGAGCTACTGTTTATTTGAATTGTCAAACAGCACTTACAACTTAAATGTGATCAGTTTCCCTATCTTAAATCTGCAGATAAGACTAATTGCTAAATATAGTTACATACCTGTGATGAGAATTTGCAATCCTAAAAAAACATTCGCTGATACAGAAGAAGCACATTGATTTAATGCTTACAGAAGCCTAACTGTATAATACAGCTGTTTATGAAGAGCAAAGGGATTAGACCAGGGTCTAAAACAAAAAGGTATCCTGACAGAGTCGCATGTCCCTCAGCAGAAAAGCTACGAGCCCGGTGCTTAAACAAGTAGCGATTTCTCATTGGCATTTTTATAGGCGCTTGCAGTTGTCGAATCACGGGAGCATGACCTGTTGTGAAAAGATAAACAGTGAATGAGTGAGCTGACATTGCAACACTTTCACTGCAGGTTCCACCTGACTTGATGCAGACTTTCTTAAGAGACACTCCGACACTGAGACACTGAGACACTGAGACACTGAGACACTGGGACACTGAGACACTGAGACACTGAGACACTGAGACACTGAGACACTGAGACACTGAGACACTGAGACACTGAGACACTGAGACACTGAGACACTGAGACACTGAGACACTGAGACACTGGGACACTGAGACACTGAGACAGTGAGACAGTGAGACACTGAGAAACTGAGACACTGAGACACTGAGACACTGAGACACTGAGACACTGAGACACTGAGACACTGAGACACTGAGACACTGAGACACTGAGACACTGAGACACTGAGACACTACGACACCGAGACACAGTGCTGAGACTGAGACCAATGGGTCTACAAGTATAAAAAGGCCACTTACTTGGCTTGTGGAAACTCAGTCCTTCAATCGGTGAAAGGAGTACACTGAGGCGAATGAGTCGCTGTCGGCTCCACAGGTCTGTGTGTTGTGTGTGTTGCTTCCTCCACAACGGCGTTTGCAATAGGAATCAGCCACTACTGACCCTCGGTTAAGCAGTCTAGTGTCGCTACAGTAACAGAGTTCTCCGTTACTCAAGCCGAATACTGTTTTGTCCCTTACATATGCTGTGCACAGATAAGCGCAGTGCTCGACCGTCATGTCCTTAGATTTTTTGCCCCCTGTTAGGAACTTGCCGTGCCGGTAAAAGCAGCCAACATATTTCACTGTAAAAAAAATAATAGCAAGAAAATAATTTGAGCACAAAGTCTCGTAAACAACAGTTATGCATGGTTTAGTGAGACAGCGAAGCAGTGACACAGAGAGATGGTGGGGCAGTGAGATGCGAGACAAAAAGGAAGGAGGCACTCCACTGTTGCTATGGACAGAGTAGTAAATGCAAGTTATGAAAAATCGTTCACTTACGTTTGGAGTAAAGAGATAGTGTTGAAGCTCTCTCTTCTTTCTCTGAAATTTGACGAGCGGTTCTTGCTGAAGTGACTGCAGAGGGGCTGCAGAGGGGCTGCAGAGGGGCTGCGGAGGGGCTGCAGAGGGGCTGCAGAGGGGCTGCAGAGGGGCTGCAGAGGGGCTGCAGAGGGGCTGCAGAGGGGCTGCAGAGGGGCTGCAGAGGGGCTGCAGAGGGGCTGCAGAGGGGCTGCAGAGGGGCTGCAGAGGGGCTGCAGAGGGGCTGCAGAGGGGCTGCAGAGGGGCTGCAGAGGGGCTGCAGAGGGGCTGGAAAGACGGGGAAATTCGAATAAATGGGGCAATTAGGTTATAAGAACACAATGGAAATTTATCTTGGGTCAGGCGGCAGGCCGTGTGAGTTGGAGCGGGTCTCAGCAATGCGGGCAGTTGACTGGAGTGAGCAGACGGTCGGTGGATTCGAGTTCAATCGAATTGACTTACTTTTCTTGGCAGATGAGCAGCCCAGCCCGCAGAGCAGTGTTGCAGCAAGACAGCTCAGAAGCCAATGCAGTTCCAATGCAGAAAAAGCAGCAGAATCCCTTTGTACTCAAAGCTTGAGATGTCGAATTTGACTGACAGTAAACTCTTCTGTTAAGTCGGTCTTCGCTCCGAGGATGACAAAAACGATTGCGAGCCTCTCAGCTGCTGAGCTGCAGCCACAGACAGTTCTGTACAAAGCGATTCCTGTCTCACTGGCAGCGTCTGAGGGCCGCGATTGTCTATGGCTAACACCAGCCATATGGGCATGCGGAGCCGTGCACTTTTATTGGAGTGCAAGGGGAACCCGTTCTCAAATTTACTCAAAAGTCTCAGTGTCTCAGTGTCTCAGTGTCTCAGTGTCTCAGTTTCTCAGTGTCTCAGTGTCTCAGTGTGTCAGTGTCTCAGTGTCTCAGTGTCTCAGTATCTCAGTTTCTCAGTGTCTCAGTGTCTCAGTGTCTCAGTGTCTCAGTGTCTCAGTGTCTCAGTGTCTCAGTGTCTCAGTATCTCAGTGTCTCAGTGTCTCAGTGTCTCAGTATCTCAGTGTCTCGGTGTCTCAGTGTCTCAGTGTCTCAGTGTCTCAGTGTCTCAGTGTTTCAGTGTCTCACTGTCACACTGTCTCAGTGTCTCGGTGTCTCAGTGTCTCAGTGTCTCAGTGTCTCAGTGTCTCAGTGTTTCAGTGTCTCACTGTCACACTGTCTCAGTGTCTCAGTGTCTCAGTGTCTCAGTGTCTCAGTGTCCCAGTGTCTCAGTGTCTCAGTGTCTCAGTGTCTCAGTGTCTCAGTGTCCCAGTGTCTCAGTGTCTCAGTGTCTCAGTGTCTCAGTGTCCCAGTGTCTCAGTGTCTCAGTGTCTCAGTGTCTCAGTGTCGGAGTGTCTCTTAAGAAAGTCTGCATCAAGTCAGGTGGAACCTGCAGTGAAAGTGTTGCAATGTCAGCTCACTCATTCACTGTTTATCTTTTCACAACAGGTCATGCTCCCGTGATTCGACAACTGCAAGCGCCTATAAAAATGCCAATGAGAAATCGCTACTTTTTTAAGCACCGGGCTCGTAGCTTTTCTGCTGAGGGACATGCGACTCTGTCAGGATACCTTTTTGTTTTAGACCCTGGTCTAATCCCTTTGCTCTTCATAAACAGCTGTATTATACAGTTAGGCTTCTGTAAGCATTAAATCAATGTGCTTCTTCTGTATCAGCGAATGTTTTTTTAGAATTGCAAATTCTCATCACAGGTATGTAACTATATTTAGCAATTAGTCTTATCTGCAGATTTAAGATAGGGAAACTGATCACATTTAAGTTGCAAGTGCTGTTTGACAATTCAAATAAACAGTAGCTCAGGGCAGCTGCCAATTACTGGGCTAGCAGTGAGCATTCTGTGACGTCTTGCAAGCATGATGCTTCTCATTGTTTAATAAATGCTTTATCATGGATTATAAAAATATTTTACAAATTATAAAAATGCGGCACCAAAAAATTGCCTGCGGCACCAAAAATAGTGCCTGCGGCAGGGGCCGGAGTGAGTGTCTGCGGTACCAAAATGAGTGTCTGTGGCGCTAAAGTGAGTGTCTGTGGCGCTAAAGTGAGTGTCTGCGGTACCAAAATGAGTGCCTGTGGCGCTAAAGTGAGTGTCTGCGGTACCAAAATGAGTGTCTGTGGCGCTAAAGTGAGTGTCTGTGGCGCTAAAGTGAGTGTCTGCGGTACCAAAATGAGTGTCTGCGGCGCTAAAATGAATGTCTGTGGCGCCAAAATGAATGTCTGTGGCGCCAAAATGAGTGCCTGTGGCGCTAAACTAAGTGCCATTGACACCAAAATGCGTGACTGCACACCAAAATGAGTGCCTGCTGCGCTGAAATGAGTGGCTGTGGCGCCAAAATGAGTGTCTGTGGCGCTAAAATGAGTCTAAAATGTGCATGTACATCTTGAATTCTTGGCTTTGTCCCTCTACTATAAAACCCATGGCGACGCCTCTTCTCGCTAACTGAAGCTATAGCTGATCGCGAGTTATAGCAGTTATAACGCCAAAAAGATGGATTTTTGGATCAAGATATTTTAGCCAGGCTCTTAAAAAGCTGTTTCTTCAGTAGTAGCTATTAAAAATTTCTAAAAAGTTCAACTTTCTAGAAGTCAAATGAACAAATAAATAGGCGAATTACTCATAGCTCATTATATTTTTTATAAGCAGCTGGAAACCTTTATGAGTTTTTATATTTTAATATCATTTTTTGAGTTTCTTTCTGCCGACGATTTGATAATCTGAGTAGGTAAATACTTGTACAGTATATTATTAAATGGATACATAGGATGGAACACTATAGGTGAGTGTCAATGGGGTGAGTGTCCAGAAGGTAAGTGTCCAGGATTTAAGTGTCCATAGGAAGAGTGTTCATATGATAAGTATCCATAGGATGAGTGTCCGTAGGGTGAGTGTCCATAATTTGAGTGTCCGTAGGGTGAGTGTCCATAATTTGAGTGTCCGTAGGGTGAGTGTCCATAATTTGAGTGTCCGTAGGGTGAGTGTCCATAATTTGAGTGTCCGTAGGGTGAGTGTCCATAATTTGAGTGTCCGTAGGGTGAGTGTCCATAATTTGAGTGTCCGTAGGGTGAGTGTCCATAATTTGAGTGTCCGTAGGGTGAGTGTCCATAATTTGAGTGTCCGTAGGGTGAGTGTCCATAATTTGAGTGTCCGTAGGGTGAGTGTCCATAATTTGAGTGTCCGTAGGGTGAGTGTCCATAATTTGTGTGTCCGTAGGGTGAGTGTCCATAATTTGAGTGTCCGTAGGGTGAGTGTCCATAATTTGAGTGTCCGTAGGGTGAGTGTCCATAATTTGAGTGTCCGTAGGGTGAGTGTCCATAATTTGAGTGTCCGTAGGGTGAGTGTCCATAATTTGAGTGTCCGTAGGGTTAGTGTCCATAATTTGAGTGTCCGTAGGGTGAGTGTCCATAATTTGAGTGTCCATAGGGTGAGTGTCCATAGGGTGAGTGTCTATAGGGTGGTGTCCATATGTCAGATTTATGCCTATAAACTGACAAAATTCGTATTATTTCCTTTCTTCTCCATGTATTTTTGCGTTTGGTGTGGCCCCCAATTGGGCCGTTTTACCTTGTGCTTGTGCGCGTATTTAGAGCGGTCCGTACAGTATAATAGTTTCACGATCAATATTTTAGGCCTCTCCGTGCGCGTGCCACACGAAGAGGTCCAGTTTTGTTACCTTTAAATTTAAGCCTGGTCTGTCTCTTCCGACCTTTTAGGACCGTTTAAAACTTTCACTGCCCGCCTGTTGCTAAATATAGCCTCTGCCATGTGTTAGCTCATTCTTCGTTACTTGTCGTCCTATCAGCACTTGGCCAGTTTAGGAGTAGATCGTGGTTAAAAACCTGCCAACCAGGCCGTCTTAAAAGATTCACCACAACGAGCTTCACAGCAGAGAGTGACTAACACTACGAAAACTATCTTCATTGACGACTCTTCCGATGCACACTGCCTGCTGCGTCATCTCCTGCCGTCTCTGTCTAGACTCCGCCTTCATGCCTGCTGGCACCGTCTCCAAGGCCCTCTTTCAGCACCTACTACGAGCCCAGGAAGACTCGATGTGCTAACATCGAATTCCTCAGCCATCTCTGCCATGATACCAATCGAAGGCCGCCGCTCCCTGTGTGACCAGATGCATCGCCAGGGTCTGATCCCCGAGGATGGTCACCTTTCTCGCTGCAAGCTCCCTATCGGTGCCCAGCCCGTCCGTCCTCGCAGCCGCAGTTTTCCTCGAGGAGGTCTGCTTGAAGGTAACTCTGCACAGTCCGCCACAGAAGCCTTCCACGCCGTCCGTGGGAACAGCAATCAGCGCGGCCTTGAGGGAAACCGGCAATCGCCCTTCCACCTCAGTGGCCCGTCACCACTCCTTCAGCCGGAGCAATGGCTCTTCCTGCTGCTGCTCAGGCCACTGCACCGATCTCTGCCGCCTCTCCTGCTACACCCGGCGTGACCAGCCCTCCTCGCCTCCATGACCGCAATGATGCAGCAGAACCAGCAGCCCATGCAACAGCTCGCTACCAACATCCATCCTGCCTCGACACCAGTTGCCTCAACGCCCGCATCAGATGCTCACGATCCGGCCGGGCTCATCCGCTCCACCATTCTCAAGAACGCATTTCCCGACCCTGCTGCAATTCTGGGCTTCTGGGACGCTTTCGTATACCGCGTCGACCGCTCCAGCCTTAACGACGTCGACAAATATGAGGCACTCCGCTGTCTGCTCTCCGGCTCCGCTCTCAAGAAGCTCGGTGCCCTCGACGCCTACCAGCCGAACGACTACGCTAAGGCCTGCCGTGTCCTCCAGGCCAACTACTCCAACACGTAGGAGCAAAAGAACGCCTCCTTCCAGCGTCTCCTCGCCCTTCACTGCAGTTCTGCTTCCAACTCTGGTGAGCTCGAGGAATTCACGGATGCCCTCCGCCTGGCCACTGGCCAGCTTCTTCGACTCGGCGAGCTTGCCTGCACCCTCGACAGCAACGTCTACGCGCTCTGGAGCCGCCTGCCGCTTGAATTACAAAGCGAGATCCGCAATCTTCGCGCTTCTAACAGGTAGCCTCTCATGCCCATCATGGCAGAGCTCCAGGACCATCTTGACTGCAAGCTTAAGACCCTCAGAGCCGCCTCAGCACAGTGTCAGCTGCGCATTTGCCTCCGCCAGTCTTCTGAGCAACGCTGCGTCCCGGCCACCATCCACTCGCAGCACAAGCGCCCACCGACCGCCAGCAGCTCCTCGCACCGATGCTGCGCCTCGCCAATTTGCGACTCCCGCCGTTTCTGTCAGCCAACAACAAAAGCCCAGACGCAGCTGCATCTACTGCGACAGCTCCGACCACATCGCCATGTCCTGCAGCGAGGTGCGGAAGCCCCATGATCGCCTCAAGATCGTCCAAAAGAAAAATCTCTGCCGCAACTGCCTCCGCCGACACCACACTTGAGACTGCCGTGACACCCGACGATGCCACGAGTGCGACGGGCCGCACCACACTACTCTCCACGGAGCCACCTTTCCGAGTTCCAATTAACGTTCGTCAACTCCTCGTTCAAACGCTCACCTTAACGCTGCCGTTGGAAATGCGAACTCCAAGGAAACAGTCCACTCTCTCGTCTCTGCCTCAGCGAACGGAGGCCTCGTTCCGACCATCATGGCAAGCCTCCGCTCAACGGCCGTCAATCCGAAGGACAGCCGCACCGTCGATTGCAACATCCTTCTCGACTAAGGGTGCTCCTACTCTCACCTCGACGGCGCCGTCGTTCGCAAGCTTGGTCTCAAGGCCGCCAGGAAGCTTACGATTGCAGCCTCTACCTTCATGCAGAGTCCAGGCGCCCTGTCACCGCGGATCTTGTAAGCTTCGACCTCCAGACTCCGGATGGCCGGCGCTGGCCAATCACCGCCCTCACATTTCGGCTCCGATCTACATGCCTGCCGTCGATGTCCCAAAGGACGTCCTCAACACCCCCCAAGACTCCATTGTGTCATGCTGTACGCTCATTATTCAATGCTTAGAAATCATTATTTAAGGCTACTAAAAATACATTCATGAGAAAATGTGTTTGTTTATAAGGTTTTGTCATAGACAATTGATAAATAATCAGCGGTCCCAGTGCGTGACACCGATTGTCTCCCCATAGACAAATCGTTGTCACGTGCTGCGACCGCTGATTCTTTGCTTTGTTTTTCTATTTGACGATCCTAAAAACAATGCATTGTTTGTAGTAATGTATTTGGACAAGCGTGGTACCTGTGGTTTAGGCTACTGGTTTATTCTGTTTTCTATTATTACTTCTGTTATCCTGTACTCTAATTTGGTAGGTTGCTGCCACCAGACTAATGTCCCTTATAATAATAGTTTTAAATTAAAATAAGTGAGACAAGAGTCGACTTCATGGAAGATTATTGGAATAAACAAACAAAAGAAAATGATATTATTGAACCAAATATGCAAAGATTTAAGCACTATTATTACTACGTTATTAGAACCGGTAGACTCCTGGTTCCTTTCCCGTACTTCTATCTAACTGACTATACTAATTCCTATTCTCGGTAGACTCCGTTTTTGACTAAGCGGTAGACTCCTCTTAGTCTCCCTATTTTACCCCGATCTTACCTTTTATACTTTCTTATATATATTCTTTTTATTTTATAAAGGGGAGACTCCCTTAGTCTGGCTTATTTGAGACTTAGATCTCTTACAAACGTTGTCCAATGGACGACTATGACTATGACTATGATAAGTACTTCCGGCGCCTCAGCCTAAGTAAAAAGGCTCTTACGCCACTAGAGATAATTTAGATTCCAGATTGGGAGTGTACTCATGTACACTAAAAGCCAAATTAGACTATAGAGGACTGTACAGGGCAGTATCAAAAAACCAAACCTCCCCGGGGGACAGTGACAGCGGTTCGACGAACCAGTCAGGAAGCCCGTGCCCAAAAAACCAGGTTAGAAGGCCCCCAAGCCTATTAGATGGCCCGAAGGCCTAGAGCAGTGGCAACCATGCTGGGGCCGAACGCCCACCACCCCCGGGTACAAATCAAAAACCTCCCCGGGGCCAGAGGGGGTTGAGTGAACCATTCAGGGAAGCCCGTGCCTACTCCTGGGTTAGTTAAGCCAATGCCGGTCATTTGACCGCTCCCCACGGCCGTGGCAGCCCGAAGGAGCCTCCCCCCCAACTAAACCCCGGGTACTCTTGCCAACAGACAGTCTCTTATCTTTGAAGCGGCAGGAGGGCTAATCGCCGGGACTATTTCACCCTTTGCTTCGCCAACCCGCCATTTCTATTGTGACCGTGCCAACGGTCTCGTCCTGCTCAGACTCAGTCCTGGTTCTGGCACACTCCAGCTTTAATAGGGTCGCTGGCTGTACGCTCAGAGGGCGCCTGAGGGATACCGTCAGAGCACCTTGGTACAGGTATAGGCCTGCCTTCCTATACAGCTACCCACAGCCCTTCCCGATCCACTATTACCCTCCAACCCAGCCTACTCACTCATTACAAGCTTTCAGCCAGGCAGAGACAAGTTTCACAGAAGTGACTGCGGTTAGGCGTCTCTATGCGAGACAAAACCAACGTTGTCCAATGGACGGTCAAACAGCCTTTTACTAATAGAGAAACCCGCTAAGACTCGAATTCCCATAACTTCAGATATTTTCCCGAAGGTGAACTACTAATAGTAGCGTAAAAGCAAAACTGCTTATTCTAGAATTCATGCTACTAAAATAATTGACTCGACGAATCGGAAACCTTGGCAAACGCCCTTAGCAAAACTGCTTGAACTAAACCCCCCTACTACATATTGTTCTGCATAAAAAATGTGAATAATGATCGTTAAATTGCTAAACAAAAATAATTTTTTCACGAGTGGCTTCGCTTCGCCACTCCTGAAAAATTTATCATTGTCTACCTCCGAAACCATATACGCAATCTATCATTGTTCTATGGCCCACCCGAGTCTTAATGGATTGTCCAAAAACGCCATTATTTCAAGCTTCCAAAGCGAATTTCAACCATAGACAAAACTTGCTGAATAATCAGTTAACAGTTTATTTAACAAAAGTGACGATAGATACACTAGGCAATTGAGAATGGCATAAATAGATATGAAATATGGTACAACAAACAATGATATAATACAGCAAACTATGCGTAAATTTTGTATTTTGAAATAATTTTGATTAGGAGGGTGTGATTAAAGGGATTGGGAGATTGTGGCTACTAGAATTTGGAGAGTGGGATTCCTAGTAGTAGGAGATTTGGATTCCTAGCATTGGAAGATTGGGATTTCTAGCATTATTAGAAGATTAAGATTTTAAGAAATTAGAAGATTCGGATCGTGATTAAGCACTGACAAACAAATCATGCAGAAGAAAAAAGGGTCTCAAAAGCAAACTTTGTCACGAAGTGTCTATTAATCTGATGTCGAAGCTGAAAAGTCTAATTAGAAAAGCTACAGTTGGCAAACATCGGCTGACGCACTGCTGTACTCACATTCAATTGTTGTTGCGCTACTGCCACTGTGCTACCGGCTGGTGAAGTAAGAAACGAAGTACCTGCTAAATTGTTAAATGGTGTAGTCAACGAACAATCCAGCCTGCTGTCACTTGCAGCTGGCAGACTTTTCACATCCGACACGTCACGTTGAAGACTAGTGCTGACAGCAGTCGCGACCTTTTTCAATGCTCTATCCCTTTTGCGCGATTAGTAACGGCGCACAGTATCTACGTTATCGTGTAACGGCCATTATCTCGTTCATGCTGTGACCGCTGTCAAATATAGGTCCGAGATGCGCGTGACGCGAATGCAATGGTTTGTGTATCGCTGCGAAAGCGAACACACTTCACTGAGATGCCCCATGAATGAGCACAACCAGTTGACGCCACGCACTTGGCGACTAGAAAACCGATCAAGACTCCATTAGAAGCATTAGCGAGTGGTCGTGGGAAGAAATTGTCTCCTTCTGGCAACAATGACTGGTAGTGAGGAATAAGATCTCTCTCAGCTCCATAGATGCGACTCTGCTTTGCAACGTTGCCCTTGCACTTGGTCGGATCCGAAGACTGGTTTTTAGTTGGCAAAGGCGGAAGCTTCAGGTAGCTGTGCCCATCCGCGTCTTTACAATCTAGTAGTGTCCCACGTTTTCGAATCGACTCCAAATGCTCCTGGCCTCTCTCCTAGAGTATAGAAAATGACAAAAATTACCTCATCTTGAAGTTTTTCTGCGGTCGATCTGTCAAAATGCTGCCTGATTTTTCGAAGGTCTCCGTCCTCAATAGGTTGGAACTGTTGGACTGACCTCAGCGCTGAACTGACGAACTTTCACTCGAAGCATTCTGTTCGCCGCTTCAAACTCTGGCCCATTCATAATGTCTGTCTGCATCTTGAGTATCATTCTTAGGTAACGCTGCACACCAGCTCGAATGCATACAAGGGTAGCAGGCGAATACAGACTTCCATCAGATTTCTTTAGTCCAAAATAATAGAAACGAAGATACTCTCCTAGCTTCTCGTTAGTCATGCTTTGTACTTATTCGGTCGTATGCTTGCGCATGAAGGCAATGAATCGACCTCCCTGTTGCATCATTTGTTCTTGGGTGGAGCGCGGTAGCGAATCTAACTCGGCTTGGTCCATGTCGGCAGCCACAGACTCAGGTAATTCTGGCAATTTGACTCCGGAAACATAATCTTCCGAGTTAGCCTGCAGATCCGCGAGGAAGCCAATAAAATTCTGCAGATCGGTGTCGTCGTGGTGATCAGTATAACTTAGCGCAGTAATAAAGCTCAGTTCACGGTCGCTAACTCCATTTAACGATTCGCAGGGAAGATTTTTCCTATTGATCAAAGCCATTTTAAGACGAGTGTGAAATTCTTCTGGTCTTGCCTTAGAAAACAGACCCTTTAAAGAGCCTTTAGTAAAGGAAAATCGGCATTCTTTCGGATGACGATCACCTGAAAAGTGACGATCACCAATGTAAAAGTTCTGGGTAATTGAAATTGAAAGTAAGAAAGCGAGTCAAACAAATTGTCCAGAAATTAAAAAACCCTACATTGGGGCTATCAGTCGTGAATCGTGTATTTCGTAGTAACCGCCACGTGCATTAAATCAATTTCGGATGGAATGATCGTCTTCCGAAACTACAGCTTGGCAATTCTAAAAAAAAAATTAGTGTCTCAAAGTTTAATATCTAGTGAACGTAAGTCAGTTTTGGAAGACGATCATTTTAATATGAAGGTAGCCCTGAAATGATCGCGTTCCGAAAGTACAGAGTTTTTATTGTCTTAGGAGCAGTAATCATTTCATTCAACAGACAGACGAACTGTTTCATTTCTTTGTTACGGTGGGAGCGGTACATTAGCTCGACTAGGTATGAAGCGAAGTGTAGTGCGCTAGTTCCACGCATGTTCTTAAATTTGGCTTTTGCAGTACCCCAAAAGCCCTCAATGCGATTCGTGTGTACGTCTTTCTTCTCGCCATTTCGTTCAATAGTCGTCCGAAAGTGCTCTTTGTGGCAGACAACCCAGTGACTGTAACCCATGTGTTCCAAGTCAAGGTAAGCAGACCAGCCGTCGCTGAATACAGTCGTTCCGGGGAGAATGAACTTCTCAATTAAAGGTAGAAGAGTTTCTTTTGACCTGTTTTCAACAGGCCAAATGACAGTACGGCCATCGTGTCTGTCTGTCATGCCGAAAATCCAAATTTGTTGGCCCAGTTTCGCACCTCGGTTATATTTCATCTTTCGGCCAAAGAGGGACTCATCTATTTCAACGATGTGTCCGACACCGCCAAAAGAGATCGTATCTCGACGTGTCTTGAACCATTCACACATTACGTCTCGAATGAAGTGGCCCCATTGCACGGCTGCCTCCGCTTCAATGCCGTACATGGCGCGCAGTGAACTGTGGGTTATAATATGGATGCACCCCCCCTCAGTTTCGGAAGGCGATCATTCTTAATGTAATTTGTACATTGTAATGATCGTCAACCGAAAGTACATGGCTTACCTTTGCGGAGTGTTCAGAAGATAACCAATGCAGTACCCAATGATGTCCATTGGATTCAGTTTAGAATTCTCGAAAAAAGTTCCCCTTCTAATGGAGACTCTTTTTTCATGTGCTCCAAATGGCGAACCAGCTCCCTTCTTGCACCGGAACACGACGCCGTCTGTCGAATTATGGCCTTGACAATGTTCATTGACGATGCACAAATAGGGCAGGGCATGGTTTCCGGAAGCAGTCCTTCTCTTTGAAGAAGGCCAATCCAGTTTTCAGCTGTAATAAAGCGCCATGACATGGGACACACCAGTTCCTCGATATGCTCCAGTGGCTTCAAATCAACAAACGAGCCGGCACGTTCAATTTTCCGTTCTTTGGCAGGTTTTGAGCATGCCATAGTGAGTGCTACTGAAATATGAGAAAGAAAAGCTGTAGTTTCGGATCACGATCATTTGTATTCAAAAGTATCATTGAAATGATCGCATTCCGAAACTGATTATATACACGTCCATGACAGAAATAATGCTATTGATGTTGCTGGTTTTAAATTGGCAAGTTTCTCTGTTTTTCTGTAGTTTCGGATCGCGATCCTTTCTATTCAAAACTTATATTGAAATGATCGCCTTCCGAAACTAATTATATAGTTGCCGTTTTACCATGATTTCTACAGCACAGTATACCATTTTCATAGGTGATCGTCAACCGAAACTTGTAAGAAACGGAATGATCGTCATCCGAAAGAATGCCGGAAAATCATGCTACACAATCTACCATTAGACCACTGTTAGACTGCAGTGTTTAACAACACGCTCACTACGACGCTCATTAAAAAGCTGGTAAATTTGAGAACGGGTTCCCCTACCACTCCAATAAAAGTGCACGGCTCCGCATGCCCATATGGCTGGTGTTAGCCATAGACAATCGCGGGCCCTCAGACGCTGCCAGTGAGACAGGAATCGCTTTGTACAGAACTGTCTGTGGCTGCAGCTCAGCTGCTGAGAGGCTCGCAATCGTTTTTTTTCACCCTCGGAGCGAAGACCGACTTAACAGAAGAGTTTACTGTCAGTCAAATTCGACATCTCAAGCTTTGAGTACAAAGGGATTCTGCTGCTTTTTCTGCATTGGAACTGCATTGGCTTCTGAGCTGTCTTGCTGCAACACTGCTCTGCGGGCTGGGCTGCTCATCTGCCAAGAAAAGTAAGTCAATTCGATTGAACTCGAATCCACCGACCGTCTGCTCACTCCAGTCAACTGCCCGCATTGCTGAGACCCGCTCCAACTCACACGGCCTGCCGCCTGACCCAAGATAAATTTCCATTGTGCTCTTATAACCTAATTGCCCCATTTATTCGAATTTCCCCGTCTTTCCAGCCCCTCTGCAGCCCCTCTGCAGCCCCTCTGCAGCCCCTCTGCAGCCCCTCTGCAGCCCCTCTGCAGCCCCTCTGCAGCCCGTCTGCAGCCCCTCTGCAGCCCCTCTGCAGCCCCTCTGCAGCCCCTCTGCAGCCCCTCTGCAGCCCCTCTGCAGCCCCTCTGCAGCCCTTCTGCAGCCCCTCTGCAGCCCCTCTGCAGCCCCTCTGCAGCCCCTCTGCAGCCCCTCTGCAGCCCTTCTGCAGCCCCTCTGCAGCCCCTCTGCAGCCCCTCTGCAGCCCCTGTGCAGCCCCTCTGCAGCCCCTCTGCAGTCTCTCTGCAGCCCCTCTGCAGCCCCTGTGCAGCCCCTCCGCAGCCCCTCTGCAGCCCCTCTGCAACCCTTCTGCAGTCACTTCAGCAAGAACCGCTCGTCAAATTTCAGAGAAAGAAGAGAGAGCTTCAACACTACCTCTTTACTCCAAACGTAAGTGAACGATTTTTCATAACTTGCATTTACTACTCTGTCCATAGCAACAGTGGAGTGCCTCTTTTCTTTTTGTCTCGCATCTCACTGCCCCACCATCTCTCTGTGTCACTGCTTCGCTGTCTCACTAAACCATGCATAACTGTTGTTTATGAGACTTTGTGCTCAAATTATTTTCTTGCTAATATTTTTTTTTACAGCGAAATATCTTGGCTGCTATATTACGAAAGGCAATTTCATAGCGGGGAGGCAAAAATCTGAGTCCATGACAATCGAGCACTGCGCTTATCTGTGCTCAACGATAGTAAAGGACAAAATTGCTTTCGGCTTGAGTAGAGGAGTATACTGTTTCTGTGAAGACGCTAGACTGCTTAGCCGATTGGATTTATTGGATAATCACGTTTGCGATCGCCGTTGTGGAGGGACCAACACACAGATCTGTGGAACCGACAGCGACAGGATCGCCTCTATGTATTCCATGCACCGATTGCAGGACTGAGTTTCCACAAGCCAAGTAAGTGGCCTCTTTATACTTGTAGACCCATTGGTCTCAGTCTCAGCACTGTGTCTCAGTGTCTTAGTGTCTCAGTGTCTTAGTGTCTCAGTGTCTTAGTGTCTCAGTGTCTCAGTGTCTCAGTGTCTCAGTGTCTCAGTGTCTCAGTGTGTCAGTGTCTCAGTGTCTCAGTGTCTCAGTGTCTCAGTGTCTCAGTGTCTCAGTGTCTCTGTGTCTCAGTGTCCCACAGTCTCAGTGTCTCACAGTCTCAGTGTCTCAGTGTCTCAGTGTCTCAGTGTCCCAGTGTCTCAATGTCTCAGTGTCTCAGTGTCTTAGTGTCTTAGTGTCTCAGTGTCTCAGTGTCTCAGTGTCTCAGTGTCTCAGTGTCTCAGTGTCTCAGTGTCTCAGTGTCTCAGTGTCTCAGTGTCTCAGTGTCTCAGTGTCTCAGTGTCTCAGTGTCTCAGTGTCTCAGTGTCTCACAGTATCAGTATCTCTGTGTCTCAGTGTCTCAGTGTCTCAGTGTCTCAGTGTCTCAGTGTGTCAGTGTCTCAGTGTCTCAGTGTCTCAGTGTCTCAGTGTCTCACAGTATCAGTATCTCTGTGTCTCAGTGTCTCAGTGCCTCAGTGTCTCAGTGTCTCAGTGTCCCAGTGTCTCAGTGTCCCAGTGTCTCAGTGTCCCAGTGTCTCAATGTTTCATTGTCTCAGTCTCAAGCACTGTGTCTCAGTGTCTCAATGTCTCATTGTCTCAGTCTCAAGCACTGTGTCTCAGTGTCTCAGTGTCTCAGTGTCTCAGTGTCTCAGTGTCTCAGTGTCTCAGTGTCTCAGTGTCTCAGTGTCTCAGTGTCTCAGTGTCTCAGTGTCTCACTGTCTCACTGTCTCAGTGTCTCAGTGTCTCAGTGTCCCAGTGTCTCAGTGTCTCAGTGTCTCAGTGTCTCAGTGTCTCAGTGTCTCAGTGTCTCAGTGTCTCAGTGTCTCACTGTCACACTGTCACACTGTCTCAGTGTCTCAGTGTGTCTGTGTCTCAGTGTCTCAGTGTCTCAGTGTCTCAGTGTCTCACTGTCTCAGTGTCTCAGTGTCTCAGTGTCCCAGTGTCTCAGTGTCTCAGTGTCTCAGTGTCTCAGTGTCCCAGTGTCCCAGTGTCTCAGTGTCTCAGTGTCTCAGTGTCTCAGTGTCTCAGTGTCGGAGTGTCTCTTAAGAAAGTCTGCATCAAGTCAGGTGGAACCTGCAGTGAAAGTGTTGCAATGTCAGCTCACTCATTCACTGTTTATCTTTTCACAACAGGTCATGCTCCCGTGATTCGACAACTGCAAGCGCCTATAAAAATGCCAATGAGAAATCGCTACTTTTTTAAGCACCGGGCTCGTAGCTTTTCTGCTGAGGGACATGCGACTCTGTCAGGATACCTTTTTGTTTTAGACCCTGGTCTAATCCCTTTGCTCTTCATAAACAGCTGTATTATACAGTTAGGCTTCTGTAAGCATTAAATCAATGTGCTTCTTCTGTATCAGCGAATGTTTTTTTAGAATTGCAAATTCTCATCACAGGTATGTAACTATATTTAGCAATTAGTCTTATCTGCAGATTTAAGATAGGGAAACTGATCACATTTAAGTTGTAAGTGCTGTTTGACAATTCAAATAAACAGTAGCTCAGGGCAGCTGCCAATTACTGGGCTAGCAGTGAGCATTATGTGACGTCTTGCAAGCATGAGGCTTCTCATTGTTTAATAAATGCTTTATCATGAATTATAAAAATACTGCATTAAAACACTGAAATAGACTGATAGGGAGGCTGTGGAGACACTCAGGCGTCTGATGATGCAGCTCTTAGCACTTTAGTCGGCTTATTAGTGCGCGGGCACTGTTAGAGGGGTTGTCTGTTATTGCGTGCATGTTGGGCCCAGCACCCGTTTGGCTCAAAATACAACAATATGGGCATGCGCAGTGAGGCGGGCCTCACGAGTTTGGGTTACTCATTCTCAAAACCACGCTCTTGCACTGGTGGCAGCGGTTTCAGCATAGCAAGCCACTTTACTGCCTCCAATGCGAGAAGGTGGCTCAGCACGTTTGAGGACTTTGCCGATAACTGCGAATGGGACGATAAGAAGAACGCGAAGAAGCAAGAGTTGATCGACAGCTTCGGCAACAGCCTGAGCTGCTATCAAAGCGATGGAGGAGTTTGAAGAGCGACTGTGCCGCACACCAGCTGGCAAGCCGCAGGAAAACTTCTGAGGGTCGGCAGCCTTGGGCCAGCACCGACCCGCTCTAAAGGGGTCCTTAGTGTCGCGCCTTCGATCTTTGTGGAGGCGCGTCTCGGCAGTCTGTCAGCGCCGGCTCTGCTCGACAGTGGCGCCCAGGTTTCATTGATGGATTAGTCCTTGTTCGACAGACTGGCCTGTCAGATCGACTCCACTAATGTTGATGCCTTGCCGGCAACGGTTGACGGCTCGAGGCTGCGCTGCTTCGGCCAGTCGGCAGTGGATGTAACAATCGGCCAGACCATCCGAGTGCGTCATCGCTTCACGGTAGTGGACCACATCCAGCCCAGCCTGATCATCGAAATGGACTTCACCAGCCAGGTGTCGCAGGCGATAACCATTGACTTGAAAGAGGGTATCGTCATGTTCGATGGCACCACGGTGCCCTTCACAGTCGGCCCGGACCGACTGTCGCCTAGTCGGTATTCGAGCCGTCTGAGGACGTCGTCAAGTCGACCACCATCCTGCCTACTCTCGTGCTGGTGGTCTCGGACGAGTGTCGCATACCGGTTAAAACTTGCAATCGGACGAGGAGCCAGAGGTGCCCGAGGAGCCAGAGGTGCCCGAGGAGCCAGAGGTGCCCGAGGAGCCAGAGGTGCCCGAGGAGCCAGAGGTGCCCGAGGAGCCAGAGGTGCCCGAGGAGCCAGAGGTGCCCGAGGAGCCAGAGGCGCCCGAGGAGCCAGAGGCGCCCGAGGAGCCACAGGTGCCCGAGGAGCCACAGGTGCCCGAGGAGCCTGAGCCGGCTGTTCCAGTGGAGCTGGGCGATGGTCTACGACGGTCAGCGAGAGAGCGGCAGCCGCCCGACTTTTACATGGCGAGATTTGCATGACTCTTACTTTTGCTTCTAGGGGGAAAGTGGTGTAGTCGGCTTATTGGTGCGCGGGCATTGTTAGAGGGGTTGTTTTTTATTGCGTGCATGTTGGGGGTGGGTGTACCCACCACCCCGTTTTGGCTCAAAATATATGGGCATGCGCAGTGAGTTGAGCCTCACGCGTTTTGGTTACTCATTCTCAAAACCACGCTCTTACAGCACAACCATGAGCAGTGCCTGTCGCCTTGACTACTCTGATGCTCCACTCACTATTGGCCCAAATTTTTTTTTGTTTTTTGGTTGTTTAAGCTTTGCTAGAGTGTTTGCTGGGAACCTGCTGTACCAACCATATGGCTGTGGGTGACGAGATTACTAAGAGTAGCATGAGAGAACGTGAGCTCTTCAGGTTTTCAGAAGCTTACAGCGACAACAGTTCTCGAACTAACAGAGGGCGCAGGATGGCCTGTAATAAATGACCCGCCATTTTGATGCCACAATGAGTGCCTGCAGCGCCACAGAGAGTGTCTGCAGCGCCACAATGAGTGCCTGCAGCGTCACAATGAGTGCCTGCAGCGCCACAATGAGTGTCTGCAGCGCCACAATGAGTGCCTGCAGCGACACAATGAGTGCCTGCAGCGCCACAATGAGTGCCTGCAGCGCCACAATGAGTGTCTGCAGCGCCACAATGAGTGTCTGCGGCGCCACAATGAGTGCCTGCAGCGCCACAATGAGTGTCTGCGGCGCCACAATGAATGCCTGCGGCAGGCGCGACAATGAGTGCCTGCGGCGCCACAATGAATGCCTGCGGCGCCACAATGAGTGCCTGCAGCGCCACGAGTGTCTGCAGCGCCACAATGAATGCCTGCGGCGCCACAATGAGTGTCTGCGGCGCCACAATGAGTGTCTGCAGCGCTACAATGAGTGCCTGCGGCGCCACAATGAGTGCCTGCGGCGCTACAATGAATGCCTGCGGCGCCACAATGAGTGTCTGCGGCGCCACAATGAGTGTCTGCAGCGCCACAATGAATGCCTGCGGCGCCACAATGAGTGCCTGCGGCGCCACAATGAATGCCTGCGGCGCCACAATGAATGCCTGCGGCGCCACAATGAATGCCTGCGGCGCCACAATGAATGCCTGCGGCGCCACAATGAGTGCCTGCAGCGCCACGAGTGTCTGCAGCGCCACAATGAATGCCTGCGGCGCCACAATGGGTGCCTGCAGCGCCACAATGAGTGCCTGCGGCGCCACAATGAGTGCCTGCGGCAGGCGCGACAATGAGTGCCTGCGGCGCCACAATGAGTGCCTGCGGCGCCACAATGAGTGCCTGCGGCGCTACAATGAATGCCTGCGGCGCCACAATGAGTGTCTGCGGCGCCACAATGAGTGTCTGCAGCGCCACAATGAATGCCTGCGGCGCCACAATGAGTGCCTGCGGCGCCACAATGAGTGCCTGCGGCGCTAAAATGAATGCCTGCAGCGCCACAATGGGTGCCTGCAGCGCCACAATGAGTGCCTGCGGCAGGCGCGACAATGAGTGCCTGCGGCGCCACAATGAGTGCCTGCGGCGCCACAATGAGTGCCTGCGGCAGGCGCGACAATGAGTGCCTGCGGCGCCACAATGAGTGCCTGCGGCGCCACAATGAGTGTCTGCAGCGCCACAATGAATGCCTGCGGCGCCACAATGAGTGCCTGCGGCGTCACAATGAGTGCCTGCGGCGCTACAATGAATGCCTGCAGCGCCACAATGGGTGCCTGCAGCGCCACAATGAGTGCCTGCGGCAGGCGCGACAATGAGTGCCTGCGGCAGGCGCGACAATGAGTGCCTGCAGCGCCACAATGAATGCCTGCGGCGCCACAATGAATGCCTGCGGCGCCACAATGAATGCCTGCGGCGCCACAATGAATGCCTGCGGCGCCACAATGAGTGCCTGCAGCGCCACGAGTGTCTGCAGTGCCACAATGAATGCCTGCGGCGCCACAATGGGTGCCTGCAGCGCCACAATGAGTGCCTGCGGCGCCACAATGAGTGCCTGCGGCAGGCGCGACAATGAGTGCCTGCGGCGCCACAATGAGTGCCTGCGGCGCCACAATGAGTGCCTGCGGCGCTACAATGAATGCCTGCGGCGCCACAATGAGTGTCTGCGGCGCCACAATGAGTGTCTGCAGCGCCACAATGAATGCCTGCGGCGCCACAATGAGTGTCTGCGGCGCCACAATGAGTGTCTGCAGCGCCACAATGAATGCCTGCGGCGCCACAATGAGTGCCTGCAGCGCCACAATGGGTGCCTGCAGCGCGACAATGAGTGCCTGCGGCGCGACAATGAGTGCCTGCGGCGCCACAATGAGTGCCTGCGGCAGGCGCGACAATGAGTGCCTGCGGCGCGACAATGAGTGTCTGCAGCGCCACAATGAGTGCCTGCGGCGCCAAAATGAGTGCCTGCGGCAGGCGCGACAATGAGTGCCTGCGGCGCCACAATGAATGCCTGCGGCGCCACAATGAGTGTCTGCAGCGCCACAATGAATGCCTGCGGCGCCACAATGAGTGTCTGCAGCGCCACAATGAGTGGCTGCGGCGCTACAATGAGTGTCTGCAGCGCCACAATGAGTGCCTGCGGCGCCACAATGAGTGTCTGCAGCGCCACAATGAGTGCCTGCGGCGCCACAATGAGTGCCTAAATAAGTAGATACTTGTAAATTAATATATGGAGGGAATGAACATTCCATGGCAAGTTACAATATTTACTGCAGTGATGACTAACATTGGCTATATCTACGCTATAATATATAGTTTATTTTGAGTCACCTGGTAGTTATATTATATCAGTATATCAGTACAGTACAGTACCTTGAAAAATACAGTAGAGTAGCTATAGTCCTAAACCCGGGAGATTTTGAACTTGCGATAAAAAATTTCAATTGTTATAAAAATATAAAAAACATTGGTGCATTTTTCTGCCTAAAGGGCCACTATTAAAAAGGTAAAAGGCTTGAAAACTTTAGATCAACATTTGTTCCAAACTGTAGCCTTTTCCGCAGTAAGTATGGAGATTACGGTTACAGTATGAAGTCACTATGATCGAAAGTTATACATACTTAACTTAACTAACTAACTTAACTATTAAAATTAAAAATATTGCATCAATTTTACTCGATTAAGCGGATCTTATGGGTAATTATTTCTTATAGAAATTATGGGTATCTAAATACTCTTAGCGCTGGAAATGGTAGAATAAATCTTTGAATTGGAAAGAATTTTGCCTCAAAAAATGACAATTGACGAGAGTCTATTACAATAGATTCAAAGTTAAACATGCTTGTCATCAATCGAATTAGCAATAATTATAATAATAAAACATAAATTATTCACTATACATGTAAAATGTACCAACGCAGTGTACATTCATCGGTGTGCACACTTAGGCATGCGTAACGTAACTCAGTCAGACTGGATGTCAGGAGGAGTCAGACTGGGTGTCAGGAGGAGTCAGACTGGGTGTCAGGAGGAGTCAGACTGGGTGTCAAGGGTGTCAGACTGGGTGTCAGGAGGAGTCAGACTGGGTGTCAGGAGGAGTCAGACTGGGTGTCAAGGGTGTCAGACTGGGTGTCAGGAGGAGTCAGACTGAGTGTCAGGAGGAGTCAGACTGGATGTCAGGAGGAGTCAGACTGGGTGTCAGGGGGAGTCAGACTGGGTGTCAGGGGGAGTTAGACTGGGTGTCAGGGATGTCAGACTGGATTTCAGGGGGAGTCAGACTGGATGTCAGGAGGAGTCAGACTGGGTGTCAGGAGGAGTCAGACTGGGTGTCAGGAGGAGTCAGACTGGGTGTCAGGAGGAGTCAGACTGGATGTCAGGGGGAGTCAGACTGGATGTCAGGAGGAGTCAGACTGAGTGTCAGGAGGAGTCAGACTGAGTGTCAGGAGGAGTCAGACTGGATGTCAGGAGGAGTCAGACTGGGTGTCAGGGGGAGTCAGACTGGGTGTCAGGGGGAGTCAGACTGGGTGTCAGGGGTGTCAGACTGGGTGTCAGGGGTGTCAGGGGTGTCAGACTGGGTATCAGGAGGAGTCAGACTGAGTGTCAGCAGTCGAACTGAGGCTCAGGGTGGAGTCAGGCAGGATGTCAGACACTAAAGCCTACACTGCTTTTATGCACGAGAAAGCAAGAAAGCAGGGAAACATTTTGGTTGGTTATAAAGTTATAATTGCAATTATTAAACGTATTTTTTATTATAGTCTGACATTGAGTGCCTGTTTTCGGTTTGAAAATTTAATTGAGAGGTTAGTTTTTTTGCATGTTTAGCAACCCCCAAGGCACAGAGTGTGTACATGTCTGACGATCAGAAGTCAGGGGCCGGTGTACACTCTGTGTGAGCGTGTTTATGAGTAACTGCCTGCGTACGATTGCGCGCTAGTTCATTTCCTGCTAATGCGAATCGGTACCAGCTATACTGTTCTATAATACCCCAACCCTACTTAATTCCGCTCGACCTATTGCTAGCAGCTGAGGCGCTGTTCAGGTGTGACAGGTAAACCTCAGATCGCAGGAAGCGCTGATAAGAATCTTTCTCCATCAGGGCTTGGATTCGTTTCTGAGCCTGCTCGAACAGATGCTTGTCAATGCTGCCCATGGAGTTGATGGTTGTCAAGCGCGTTGTGCTGTCCAAATTCACCTGTTAATTGGTGGCGATTTGATATAAATTAGCTATATATTGGCGTTTTGATTAAACGAATTTAGTTAGGTTTAACGATTTTTGACACACGAATGGGCGATAGGGGTGTCAGACTGGGTATCAGTGGGAATCAGACTGGGTGTCAGGTCGGCTCAGACTGGGTGTCAGGGAGAGTCAGACTGGGTGTCAGGAGGAGTCAGACTGGATGTCAGTGGGGAGTCAGACTGGGTGTCAGGAGGAGTCAGACTGGATGTCAGTGGGGAGTCAGACTGGGTGTCAGGAGGAGTCAGACTGGATGTCAGTGGGGAGTCAGACTGGGTGTCAGGAGAAGTCAGACTGGTTGTCAGGAGTGTCAGACTGGGTGTCAGGGGTGTCAGACTGGATGTCAGGAGGAGTCAGACTGGATGTCAGGAGAAGTCAGACTGGATGTCAGGAGGAGTCAGACTGGATGTCAGGAGGAGTCAGACTGGGTGTCAGGAGGAGTCAGACTGGGTGTCAGGAGGAGTCAGACTGAGTGTCAGCAGTCGAACTGAGGTTCAGGGTGGAGTCAGGCAGGCTGTCAGACACTAAAGCCTACACTACTACCCCCACCCGCCTTCCTGACAAGTTCAAACAGTCAATCTATCGATTTATTTTCCTTGAAGATTTGCCGCATCGGCGAGATGAAAACATAATTAGTATCGTAACCAGGTAGGCGGAGCAGCTGAAATCTATAAACAGAAATCTAGGCTTGTTTGCCAATCTTTTTCTTCTCATGCAGTCCTTTGGTGCCCCACATGTTCTGAGAAGTGAAGAACATTGGCTCTGTAGCATGCAACATCGATTGTAGCCGCTAATCCGTCGTGATCTATTTATGTATAGCCGAATATCCTTTATATAATTTTCCTATAAGTCCTACAAAATACTGAGAGCTTGCAACTGAGACTGAAGATAAAGTAGGTCGCTACACTCGATTTTCTAAGAAATGGACTGGATTTCTCGAGAAATCGACCAAATTTGTCTATGGCCAATCCAGCAAATCTTTACCGGCCTCCATGCAGCTCGTTTCTAAGAAAACCGAGTGTAGCCTACTTCAATTTCAGCTGTCCATGTGTAGCTCCCTGTCTCCATTCCAGTCCAGGTAAGCGCAGAGGTCCCTGCCCCATGGCGATGCCCGATTCCAGTCCAGATAAGCGCAGAGGTCCCTGCCCCATGGCGATGCCCGATTCCAGTCCAGGTAAGCGCAGAGGTCCCTGCCCCATGGCGATGCCCGATTCCAGTCCAGGTAAGCGCAGAGGTCCCTGCCCCATGGCGATTCCCAATTCCAGTCCAGATAAGCGCAGAGGTCCCTGCCCCATGGCGATGCCCGATTCCAGTCCAGATAAGCGCAGAGGTCCCTGCCCCATGACGATCCCCGACTCCAGTCCAGATAAGCGCAGAGGTCCCTGCCCCATGACGATCCCCGACTCCAGTCCAGTTAAGCGCAGAGGTCCCTGCCCCATGACGATCCCCGACTCCAGTCCAGTTAAGCGCAGAGGTCCCTGCCCCATGACGATCCCCGACTCCAGTCCAGTTAAGCGCAGAGGTCCCTGCCCCATGACGATCCCCGACTCCAGTCCAGTTAAGCGCAGAGGTCCCTGCCCCATGACGATCCCCGACTCCAGTCCAGGTAAGCGCAGAGGTCCCTGCCTACGAGCCGTACTTGATTGCCTGATTCCCCACTCTCTGCGCCCCTCTCGTTTTCCTGTCAGACTCCCGCAATTTCGTCATCAAAAATGCATGTTAATAATGAAGCCGCACCAGGAAAGGGAAGGTGGGGGTTGCGGCATGTTTAAATATGAATCTCTAAACAGTTGAAAATGAAAAACTCCTCAGGACCCTGCAGTTTTTCCCAGCTGTTGGGGCTTAAAGCTTGGCTTCTACCCTCCCCCCCGACGGCGTCTCCGCTTCGCTCAAATATTGCCAAGGCCTCGAGCAGTTCGCGTCCTGAAGCTGGTCGATAAAACGGCTTGTCTCTCTCAGCCTCTCCCCCCTAACCTTGCTGACGGAACTGACAGAGTAACTCGTGCGGAACTGCCTTTGGGATAAAGATTAGCCTAATTCCACAGCCAGCACGGCGCTGAGTGTCTGTCTATCTGTCCATCTGTCTATCTATCTATCTATCTATCTATCTATCTATCTATCTATCTATCTATCTATCTATCTATCTATCTATCTATCTATCTATCTATCTATCTATCTATCTATCTATCTATCTATCTATCTATCTATCTATCTATCTATCTATCTATCTATCTATCTATCTATCTATCTATCTATCTATCTATCTATCTATCTATCTATCTATCTATCTATCTATCTATCTATCTATCTATCTATCTATCTATCTATCTATCTATCTATCTATCTATCTATCTATCTATCTATCTATCTATCTATCTATCTATCTATCTATCTATCTATCTATCTATCTATCTATCTATCTATCTATCTATCTATCTATCTATCTATCTATCTATCTATCTATCTATCTATCTATCTGTCTATCTATCTATCTATCTGTCTATCTATCTATCTATCTATCTATCTATCTATCTATCTATCTATCTATCTATCTATCTATCTATCTATCTATCTGTCTATCTATCTATCTATCTATCTATCTATCTATCTATCTATCTATCTATCTATCTATCTATCCAAGAAGCCCGGCCAGCCCATGCAGCTTCAATTCTCCGTTGCTAATGCATCGCGCTCATTTGAATCTCCTCACTTTTCTCCCTGTCCCCTTGACATTTTCGCCCTTTTGAGCGGGCCTCACTCACTCGCGTCTCTCACGGCCCCCTCCGTCCCCAAAAAAGGAAGTGCGGTCGCGTTCAGAGGCCTTCCTGCCCCAGCCCTAATCCAGCAGCTGGGGAGACGCCACAGAACTCGGGGAATAATGAAGCCATGAAAAGAGCTCTCATAGATTCGACTTCTTGGAAATGTGGCAATTCAGTCAGCTCAGTGATGACTCCCATGCGGCCCGTGGCGCCCCCCAAGACCCTTCTCTACCTCTGCGTGGGAGCAAAAAATTTTGATCAAAGAAAACTGATCTCTTTTTTTCTTTATTTTTGTTTCTGCGAGTCTGTTTCAGATAAGCCGTTTGTTCTTTTGAATTTATTGCTTTTTAAGTTTGAGTTCACAATGATTGAGTTGGGAACTTTAAAGACTACTGTTTGTGTGTCTGTCACTCTAATCTGTCTGTCACTCTAACCTGTCTGTCAGTCTAATCTGTCTTTCACTCCAATCTGTCTGTCACTCTAATCTGTCTGTCACTCTAATCTGTCTGTCACTCTAATCTGTCTGTCACTCTAACCTGTCTGTCAGTCTAATCTGTCTTTCACTCCAATCTGTCTGTCACTCTAATCTGTCTGTCACTCTAATCTGTCTGTCACTCTAATCTGTTGTCACTCCAATTTATCTGTCTCTCATTCCGATCTGTCTGTCTATCTGTCACTATATTCTGTATGTCACTCTAACCTGTCTGTCACTCCAGTCTGTCTGTCACTCTAACCTGTCTGTCACTCTAATCTGTCTGTCACTCCAATCTGTCTGTCACTCTAATCTGTTGTCACTCCAATTTATCTGTCTCTCATTCCGATCTGTCTGTCTATCTGTCACTCTATTCTGTATGTCACTTTAACCTGTCTGTCACTCCAGTCTGTCTGTCACTCTAACCTGTCTGTCACTCCAATCTGTCTGTCACTCCCCCTGGCGAAAGCCACTCGGCTGCTCACCTCTCTCGGCGCCTGGAAGGCCACGAATTCATTATAGATTTTCTGCGCCTTTGCCGCCTGCTTCTTGTGTCCGACCAGCACGCGGAACTCCTCGCAGGCCACCCAGAATTCGATGTTCTCATCCGAGTATTCGGTTTTGAGGAACGCCCGGAACAGCGCCAGCCCGTCTGAGGGTTCAAGACCAGTTGGGTCAATGAAAACTCGTCAATGTCTAACTTGCACACGTGAATAGTCTTTATAAAATATGCACATTCGCTACATCTCTGCGAAATCCCCTCAAAGCCAGTCCTGAGGAAATTATGCTAGTGTCCATGGCTAGTGTCCATGGCTAGTGTCCATGGCTAGTGTCCATGGCTAGTGTCCACAGCTAGTGTCCACAGCTATAGTGTCCATGGCTAGTGTCCACAGCTATAGTGTCCATGGCTAGTGTCCATGGCTAGTGTCCACAGCTATAGTGTCCATGGCTAGTGTCCACAGCTATAGTGTCCATGGCTAGTGTCCACAGCTATAGTGTCTATGGCTAGTGTCCACAGCTATAGTGTCCATGGCTAGTGTCCACAGCTATAGTGTCCATGGCTAGTGTCCACAGCTATAGTGTCCATGGCTAGTGTCCACAGCTATAGTGTCCATGGCTAGTGTCCACAGCTATAGTGTCCATGGCTAGTGTCCACAGCTATAGTGTCCACAGCTATAGTGTCCATGGCTAGTGTCCACAGCTATAGTGTCCATGGCTAGTGTCCATGCCTAGTGTCCTTGGCTAGTGTCCATAGCTATAGTGTCCTTGGCTATTGTCCATGGATAGTGTCATGGCTAGTGTCCATAGCTATACTGTCCTTGGCTATTGTCCATGGATAGTGTCATGGCTAGTGTCCATAGCTATAGTGTCCATGGCTAGTGTCCATGGCTAGTGTCCATGCCTAGTGTCCTTGGCTAGTGTCCATAGCTATAGTGTCCTTGGCTATTGTCCATGGATAGTGTCATGGCTAGTGTCCATAGCTATACTGTCCTTGGCTATTGTCCATGGATAGTGTCATGGCTAGTGTCCATAGCTATAGTGTCCATGGCTAGTGTCCATAGCTATAGTGTCCTTGGCTACTGTCCATAGCTAGTGTCCATAGCTATAGTGTCCATAGCTATAGTGTCCTTGGCTACTGTCCATAGCTAGTGTCCATAGCTATAGTGTCCATAGCTATAGTGTCCATGGCTAGTGTCCATAGCTATAGTGTCCTTGGCTACTGTCCATAGCTATAGTGTCCATGGCTAGTGTCCATAGCTATAGTGTCCTTGGCTACTGTCCATAGCTAGTGTCCATAGCTATAGTGTCCATGGCTAGAGCGCATCAACAAAGAGTCGCAACCATGAGTCACTTACACTTGTCATTCAACAAGCTGTCAAATGAGCTGCCCCACCGCACCACCTGGTCTCGAGTCGGTCTCACGCTCGATGAAGAAGCGCCGGATGCAAAAATTTCGCTACCGGCGCCGCCGCCACCGCCTGGTCCTTTCCAGTTGAGGAAGCTCAATTTTTCGCCTCTGCAATTGCGTCGATTTGATGCGGATTCCGCGAACATTTCGCTGTATGGTTTGACAATTTATTTCATCAACAGACTAAGGCGGCATTGCCGAGCCAATTATCCCTAGCAACAAATATATAATTCCCTTTCTTAGAATCGGGTTGGGAGCGGCGATATTCTCCCAATGGAGAGTGGCTGCGTTAAGCGAGCCTTCACGCCCGTCTCTCTATCTTTCCTTTCTCAGCCTCCCATCTCCACGGGGGGGGGGGCACGAGGGCTGAGGAACCTCAGCTCCGCAACATGTGTCTGTAACTAAAGCCCGTTCTCTCTCTCTCTCCTCGAGCCTCCTCTCTCTAAAACCTTTACCTTAGCATCAGCTTTCCGGCACTAAAGTGCGCCGTGCAGTTGCAGCCTATCTTTACAGGGCAAGCAGTGTACACAGTCATCGGGATTGATTCGCTAGTGAGAGCATCCTGTGTGTGCACTGCACTCCACATTAATGAGGCAATTTATGTATTTTAATGTCAGCAAAATTCCCCAATCTACCCTCACCAATGTATCACTTTCTTCCCCCCATCTACCCCTGATCTAACCCATCTACCTCTAATATACCCCTGATCTACCCCATCTACCTCTGATATACCCCAGATCTAACCCATCTACCTCTGATATACCCCTGATCTAACCCATCTACCTCTAATATACCCCTGATCTAACCCATCTACCTCTGATATACCCCTGATCTAACCCATCTACCTCTGATATACCCCTGATCTAACCCATCTACCTCTAATATACCCCTGATCTAACCCATCTACCTCTGATATACCCCTGATCTACCCCATCTACCTCTGATATACCCCTGATCTACCCCATCTACCTCTGATTACCCCATCTACCTCTGATATACCCCTGATCTACCCCATCTACCTCTGATTACCCCATCTACCTCTGATATACCCCTGATCTACCCCATCTACCTCTGATTACCCCATCTACCTCTGATATACCCCTGATCTACCCCATCTACCTCTGATATACTCCTGATCTACCCCTGATCTAACCCATCTACCTCTGATATACCCCTGATCTAACCCATCTACCTCTGATATACCCCTGATCTACCCCATCTACCTCTGATTACCCCATCTACCTCTGATATACCCCTGATCTAACCCATCTACCTCTGATATACCCCTGATCTACCCCGATCTACCCCAAGCTGCCTCTTATCTACCCACAGTACACCCCAATCTATCCCGATTTACCCCTGATCTACCCCTGATCTACCCCCCAATCTACCCCAATCTACCCTAAATCTATCGCAAATCTATCTCACAATCGACCCCCAATCTATCCCTCAATCGACCCCCAAATCTAACTCTCAATCTATCTCTAGTCTACCCTCGATCTACCCACAATGTACTCCCAATCTAGCTCTATCTACCCCTGATCTACCCCTAATCTATCTTCGATCTACGACCAAATCTATAACTAAATCTACTTCAAATCTAACACTTGAGAACTGATAAAGAACCAACACTCTACCCCAAACTACTCCCAAATAAGGGACAATATTAAGTGCCCAGACCTCTTTCAGAACAGAGCTTATCCATATGTACCAAAAAATGGAGAAAAGCTTGAAGAATCCGCTGCACTGATGTCCTGAGATTAGTGCAAAAAATAAAAAAGGTCTTATTTAAAATCCCAAATCTCTTTGCTGGAATTGGGAAATTCTGGGGACTGGGTTTATTTGCATAGAAATTTGATGCCTTCAAGGCAAGCAATGTGGAGAAGCATCGTTTCAATGCTGTATGAGGACGATTGAGTCGGGAGTGGAGCTGCCTCTCCTCTTTACCTGTCAACCCGACTGCACTTATATAGTCTTAACAGGGGGAAGAGTTGAAGCAGTTCTGCATTACGAAGCTCCAAGTCTGCTTTATAATCGTACAAGCCTAGATACTTAGCTAGCATGAAGTTATATTTGAGCAAGGGAATCGACTTCCTTGCAGATTATCGCGGCTCAACCCCGTCCCAGATGTGGGAGCCAAACCCAGGTGAGGCCTGGAGTAGTTATCGAACTTATAAATCGCAGACTTTTAGAAATAAAGTGCTTTTGAGTTCACCACCGAACTCACATGCTCTTCTTTTTTCTCCGGCTCAAGTCGCTGGAAGACAGTCGGTGCTGGTCGGGGTCGCCTTCGTACACTCCGCCCAACTCTGCCGCTTCTTGGCCGGGTTGCATCTTCGATTTCTGCAATTGTTCAGAAGGAATTTATGGAATTAACCGAGCACGTTATTTTAGCTCTGTATGGTACAGTGTACATTATCTATAGCCCTACAGGATTCCTGCCCCATAGAGTGTACATTGTCTCTAGCTCTGTAGGATTCCTGCCCCAAAGAGTGCACATTATCTTTAGCCCTGTAGGATTCCTGCCCTAAAGAGTGTACATTGTCTCTAGCCCTGTAGGATTCCTGCCCCAAAGAGTGCACATTATCTTTAGCCCTGTAGGATTCCTGCCCTAAAGAGTGTACATTGTCTCTAGCCCTGTAGGATTCCTGCCCCAAAGAGTGTACATTATCTCTAGCCCTATAGAATCCCTGCCCCATGGAGTGTACATTATCTCTAGCCCTATAGGATTCCTGCCCCATGGAGTGTACATTATCTCTAGCCCTATAGGATTCCTGCCCCATGGAGTGTACATTATCTTTAGCCCTGTAGGCTTCCTGCCCCATAGAGTGTACATTGTCTCTAGCCCTGTAGGATTCCTGCCCTAAAGAGTGTACATTATCTCTAGCCCTATAGGATTCCTGCCCTAAAGAGTGTACATTATCTCTAGCCCTGTAGGATTCCTGCCCTAAAGAGCGTACATTTAACAAACACACTACAGCCAAATGTACATAATCAAAGGGCAGTCAACTGTCCATCAACAAACCAATTTCTGCATAAGCTGTCTATCTCCTTGCTGCGCCCCAGTCGAAGCCGCAGCCGCAGCCGCCACAGCGGCGGCCACAGCTCTTGAATCGCCAGTCGATTGGCTCCGGTGAATTGGCGGTTTTCCAAGAAAGTGCGACTTCTGCGACCTCTTCTTGTCGTCGTCTCTGCCGTCCTCGGCGTCGCTAGATGGAGAGGCCGAAGAATTGACGTCCTCCTCGGCGTCCTTCGCCGCTGAGGAAGTTGCTGCAGCGGCGGCCACGGCGGCGGCAGCGGCCGCGGCGCCAGCCAGCGAGGAGGCGGCGTCGCTCTGCCGGCCCCATCGACGTCGCGGTGGCACCGGCGACGTGCTCGAATTAACGACACCACCGACCCCACCGACGCCACCGCCGGCCGCAACCCTCGGCGGAGATGGCGGCGTTCGCTGCAATTGGAACAGGCCGAGCACCGAGGACACGGGCCCAGTGGGTGCGGACACCTTCCTGCGGGGCTTGCCGCTCATGACTGACCCGCTGTCTGTCTGCTGGCTTTAAAAAGGAGTCGGTTTGGTAAAGCCTTGCGCACTACGGGCTTTTCTCGAGAGAGTAGCAGACTGACTTTTTTTTAATAACTGAAACAAAAACATGAAATCACTGCATTCTGTCAGCCTTGGCCGCGCGCTCTTTTAATCACTCCAAACAGGAAGCGCCGGCAGCTTCAGGCTTCAGCACGTCAGCCTCAGCCAACCCCGCCCCCCCCCCTCCGGCGGGAGGTGGCGGGCGCCGCCGGAGGATGTCGAACAGCTCACGTCTCACCACTCTTTCGTTCCACAAACCGCCCTTCCACAGTCGACCGTCCCACCCTCCCTCTCTCTCTCTCTTCGCTTCCTCAGCGCTGATTTTTTTCTTTCTTGATTGAGAAGCTTCTTCTGCTCAGGGCCAAGAGGGAGTGAAAAAGCGAGAGGCAGGCAGACAGACACTAAAGCTATAGGTGGTTTTTGGGGATTTCTGGGAAGCCATCTAGCCGTCGTCACCCGCGCCCCACGTACCATCTTCTTATCCGGGAAGCTCTCCCTCTAGCTCTCGGGGGGGGGGGGAGTGGCAGTCGTTGAAGGGGTCGGTTAGAGAGAAAACACACGCATTAGCGAGGCCACCCACTGCGCTGTCTCCCCCCTCCTCCCCGTCTCCTCCTCTCTCCCCTATTTCCCTCTTTCCCAGCCTGGCACGCAATCCGAAGTTAAGCTGAGAGCTCGGCTGAGCTCTCGCCGTCATATTTGTGCGAGCTGTCTCAGGCCATGCGGCGCAGCGGGTCAGTGATAATGACCGCGGCACAAGGGGAAGGAAGCAGGCTGACTGTGCCGGAGGCTGGGCGAGTTTCCGAGCTCCTGATGAGGCGCAATGCAACACGCGTTGTCTGCAAGTTCAGGGCCAGTGGGGCATGATATTGTTATTCGGGTAGTTATAGTTATTAGTGAGACAGACTTGTTCGCCCCCTGGATTTTCTGCTGGGGCATCTCAGATTATAGCCTCAGGAAGGGGTCTCATTATGGAATCTCATTCTAGAATCTCAGGATAGGGTCTCAGGATGGGGTCTCATTATGGAATCTCATTCTAGAATCTCAGGATAGGGTCTCAGGATGAGATCTAAGGATGGGATCTCAGGGTGAGATCTCATGATGGGATCTCAGGATGAAATCTAATTCTAGAATCTCAGGATAGGGTCTCAGGATGAGATCTCAGGATGGGATATCAGGATGGGATCTCAGGACAAGATCTCAGGATGAGATCTCAGGATGGGATCTCAGGATGGGATATCAGGATGGGATCTCAGGATGGGATCTCAGGATGGGATCTCAGGATGGTATCTCAAGATGGGAGCTCAGGATGGATAGGATCTCAGGATGAGATCTCAGGATGGGATCTCAGGATGGGAGCTCAGGATGGGATCTCAGGATGGGATCCCAGGAAGGGCGAAGGGTGAAATTTGTGAACAGTTTAAAAGTGCACAGCAGTGTGAAATCTTGAGCTTCACTGAAAAGAGGATTACAAATGCCCCCCTTTATAACAATTCAAGTCAGAGTTAAAAATGTAAATTTCTTAAGCTGCTTAAATGAGCAGTGAAGAACGTTGCTCCTCCCTCTGAATAAGGCCTTTGAAAACAAACTACTCGGAAGCAATGAAATAAAGGAGATAACGGATATGTGAGGACATGCTGCTGTTTTTCGAAAAAATATAATTTTAAGAATTCTTAAATCTCTAGCCTCAGGCCTTTGTTGTCAGCTTTAATGCGCTTACAGTTGTGTTTGGAGTTCTTCTTTACAAGCAAATATTGGAAGTACGAGCGTACTTGAAGACACCTCATCCGTCAGATCCTGCTCACACACTGTGGGGTAACAGAGTCTGATAGAGGGAAATTTGAGCACACCGTGAGCACATTCTAAGGTAGACATTGAACACATTCTCTAAGGTAGACATTGAACACATTCTCTAAGGTAGACATTGAGCACATTCTCTAAGGTAGACATTGAGCACATTCTCTAAGGTAGACATTGAGCACATTCTCTAAGGTAGACATTGAGCACATTCTCTAAGGTAGACATTGAGCACATTCTCTAAGGTAGACATCGAGCACATTCTAAGGTAGACATTGAGCACATTCTCTAAAGTAGACATCAAGCATATTCTAAGGTAGACATTGAGCACATTCTCTAAAGTAGACATCAAGCATATTCTAAGGTAGACATTGAGCACATTCTCTAAGGTAGACATTGAGCACATTCTCTAAGGTAGACATTGAGCACATTCTCTAAAGTAGACATCAAGCATATTCTAAGGTAGACATTGAGCACATTCTCTAAAGTAGACATCAAGCATATTCTAAGGTAGACATTGAGCACATTCTCTAAGGTAGACATTGAGCACATTCTCTAAGGTAGACATTGAGCACATTCTAAAGAAGACATCGAGCACATTCTAAACACATGCTAAAAGTAGAAACTGAGCACAAAGGCTCATTTTTTAAATAATTTTATAATACAATCAGAGAAAGCATTGCACGAGAATTTCTACTATCAGTAATTTGTTGAGACTATCGTGATAAACAGGAACAAAATTCAAATAAAATTTTTCATTCAAAATAAGTTTTGTTATACCGTTTTTGTTTAATTCTGTTCCAGCCTGAAGATGCGCTGTACAAACAAAGTTATGAATGTTTCTTGAAAGCACAACTGAGAACACAGGTGAAAACTGTAACAGAGGCTGTTGAGAAGCCTGCAATTTGCTACAAGACTCCTCAATATTACAGCAATTAACTGATAGGAACTCCAGCACCCTAAAAAGTCTTCAGACTCGACTAAGTAAAACAATGATTAAGAGCACAACATACGAGTAGTCGACTTGCAGTAAGGCTAGCTATTATTGACTTTGGCGCTCTTTAGCTACTATAAGTAGATCAAAAAATCTTTTAAGCCAGAGTTTTTTCTTTCTCTAATGTGTGGCATTGAAATCGGCGCCAAAACCCGCTAACACAATTGGCGCCACAACCTACAAATACAATCGGCGCCACAACCTACAAATACAATCGGCGCCACACAACCTAAAAAACATAATCGGCGCCACAACCCAAAAACACAATCGACGCCACAACCCAAGCACAATCAGCGCCACAACCCAAAAATACAATCGGCGCCACAACCCGCAAACACAATCGGCGCCACAACCCACAAATACCATCGGCGCCACAACCCACAGACACAATCGGCGACACAACCCACAGATACAATTGGCGCCACAACCCGCAAATACCATCGGCGCCACAACCCACAAATACCATCGGCGCCACAACCCACAGATACAATCGGCGCCACAACCCACAGATACAATCGGCGCCACAACCCACAGATACAATCGGCGCCACAACCCACAGATACAATCGGCGCCACAACCCACAGATACAATCGGCGCCACAACCCACAGATACAATCGGCGCCACAACCCACAGATACAATCGGCGCCACACCCACAGTTTAGTACCTTATAACGGGGCATATTTTGGCCTGCTTGGCATGCGAAGTTCCCCTTGTTCGAGCGTATGTCATTTCTAAGCAGGGAGTCGAGTATTCACAGCAAGACGGAGTTTTGTCCTTTTAAAAAAAAGTTCAATTGAATGAGATAAAACGCTTGGGCTCATTAAAACAAAAACTTAATATTATCTGGATAAAACAGTGGCTTTAATGTTGAATCAGAATATTTAATAACTGTTCAACAAGCGGTAGGTAATTAATTACCTGATACAGTAAATGAAATGTTTTTAGAGTGCAAATTTGTCACAATTTCACGTGATATTTTCAGCCGCTTTCTGAACAGTTGAAAAGTGTCAAATCTAAACAAAAAAACACAAAGATTATTAATTAAAAAGTACCAACAATAATAACTCTCGAATAAAGACCCGAAAAATTCAAGAAATGACGAACACTTTTTTGCCAAGGACAAAATTCGAATTTTAATCTCGAGGTCTGGACTGTCATATAACACAACACGTCTGTCTGTTAGATGAAGCTCAAAATTTGGTTTAGTTGTCAATACGTGTAAAACTATCCGATGAAAATATAAAGTACATAAGTTAATTCAGACAAAAGTTTAAAACGAAATTCTACTCGTATTTACTTTTCATACACCCATCGTAAAAATCTTAACTGCCGACAAAATGTTTGAAAGTCTACTTAGCGTTAGGTTTGAAAGCTTCCGAAAATCAGGAAAATTTATAGCATTTGTCATTATTTTCCAAGCTTACAGCCCGTCTGCTTGTCTGTCTGCC